>JARUPY010000498.1:0-118592 GCA_029817715.1 Melastoma dodecandrum
CGGACCATTCATTGGGCAAAACAATCACGGCGACCAAAGACTATGCAATAAAGTTTTCCAAAGTCGAAACTCGATAAGACATTGCGACCAAGACAAGAAAGGGAAAACAATGGCAAAAAGCAAACGGGGAAACGCAAAAGTACCCTCCAGCGCTTTGAGCCGGTCGACGGGGGCATTCTTGGGGCTGCTGATGTCGAAAGTGCTGAAGAAGGAATCCCACTTGTCCTTCGGAGTCGGGCGGAGCGGCCGCTGCCGGCCTCCAAATCGCCGATTGATCTCTCCTCTTTCTTCCTCATCTTCTACAAGGGGCATTATCCTACCTGTTAAAGAAAAGCAAGAATGATTGGAGGGAAACAAAAGCGAAAATGATGTCAAATTGGTGAGCATACTCCTTCTTTTAGTCAAAATGGGAGACAATTTCACTTTCGTTTACACAAAGGCGGAAAACTAAACTTTTTCTCCTTTATAGTGTCTTTTGTCGGGGGGTGGGTAGTCGGGTGTATATCAGGATCACTAGTTTGAGACAAAGAACACCCACCAATATATCATTGCTTTTATATTATTTTATATTTTATCTCTTTTAAAAATCGGGGTTAAAATCAAACAAGCAAAAAAGTATATAAACCAAGGAGAAATATTGAGAAACCTCCAGAGCTATAACCCGGCAGATGCAACCAAGCTCACCGCGCCTCCCCTCCACCCCCACACCTGCGGCGACACAGGCGAGACGAGACCCCCGACCGAGCCGAGACATAGCTAACCAGTACCACAAAAAATCCCCCGACTCCCATTTTGCCCCACCCGTAACCAGCGCCAAAGAGAAGTAAAAGAAACCAGAATAGAAACCCAAAGATTCGCCGTTTGTCCCCCACCCCTCCCACCCACTTCGAAATAAATGGGATGGAAGACGAAGGAGGAATGCCCATGACCAACACATCATGACACCCCCCGTGACGCCCATCAAAGAAAGGTAAATCCCATACAAGACGAATAACCCCAGACATTCCTGTGTTCATTCTCGACTCCGGACAAAGACTAACGACAAGAAGAAACAAACCTACCTAAAATAGTGAATGATAAGGAATGATGGACGAGGACTGGTCGTCCGGCGGAAAAGAAAAATAAAAGAATCAGAATCAAGACTTGACACTCCTCCCCCGCCCCCCCCCGCCCCACCCCCTCTGGTTTCTTTTTTTGTCTCCACATGTTGTCCAAGTTATACTCGGTTTTTTGTATACTCAGATTCAAGTTATAACGCACAAAAATAGTAACATTTCATGAAATGAAACAGTTTATTAATTGTAGTAAGAATGTTGAAAATGTTCAATAATGGATTTCCGGGTCATGGCAACAAGGGATACTTAATCAAAATCCCCTGAAGGATAGAAGAAAGATTTGTGCGTTGATCTTTTTCAGTGATAAATGGGCGAAGTTTCCATGTAGTATCGCGGCGTTCAAAAATTCATAATTGCCCTCCTCTGGTGCCTTAGTGGTATTATTTACTTCCATGCTTTTATGTTCTTGGTCTTTGCTTCATTTTACCGAGGGGCTTTTGTAGTTACGATACTTACCGGCTTGTGTTTTTTGTTTTCTTTCGAAATGTATTTTAGTGTTTCAAAAAATAATTCAATATTAAAAGAAATATATCTCGTTTGTTTCAATAATCACGATGTGACATTAGAAATAATATAAATAAAGGGTCACGAAACCACAGATATTCTTGAAATTTCAAATTCAAATCATTGCGATTTCGTGACCGCGATACTTGATCTATAATATTAGTGGAGCGCGACAATTGAAATATATAAGAACGCAATATGCCGCGGTTTTGAAAACGCATATTTTTATTGGTGTCTCAAATCCACTATTTATCATCAAGGGCCGCGTACAATCGCAATTTTGGTAAAAATTTGATATTATTTACGGTTTTCGTATTGCGTATTTTTGTTTTGTGTCCATTTTTTAAATATCGCGGTAATTTTGCAATATTTTTTAAGAACAAAGGATAAACTTTCACCAAGCGGAGAAAGTGAGGCCCATCCAAAAATCACTGGGTGTCCCAACCATCCCCGGCGTGAACGTGGTGGTCGGTTTTTCAGGTCAAAGCCTAACTACATTCGCCCATATTTGGCTTTCACGTGGGTTTCCGTTCCTGCTCCCCGTTACTTGTAAAGATGGAAATTTATGGAAGAAGTAATCGAATTTAATTTATATGTGATTATAGAAACATTATTTCAAACAAATTTCGCCAAAATTATTTAAATCGCTCTTTTAAATGAGTACTTATTCCGTAAAAAAATAATTCGATTTGAAAAAAAAATTCAAGTATTTCTAAATCGCTCTTTTAAGTCGATGTTTTAAACCGCATTTTATAAAATTAATGTCACTTCTTGAATAACAACTCAAATAACAATTTTACAATTGTATTTAGGTAATTTCTAAAATTGAGATCTTATTTCGTAATTATTTTTTAAAACTAAAACATTATTTAAGCAAACTCCATCCATGGCTAATAACTACTTTGCATGATAATTGGACCGTGGGACCGACTATTTATGAATAAGAGGCCCCTCCTTGTATCTAAATATCACGAATAAGTCGGCGTTTGAAACATTGATATTGATTTTATACATAAAGTGATGATGCTTCAAAGGACGATTTTCACTCAAAATTAATTAAATCGTTGTCTCAAATAACTACTTTAACATACTTTGAGAAATATTTAAGCTGAAGGGAGATGTTCTGAGGTCGGACCGAAAGTCGTTGTTAAATATTTTCTAGCTAAATTCAAATTAGCCCATTTTACTGAAAATGTAATTCGAAACAACATTTTATAGTTAAATTCAAATGAGTTGTTTTATTTAGGTAAATTTCAAAACTGAAACTTTATTCTCGTAAATGTTTTTCAAAACTAATACAGAAAAAAATCCTATGCTGTTTTGTGATTGTGATTGTGATTGAAAGAAGAGAAAGGAGGGAAAAGAAGGAAAAACTCACAACACCAAAAGAACACCTCTCCCCCATGTTTTAAAAATTTTCGTGTTCGAATCTCATCTTTTCTGTCGGATTCCGCACTTCCCGTACATACCCCTTTCTCCACGAAGTGAGTCTTATAACAAGGGCCCCAGTGAGAATGGAATTCGATGGTTTGTAGGAATTTTCTTTTACCCGCTTGCAATCTTCCGGGAGACTCTTTTGGTTGGAGGATTGAATGAATGAATGGTGCTGCTCCGGGGAGAGAAGAGGATGGTTGAGAAGGCGTCCTTGAAAGAGGGAGACTTAAAAACAAACTCGGGCTTCTTCTGGTCTTTGGAAGAAGCTTTGCTGGCTTTATTGATGATCCTTTGCTTGGGTGATCTCCCTACGTGGGGGGAGCAAAGGAGACGTTTGCCGGCTTATCTCCCGCGTGTGGACTCCCTACATATCTCTTTTGTATTCCTAGTTAATAACCCCAAAGTAATCTCCCCACTACGAGATGTTAGAAAATACTAAAAGCTAAAGGTATTATATTAACCGAACCGCATAATTAATTCTTCTTCTTCTTCTTCTTCAAATGTATAGAAATAGATATATACTTAAAATGGGTGTGTCTTTACTTGGCAGCAAGGAACAAGTATTGAGTGTATTTTGTATGCTAATCAAAATACGATTGCAATAGCAGATATTTCTGGTTTTGTTTCTATTCTTTTTCCTTTCCGTGACAGTAACTCCAAGTGTTACTCCCAAATAACCTAGTTGTGGAAAAAATTCACTAAAAAAATAGGACGTGAAACAAATTGAGCGAAATATTCGATTGAAGTCGTGACGAATTTTTCTTAAAATTAAGCAAATGAAAAGTTGTTAATTCAATTGACAACTTCAACCGTATAATTCATATAAAGTATCACATCACCTTAATGAAAATTATTCTCGTTTAATGCACGCAGAACGTTTTCGTTTACAATCTTGTAAATCCTGTTAAGGGTTAAAGAATGAGATGGATAGGCGCCATAAACCGTAAATGAGGTAAGCATGGAAAGGAGAAGCAGACTAGACCACCAAAAATGCAGATCGGTCACGTAAGATCTGATGGGAATTGTTTCATTCTCCCTCTTTTTGTTTAGGGACCAAGCTCATAATAGTTTTTGGATGTGTGCTGAACATGACACTCGATGTATACCCCACCACACGTCCTCCTCTTCTCCCTTTTCTCTTAGTACTTTTCCTACCCCACAAGCTGTGGACCAGGGTGGTTTGCATGTACTGCAAATGTATTATAGTCTCTCGAGATTAGGATGAGTTATTCTCCTCCTCCTCCTCTTCTGGCTCTAAATGCCATTAGGCGGACGCCGAAACCATTGAAAACCAACCGGCCCTCCATCCAACAACAACTCTACTTCGTCAGAATGTCCTTGTCCCCATCTCTGTATTACTAAATATTCAATTTTTATGTTGTATTATTATCCAATCTTTTTTTTATATGGCTATTTAGAAAATCTTGTAAATTAAAAAGTAGTTCGTAATTGAGATTTTTTTTTAACTTAGCGGGAATTCGTGCAGACCTCCTATTTTTATCATTCAAACCATTGGCTTGGCATCAAGAATTGTTGACAACAAGAAATTTTGGGTTCGGCCTACTGCTAAGAGGGTCTTTGGGTCGTAACGTAGGAAAGTGTCCACGAAACATATAAAAGGGAGTGCCTACAAGACATATTAAAGGGGGAGTGTTTACGGGAATAATTTTATGAGACACATGAACAAGTGTATACAGAGAAGCTGCTATATTTTAATTCTAATCCCACAAATCTCGGGAAGTCGTGGATGGTTTGTTGCTCAACGATAAAGGAGTCGTGGGATAATTAGTTGCGTCCCGCGTTTTAAGGAAGAGATTGTTCAAGGCAAGGCTATGCACTCATGTCTATAGAGTATGGACATGCTATTAGTGCTGGCAAGTTTAAGAAGTGAACTGATGGGGAAATGATCCCGAAATTTTAGGAATACCGTTTCCATTAGAGAAAAACACCAAAGACTCTAGACTTGGCCAGAAGGAATGATTCTCTATAAATAAGAGATGATCTTTACTTACAAAGACGCAACATTCATCTAAGGTCTAAAGTGCATTACCTGTGGTAAAGTCTTCAGTTTTCTCCGATTTTCAGCTCTTAACCTCCGTATTTCCGACCCTCAGCCTCAAGATGTCCACAGCACCACCATTAAGTCCACGACATCCACACCTTTACGGCTTTAGTTTCCTCGTTTTTCATTATTTTTATGGCCGTAAGAATTTAACTACAATTATAATTTTTCTGTTTTTCATTAATGTAATCCTATTTTAATTTGTCTTTTTTTATTAGGACGACCATATCCGAACCCCCGTGAGGGTCTATGCCGAATATTTCCAATATACAATTTTTTTTTTTGCAAAATGCAAATGGGATATTATTATACTCTTCCATGGGGATATGAATCCTATCTCTCTTTTAGCTTTCGTAGTGTTCCGACTCAGACCAAAAAACGCGCAAGAATAATATCAGAAGTCAAACTAACTATTCGGCCCCCAAATCTCCAAATACGCAACTCTATGACAGTCAACGAACGACTACCAGTCAAAGGCACCGCTATTTTATCCGGAGCTTTGTTAACTCGCGATCGGAAACAACGAGTTAGAAATAACTAGATTTTGAAACTCGCTGCAACTTTATGTGGTAACACATCTCTTTTTCTTATCCTCTCTTACAAGACTACTTTTAAAGTCCCGTGTCCGATCACGATTCGAACATTCAAAATCGTCTGCTTCCAAGATGCTTTTATTTATTTATGGTAGTTGTAATTTAATATCAGCCAAAAGAAGAAAAATAGTTTGATCAGCTTACGAAGGAAGAAATCCGATACGACGACCACCCCGCCACCAACAAATTCTGTGTTCAACCGCTTTACTTTTGTCTTTTTTCTTTTTTGCGATGGATTAATTCCTTTTGCTAATCATTATTATATTCAAGGATCTAGATGAATTATTCATCATCTCCCCGGATTGATTACTTCTGTCTTCAAGCCTTTATAGTTAGCCTACCCATATACCGCGTTTCCCAACTTTCGCCTCTTGTTATTACACCCAACAAGAGGGGAAGTTGGTACTTTATGTTTGTAATTTTGCGTATTTTTTGACGACATTAGTAATTATCGTCCAACTTCGGCTTTCAATTCACTTGATTTGTATATCCAAATTTTAAAATTAAAAAAGCATACGAGAGATTTCAATATTATTTTTTTAATTTTTTCTTTTTTAGTTGATAAATGAAAATTGTCTATTAAGGTCTATTAATTTAGTTGTTACAAATTATATAACAAACTAAATTAATAACAAAATAGAAAGCTTGACTCAAAGTTACGGCTACAATTTGATATTTTGCCAAATTTGTATAATTTTCAAAACACAAAAATACAATTATGAATGGCTCTTTCGACGGTATGTTACGTGAGCATCACGTGGATGATGAAGTGAACTAGGTACACGCCCAAGGTCTTTCTCCTAGACAGCTGAATCACGCGACGATCAATTATCCGACAGAGTATGTATTCGTCCTTTCACTCACACCCACATCCCTTTATCCAACCTAAACCTCGATAATCCTCAGTTTTCTGGATGCGTGTATATTGTACGTAATATTATGGATGTCCCGGATGATTAAACCTTCAGCCTTCTCTACTTCAACCATTCAACGCACGATTTCGTGTGCGCCGACAAAGTTTTTATCTACTCTATCCATTTGCTTTTCCATTATCAAACCCCGGATGGGGAGTTTTGCGATTGCCTAAAAGAAGATTACTGTCAAAGAATCCACGAAAGAGATTGGTGTTGCCAAGACGAAAACTCCACCAGGGTTTTCTAAGTTTGGGTCTTTAATGGAGCCCTACAAACCCATGCCACGACTGAGATCATAACCCTAGACAATGACTTTTAGTTCTTCCATCCATTTTAAGAGGTCTATCGCATTTCCTTAGGCCTTTGACATAATGGTTAACCCGTAAGGAGAGGGACTACTACTTTGCTTTCCTATCCATGGATAGCGCAAGAGCCACCGTGCGAGTTCGAAACCCTCCCCTGATAGAGAGTTCAAAGAAAAATGGCGGCTGGAAAAGGCAAACGGACATGGATTATTTAGCGAGAAGTACCTGATCAGTTCAGGCAACTGGCGTGACGTATCTTGGCCGTTCCGAAGGAGAACACAAGGAGGAGAGCGAGTGTGTGAGAATGAATGGTGGCGATGGATTGATTTCCAGAGTTCCTAACAAATTTTTGCTTGGATGATGAATAAATGCATTTTGTAACTCCCCCACCCCCCGACGAATCCATTTAAAAAAGGAGGAGGGAGTTGGATGCTTGCGTGTTATGACTTTTGTTGACCAAACGTGAAATTTCCCGGAAACTGTCTCCCCCCTCACCATGCCGCCGCCTCAATCAATTTAAACCCTTAGGCATCAACCGAATGCTAAGATCCCAATCCCTCCCTCAATAAAACAGGGGCTTACATAATTTTGTATTTTTAACACAAATGAATTAAACCGAGCACCCCCTTAGGATTCACGTAAAAGGTTCGAAAATTTAGCAGCCGCGTCCTGACATAACTACTAAACTCCAGGAATTTTGAAAGTTTCTTGCGACCACGATTGAGAGTAATTTAAGCAGATTTAGAAACTCATTAATAATAAAAAAAAAATAAAGAGGTTTCGTTCATAGAGAATCCAGTGATTGACGGTACACATCATGCCGTCGTGGTTGGACACCTTCCGCCGCTATGGCTCCTAATACTTTATGAGGTTAGGAAGAAGGGTACGGAAGCTGGTTGGGCCTGGGGGACTGTTGTTGAAATTTGGGTTTGAAGAATAAGGCCCATCAAAGAGAAGATTGGCCGGAGTTGGTGGGTTTGGGCCGGGGGGAATTGCCGAGCGGACAGATCCCCAGGAGGTGTTTTTCGGTGGAAAGAATGTGCTGTCTTTCATCATTTTCCTCCTCCCTCTCCTTCCTATCATCCATCCAACTTTTGTTTGTTTGTCTCCCTCCCTCGCCGCCGGTAACAACTAAAAAGCTAATCCCGTCCCACCCCTTCTTCCTCTTTTGGGAGTTGGGAGTATTCAACTTTTTGCCTTTTCTGAAGTTGTTGTTGGGGTCTATCATTGTTGTCGCTCTTAACCCCTCAATAACAACAAGAAGAAGAAGAGGAAATTGGTGGGGTTTTTGTGATTCTGCGATGTGATCATGTGGTCCTTCTGGAGATCGAAGAAACGATTCTCCTTGGACGAACTCAGGCGAGTTCTGCTCACCCCCGGTCCCTGTTTTCTCAATTGTTGTTGTTGTGCCCCTCGGATTGTAGGCAGGCCGGCGTTACTTTTTAACCTCATATCTTGTCTTGGTCGTGGCTGTCCCTTGTGGTTTCGTTTGATTTATTTGAGCTCCGGAACCTCAGCTTCGCCCGTCCTGATCCCGATGCCCTGACTCTGAATTGTAACTTTTAGAAGGATTCCTTTTAAGGATTAAGTTAGCCCGTGCATTGGAATGTAGTAAATTATAGGGACCCAACCCGGTTGCTCTATTGGCTTCTTAGCACTGAGAACGCTTTTTTTTCTCGTAACCTCGACATAGCATCATAATCCTTTATCTTGATCACAGATACTTGACTGATCAGCTGGGAAAAGTTCAGATTGTCAATGACGTGAACAAGGTAGCGATTGATTCAGTCCCCCTCCCTCCTTAATGAATTCGACAAGGTTTACTGAGAGGCATCTCTTGCCTGGATATTTTAGTGACTTTGATTTTTTGTGTAGGACTTTGTAGTCGAGGCTCTAAGATCAATTGCGGAGTTGATTACCTATGGCGACCAGCACGACTCTTCTTATTTCGAGTGAGCCTTCTTTACCCCACCTGCCTAGACACTTCCTACGTCTGATGTTGCACGTCAACAGTTCACATGCTGTTCTGGTTCTGGATTTTCCAGTTTCTTCATGGAGAAGCAAGTCATGGGAGAGTTTGTGAGGATACTTAAGATAAGCAAAAGCATCAACGTCTCGCTTCAGTTGCTGCAGACCATTAGTATAATGATCCAAAACCTAAAGAATGAACACGCCATTTGTAAGTTGCTTTCGATAAAGTGATGTCATGGTTACAGTAGCCATTATCCTAATGATTGATTTTATTACCTGGTTTTGTCTCAAAATGGTGCAGATTATTTGTTTAGTAACGAGCATATTAACTACCTAATAACATATTCATTTGACTTCAACAACGAGGAGCTGCTGTCCTATTATATCTCTTTCCTGAGGTATTTATCTCTTTGAAACATCGGAAAACAAATCGATAGTCAAGGGACGTTGCCCTTGATACACTTATTTGTTCTTCGAGTTCAGTGATTGTGTATTGCCAACAAACAATGACCCTATGACCGTGTTCCCTTACCTTCTGTTAATTTATGCCATGTTATTGGTTTTGGATTACAGGGCAGTAAGTGGGAAACTGAATAAGAACACTATCTCTCTATTGGTGAAGACCCAAGATGTGAGTTTCTATGACCTTTTAATGGTCTCGATCTTCCTCATGGTTGGAGTGTGTTGTTAGTAGATAAGGGTCTACTTGGATTCTCCAGATCTTGAGATTGGATCGTAGCAGCCTGGTTCAATTAAGATGATATCTAAATAGCTTGATGAACTCTTTGTCGTTGCCGAGGTTATAGTATACGACCTCTTAGCTTTACTTTTTCTGTACTTATTGGTCCTAAAGTTATCTATGCAATGTACCTGTTCTTTTAAGTTTCTTCATTCTGATTTTGTTTTCGATGAACTTGAATGCTTGTTTAATTAGGATGAAGTGGTCGCTTTCCCACTGTATGTGGAAGCAATAAGATATGCTTTTCACAATGAGAACATGGTGCGCACAGCTGTGCGAGCTCTGACATTGAATATATACCATGGTAAGTTACTATTTCACATATTTGATATTGCTTCTTGTAGTTAATAAGTTCTTTTGGGGAATGTCATTGTGTTTTGCGGTTTCTTCTGAACGAGATATTTTTGTTTTCTTTGTAGTTGGAGATGTCGGTGTGACCAGATTCATCGCCAGACCTCCACAGGCAACATACTTCACAAAGTTAGTCAAGTTCTTTAGGAAGCAATGCCTAGATTTGAATAGTTTGGTTTCTGAAGCTCTCGAGTAAGAACAATATATTTCTATTTCTTAATTTTTTTTGGCACAAAGTCTGCTCTGCTTTAACCAATTTCTATTATTGCAACAGTGGTCCTGGTTCAGATAAGAGTTCTACGATTCTTTCTGCAGTGGATGAGATTGAGGATTCACTTTACTATTTCAGTGACATAACATCGGCGGGTATTCCTGATGTCGGTGCATTGTTGACGGATGGAATTTTGAAGGATTTAGTGTTTCCTTTGCTCCTCCCATCTTTGGAGACAGACTCTACTTATGTAAAGGACTCATATCTCGTCTATTATAAGCATGGGTTTTTAATGGACTGCATCATTTTCAAATATATAATGCTGCAAATTAATTAATGCGCATGAATAGTTTTGAAATAAATGTTCGAGTTTGCTGCTTACGAATGGGAAATTGGGAAGTTAGCCTTTTCTGTATTTTCAGTATGTAAAGTTAGCAATTTGGAAATTAATTGATTGAGTCAGTGTTCTCAATAGGTTATGCATTAACTTGTATTTTCATTTCAATGGTCAGCAGGTAGTGCATGTTGGTCCTGTCACTTCTTTGTACTTGATTTGCTGCATCCTTCATATCCTCAAAACCAAAGATTTGGCGAATATCATAGCAGCTGGGCTTTTTTGTTCACCAGAGGCATTTGTAGCGAACTCTATACATAAGGAGAATGGGGGTTTGCCAGAAATTGATTGCAGCCATGAAAGCAAAGAACTAGAAAGTGGGAATATTCAGCATAAAAATGTTGAACTCCAACTTATCCTGCCAAACAGTTCCAGTGGTGCTCTGGTTAATCATCATAAGGCTCTCACGACAAATTTGGGCACATATTCCAGTGCTTGTGTGAGGTATTGTTTAGTTGATGTTGTCCTTTTTTTTCTGCTTATCCTGTGGTTTCTTACTTTACTTATCCCACATTACTGAATTTGTTAGATTTTTCTAGTTAAAGCTTGCTTATGTTAGGACATTGGTAGTATAGTAACACCCTGGGATATTCTCACTTCACGCAACATGTCATCCTTTTTCATAATTCTTATATATATATATATTTATATATATTTGTTTAGTATCATGTGCCGCAAACAGTAATATTGGAGCCTTAAATCCCTTTAGTATAATCTGGTATACAGGTTCTGTCTATCCACTACGCTTATGGTCAAACAAATATTCTGAGCATAAAGTAAGTTGATCATGACAATCACTTTCTTTGTGTTTGGGTTTTAAACGAAGGAAAGACCGAGGAAAACACGTATCATGAAAATATCCCTTCTCACGCATTTTAAAAATTTCCCTCTTTCTTTTCTTACTATCCAAGCACACCATTTGTCGTTCTTACCAGAGAGTAAAATAGCAGTATGGAAAAATCCCGGGATATCGCTATTCTAGATGGAGTGTTTTTATGAGAGATAGGCGATTGTCATGATCAATGGGTTACCTTTTATGAGAGGGTAGAAAAAGATGGTCATGAAAGTCACTTAGTTCATTCTTACTGGAGAATGCCCCATCTATGTTGGATTTTGATTATTTTTTCCCAAAATAAAAATCTGACTTATACCTTTTATAGGGAGACATTACTTTCATACATAAGAAGTGGTAGTGAGGTGGAAACGTCTGGTTCTTTGAGTGTGCTGGCCATGCTGTTGCAGACTAAAGGTAACTTTTACTTCTATTATTATGCTTTCTCTAGCATCTCTTTGAATTTCATCCTTGTTGACCTTTTATTCTGTTCCAGAACTGGATGAAACGATGCTTGATGCTCTTGGAATCCTCCCTCAACGAAAAAAGCACAAGAAACAGTTGCTGGTATTTGCATTGAAGATATAGCATGCATGTGTATACTAGGAAAAATAGCGTCGAAAATTTATACACTCTTTAATGAATCCAATTGATTTTTCTTGTTCTTTTGTTGGGAAGGGCTATGAATCTGACACAATTAGAACTTTAGAAGGAAATAATGGAAATTTTATACCGTCTTAGAAATTGTGTTCTCTAAGTGCTTGGATCTAGGAAATTGTAAATCCACAAAAACTAAGTCTATTTTTTTAGAAGGGTTCCACTTTGACTGGCAGAGAATGCATGTGTGGCGAGTAAAGTTTTGGGTTAATGTTAATTGTATGCAACTGATGCTTTTCTCCTTTTCCAGAGGTAGTGTCAACTTAGTTGCACTGGATATACTTCTCCTACAATTCGGAAATTAGACTTAAGCATGTGTCAGTTACTAATATATGATTAGTACAGACTTGAGGCCCTGCTTATACTTTGTTTTAGAATGTAGGGCCTATAATCAGGTATTCTGCCCAGCCTTTTTCTTTTAAAATTTTCTCTGGCAACATACCTGTTTTGCTTAGCGTTGGCTGAAATTCGATGATGGGATAGTGAAGGGTTGTTAATTTATATCCTTCTTGATTGATGCTGTTATACTTATACTGTTGATTGATTTGCCTTTCTGGAACATCTCCTGCAGGAAGCGTTGGTAGGGGAGGCTTCCGGAGAGGAGCAGCTTTTTTCTTCAGAAACCAGAGACGTCTTTAGTACAGAGCTCGATGGTTATCTGCAACGAATAAAGGTGTGGGTCTCTGTTCCTTGAATGTCTTTAATGCCGTACATATTTTCTCATTTGAGTTTGTTCTGGGAGCTAGTTCTAAATCCTTTTCATACTCTGTATCTTGCAACTTGTTTATTGAAGAATGTTATGCTGAATAGATAGAACTGTATTAGATGTTTGGTACGGTTATACAACAAGAAGCTTTCTACTCAGTGCTGTGTAACATGTGAAAATGGCATGGTCTTTGTGGTACACATATGTTAGTAAAATATGCCGGATCTAGAAATTTGAAGCCCTTGTACTTTGAGGTATTCTGTTTTGCTTGGTCATGATGTCTCCTGCTTGAAGGGCTTTTGTTTGGGGTATATAAAGCAATAATTGTGAAGTTTTTGTCCTTACTGTTAAAAACTGTCCTTCAGGTCAAAATGTTTACCGCTGCTGCTGAAGCTTTATGCCGATGCTAGTTGCATCTATGGGTGTTCATGCATTTTTGAATCCTTTTTCTATGATCCCATCCTCTTATCTGCATCCCATTGTTAATTATTGAATGAACTATTTGATCCTTTGGAGTTTCATGTTTTGTTTTGTTTTTCTTGGCTTTCATTATAATTTTAAATTGATTTTTTCATAAGTATTGAATTTGAATATGTTTCTTCACAATTTGAATTTGTTCTGTATAGAAGAAACTATCATGCTTTGATGACCTTGTAGGATCCTGCATTTTTGGAATAAACTGAGAAGAGAACTGTATATCATCATTTTTACGGTTAACTCGATATTTTTTCCACTTTAATTTTCTCACAGAGCCAATATGAAGTGTCAAGTTCCACAGAGGAGGAAGGTTCTAGCCCTAGGGTGCACAGATCTCAGGTAACATTTGGGATAATATTGATGGTCGTGCTCATTTCAAAGAACTTTTCTAGAGCTGATTGAAACTTTTAAAATTTTTTGGCATTGTGCTTTTCTATTAAACCATTTACCATCACAAATCGGTAATATACAGAGAATTTGCTTGTGATAATATAAAATGTTTTTCAAGGACAATAGCTTATATGAATTTATAGTGGCAATTTGGCAGTTTCGTTAGCCATTTAATTTATTTGGAAGTGGATCTTATGTGCACAAAAGATTGATGGACTACTGAAGTAAAATGCTTGTGCTTGTTTAAGTTTACCAGTGATGTGTGTATTGCATGTTTTGCTTTTCTTCAAGGTGCTAGACGCTCTGGTCACACTATTTTGCCGATCAGATATATCAGCAGATACATTATGGGATGGGGGTTGGCTTTTACGCCAATTGCTTCCTCATGGCGAGGCTGACTTCAGCAGTCATCATCTCCGTTTACTCCGGGTAAGTGCCATCAATTGGACAATGTATCTAACGCTAAAGAATAGTTGAATTTTTCTCACTGCTGCTTTGTTGCTTTTTAAATCAGCAGTTTCTCCTAATTTGCCAAAAAAAATTTTGCTTATTTGATAAAACTTCAATCTTAGTTTTTTAATCTACAAATTTAGGGGTTGGCATTTGAATAAACCATTGGATGCAGGAAGCATACAGGAATTGGGTTCGCTCTTTCATACTGGAGATTAGAGGAGTATGGCCTGACCTTCTTGTAACTGTACTTAGCAGTGAGTGGGGAAAATGCAAAAGAGGTATGTAACAAAGTTAGCCTTTTCATGATCTAATCTGATTCTATCACTTGAAGGCGGCGTTTCTTATTGTAGCAATGGAGGCATCCAAGCCCCGAAAGGAGCCAAACAGCATATTACTCTCGCTATACCTGTCTCACAAAGGTAAAGTTAACTGCTCCTTTTTTTGAAGGAGTCTAGTTAAAGTTGCCAATTCTTTTTCAAAACCTCCTTCTCTTGTCTCATTACTGTAGTCCTTAAAGGAAACTTTTCATCATACCGAGACATAAAAAGGACTTGACTTGATTTGACTTTTGTAACAGAGGGCGTTCAGAGTGATTCATCTTTTGGTGCCAGTGAAAGGATGCTAGAGGTGGTAAAGGTTTGTGTTGGTTAGCTCTCTACCCATGTATCACTGATGCTGCCGGTTCATTTCATGTTATATTTATCTTCAAACACGGTGGCATACTCTGTGATTATATTGTCACAAGTAATCAGCTTGTGCACGTTTTTGAAGATTGTGGTGTATGATCAGGAAGTTTTTCTTCTAGGTGCTTGTGCTGCTTCATCAACTCCTGTTATTTTCGGCTGGTAGAATATTGCCCGAGAAACCTCCTATTGATCCTCGAACAGACAACCCTGATAATTCCCGTGCCAAAGCTGCTGGCATCGATGTCTCTAGTCCGAAACCTGGTACCGAAATAAATCTCGGTGAGCTTCACTTAGTAATGTTTGGATCTCTTATTCTTTTATGGTTTCTGAGTTAAGTTAGTTTATCATAAAAGTTTTACTTGTTATGTTCTATCGGGGACGTAAGGGCTTAGTGGTTTTAAGAAGAGCAAGATATTTTTCATTCAGTGTGGAGAGGACTGATGTCGGTTGTCTAATTTACTTGTTCACTTTCTTCTGCAGTCGATGCTCTGTCATGCAGGATAGCCTTCGAGAGGGGGAGGGAACGACATCTTTGGTTTATTGCTGTCGCTGTAGAAATGTTGGGGTGGGTTATTCTTGCTGAGGAATTACCTTTAAAGCAGCATAAAGGGATTGTCCGCGTTGCTGCTCCTTTGGCTGGTTCAAATGTAAGAAAATGTTAATCGCTCTTCCTCATCATTTGATGCTATGCCCTGGAGTTATTCTATATAGAGGACTGAAATCCTCAGTTCTGTAAAGGCTGATAATTTGAACTAATTCTAACTAATTAATGTTTGTGTGCAGCCTAGAATTGACGATAAGCATCCGAAATGGTTGCACTTACGAATCCGTCCATCCTCGTTACAACCATCAGAAACTTCTAAATCTTCCCATGGAAGCATGAAGTCTAAACCCTTAGTAGATGGAAGGTGGACCCTTGCATTCAGGGATGAGGTCTCCTCCAAGAGTGCGATGACAATGGTTCGGGAGGAGATGGAGCTACAGAGCAGAGAGGTGGAGAGAAGACTCAAGCCTCTACTTAACCTTGAAGAGGCCACACGGATGAGGGACGACATTTCTCAAACACCTCCTTGAAGATGTCCGCTCAGTAGTAATGCACGCCTCTCCCTATTACGATATTATTCATGTAGATTTGCCAAATATGTAGGTTAGAGCTTTTTGTTTTCTTTTTCCCTCTTTTGTGTAGCCATTCGTTGTATATGAGCTTTTTTGCTGAAATAATGTCTTTTAGGGTCAGCTTGTTTCTCGTATACGCCTGGGGTGTGAGGCCTTCTCGCATCCAACTTGCGCGGGCAGTGTAAAAGCTCTACATTTGGGATTAAGAGTTTTAACGCCAAAGTGGACTATGCTAATCAGGGCTACTTTCACTGATTCATGCAAAATCTAGCCAGTTCTGTGTTATGTTTGTCATTTTCTGGGAATGTTAACTGTGCAGGTCTCCAGCAGACTCTGGCAGGTTGCCCGCATGTACTATGGCTCAACGGCAGGCAGGTTGCCCGCTTGGAAACATTCGAGGGTCGAACTCTTCCGAGACCTCCCATCTCTTAACTCTTTCGGGTCAAGAACTCTTCCGGGAACTCTTCCCAAGAGCTCAACCATGACCATAACATTCCTCCTCCTCTCCTTGCTAGGCGACCCCCAGATTTTAATTTGGAGTGCGGTGAAACATGCTCGGTGCCGAGGCCATATCCCCCTTTTGAAAGATCGCCGGCAAGGATCATAACTAAAGCCTCGTTCTCAATTGGTATTTGGAAAGCCTGTGATTCATATTTTCAGTTCCTGGGTAATGGATGACAGGAACGGTTCGAATGAAGAACAAGATTATTGCATCCGACTACTTTCTGGAATTGAAATTACATTGCAAGAAACAATAATTCAAAACCAAAGAAATGGATCGTCATGCTTCTTTTCTTATTTCAAGAGTGTAAAAGGCGTGGGCTTATTTCAAGAGAGTAAAAGGAGTGGGGGTGGCAGCCTGTTGACATGTTTTTCCTCTGTGTTTTGCAGACGATGAAGGTCAGGATTTTCGAGGGACGATCTTCAAGGGATGGGCCTCGGTGTTGAAGACCCACTGATCCAGAGGGATGACCGTCGGCGGCGAAAACAAGAGGTACAGGTACTTGAGAGTCTCTGCCAGGAAGAAGCTCTGCATCTCGTTGTCCCTCCCACCGCTGTTCACCTGTCCATTTACCTCCATCATTCGTCATCTGTTTTTATCTTTTATCAGTTTCAAAAAAGCAACCGCAGCGCTAGGATTTTCGACGACAACACTCACATCCTTGACCCCGACATATCCCGTGTCTACTCGGCAATTCTTCTCGAAAGCTTGGAAAATGTTCCACCCCCACTCACGGTACTTGTTCTTCCCTGTTAGCCGCCACAGATAAAACATGGACTCCACCGTCTCTGGCCTCTGTTGGTTGAATGCTTCACTCACAACCATGTCCTGTTTATAAAATCCACAAATCGTCATAGCACTGTGAAAAGCAGAATGGGTTGCAGTCCGTGCCTCCTTTTTCGAAGCTACCAACCTTTCCGGGGACAAATTCGTAGGTCTCTCCCGCTAGCTTCGTTGTGGTTGTCTGGTAGAAATTGTAACAGGTCCTTCCAAGCTGGGACGGCAAATCACCCCCAACGTACCCAGACAAAGATATATCAGGTTGAGATTGCCAGGAACCATCGTCCTCGGATAATCACTAGAACTAGCACATGGTACCTCCTCGGCGAGGGACATCATTTTTTCTGCTTCCGAAGGAGCATACCCGGAAGATCCCAGAGCCAACATCCCAGGGGTGAAGCATGCCAACTCTTGCATCTGCAGTTTGGATCGTAGATAGGTTATTTGCATGCACACAACATACATACAATGCCATCAGAATAGCGAATAGTTCGATGTACCCTCCGAGTAAGCTGATCTCCCCTCTTGTCACAGATATATACATAGCCAGAGGGACTCGATTTCCTCACCAATCCCCATAAGCCCTTCATCGACTTCTCCCACATACCCCTATCTCAAGAACACAGCTCATTTAGTCACAGAAGGATAGCACCGAGTGTCCGAAAAAGAGAAAATATGCGATTGACATGTTATTGATGCCCTCCTCACCTGTAAAATTTGACGGCTTGAGTTTTGTTCCCCTGGATCCATGCCTTCAGAAGGTACTCGTAATAGCTGTAAACATTACAATGGACTCATCACCTTCCACTAGTTAACATGAGGTTGATCGTTTTAGGCTCTACCTGTCGCCCATCGCGCCGAATGAAATGTCAGATGAGGACGGTCTGCCAGTATTAGGATCGATCAGCAAGGGAAGCAAGCCGTTAGCAGGGGAATTATCGTTCAGCACTTTAATGACGTTTTCCGCCTGAAAACAACAGTCAGCCACCAACGACGTAGATCCGAGATGTTGCTTTTCGAAGGGGTCGGCAGAAGTGAAAACCTTGCGCTGGTATTTTGGGTTATTTGTCCTTTGTGATAAGGCAGTGAACTCGAGTTGACTCGTCCCTATCTCAGCCAAAACGCTGCTTCCCTGGACACGAGAGCCAGAGGCATGCTATTGGAGAACACGCAGGAAAGGCCGACGTGGGGTTGGAAGAGTTTTTACCTCATTCGAATCCCAGTTGTGTGCCTTTCCAGTGGCCAAGTTGATACTATTCAAAGGGATCCCCGTTTTTGTGTTCCATGCCGGCAGTAACCTGTCGGCTATGTCCCTGGCCTTGTCGAGGAAAACTTTTTCTCCCGAGAGGTCATAGGTGCTCACAAGAGCCCCTACGGATCTGACGAAAAGGAAGAACTGAGGAGATTATGCGTAAGGTTGTGGAACGGAATGTAGGGGAGGAGGGTATTTCTTCGTGAACCTGATGACAGTCTCGAACACCTTGGCGTTGTAATTCTTGTCAAAGTCCAAGGAATTCGCGACCCAACTGTGATTACATCCGCGGGTGGTATTACATCATATCAACTGAAATTCACTAATGGAAAGCACAGAGCGTTGAGAGATCGGGAGATTTTTACTCTTTAGCCCGATGGAATTGTTCCTTCAGATCCATGATGTAGAGAGTGCTCAGAGAGTCCACAATAGTTATTCCCAGACCACCGAAGCTGTTTTTCCCGTTCTTTGTCAGAGGCTGTCGACATATGTCGTCAGAAGGCACCCAGGAAACACGTCGCCGACAAGTGAACTTAGCGGCTGAATAAAGCAAGGACGAACCTGAAGCTCGTCATAACCCCATGCATACTTTTCGTAGGAGGTCCAGGCATGAAGCATGGCTTCTTTGACCTTTTGTCTCCTGTATGCCGTCACAGGATCGCCATCCCCTGCAATCCTCCTGCCTCTCAGCTGCACGTGATCGCGAAACATTATACAAACATAACAAAACAAGGCCATAAGCGTCAAGTATGGCATGGAGAAGCACCCGAGCTTTAGTTGAGTGATCACTCAGGTCACCGGCGACAAAGGAAATAAAGATGTTTGCAATCAAGGCGAGCATCATCAATTGTGGGCGTCCCATTTTTTGAGGCTTCGAGAGCGAGGTGGTGGTCGATGGCCCCAGTTGGGGTTACACATTTATACTAAAGGAAGACCTTGATAAGCATTCCTTTTAAGACGGCTGTTCGCAGATACAGCCAGGCAAATCAGACGGTCGCGGCCGGAGGATCTAAAATTATTCTAGAAACCTCCCCATCCGGCACATAGATCTTCACTCCCCCCAGCTGTTTTTACGCATCATTTCTTACGTCCCTCAGATCAAACAAAGAACAACAGTGATAGTAGGCGCGCCCTTCGGCCTGGCACGTGGCGGTCCGAACGATACGAGGATCCAGGCCCGCTTCCCCTGGTGTCCTCCGGTCAACGCCATGACTCGAGCATTGACGCGCTGTGAAGGATATCGGGATCGATCCTCCCCCGATTCCTAATCGGGCCTACTCAGGCCCTCGCTGATCGTCTCCATACTCCTTGGAAAGGCGAATAGCAAAAGGAGAAACATGATTCGTACAAAAGAAATTTTCGGGAGGATCGGAAGCGGCTCGTGTCGCCTTCCATCATCCATGATGGTTCCGTAAAAATTGTGTTGTTATTGCTTAACTTAGGTAAGCTATTAAGGGGTCGCCACCGACTTATTTTTAATAAAACTGTTTAAGTTGGAAAAACAGTTCGGTTCGAGAATTCCTAGTTACTAATTTTTACATCTAAATATGCGAAGAGGTGGCGCTTGCTCCGAAAGTTTGCGTTTGGTTAACGGGGGTTGGACCTAATCCGGGCATCACTCCGGACTTGTGTCACTATTTTATGGGCATTGAACCCGAACTCATGTTTGTTAATTTATACCCAGCTTGCGGGAATAAACCTAAACGCCTATGACATACGTGTAAACGCAACAATTATTGAGATAAAAGAGGGCGGGGATGGGTATTGACTGCGAGCCTATGCACCTGGGCCCGCAGCCTGTTACAAGTGGGCATATAATTTGGTTCGGGTAGGCCCGCTATAATAACCCATATTTTTCTAGTTATGAATGTAAATGGAGTTGTACATATGGTATGAATGTGTAATGAAAAGGGAAATTCGTGAGATAGTAAGATTGAGTCCAGAACGGTGAATGAATGGTTTGAATATGGACAGCCTCCTAAGTGAGGAAGTAATGTTCAGAAGTATACGTGCGAGCGATGGGTTGACATTTTCATTATTTTGATGATAAACTTGGGATTCTTGCGGATAAAACATGTTTAACTTTGAAATGGAGAACCGAATCGGTTATGGCAGAAAATTCAAACATAATTTTAGCCCCAAATGTCGATGAAAAGTGAATAATGTGAAGCGGAGAAAGGGTGGTTGATGTATGCGAAATGCCTGCCCAAATACTCCTCGGCGTCGCCAGCGGACAGCCCATTTTCGTGCGAATTAATGGTTGAAATTTGGCCACAAATCCTACGAGATTAGAAGCACGACAAAGCTAGTCAAATAAGACAAAATAGTGATTAATGAGTTGGATTAATTAGGACTAATTAAGATGGATTATTAACGCTAATTAAGCATGAATAATTAGTGCTAATCGGGGCCGTCTTCTTCCACAAGCCATGGATGGTGGGGCCCACTTGTCATCATTTCTAATAAGAAGCTTAGGAGGGCTGGAAAAAGGGGAGAAAAGGGCAGATAGACGTCCTTGACTAAAGGGAGAAAAGGAAGAAGAAGAAGAAAAAAAAAAAAACAAGAAGAAGAGAGACAAAGTGCAGGCTGGTTTGGTGGTGAAGAAAGGAGCGAAACGGAATGGCTGCCATCAAGGAGGAGCATGAGAAGGCCCCTTCGTGGACAGATTGTCCGAAGGAGGGAGTTGGAACGTTTTTGCTCAGGACAAGACGAAAAGTACGGTACTCAATTCCCTTCGTTTTTCTTCTTGCGAAACGGCCATAAAACACGTTAGCCTTGAGTTTTGCTCGCTGTGAATGTATTGTTTGGTGAGGGAAAGGGGATGGCCATACCCTTGGGATGGTAGGAGATGGCACCTCGGACCCTTGATTATGCGACGGATGCGCGGACTCAAACCGCATGTGGGCTGGACGATGGATTGCGGTTGAGCGTGTGTGTCGAACGACAATCGTGTGGAGGCTGGCCATGCGAGAACTCATCCGTATACATGAGGTGGAGGTTATATTGAATGAATGGATGCTCATGGTGATTGTGGGATGTTCGGGAGCGAATTTCCCAGTTTGTGTGGTGTATTGGGCTGAAAAATGGATTATTTTGAGCGTGTTTATGCGAGTACATTGCTGCCCATTTAGAGTGTATACCTTGACATGTAATTGAGGCCCGAGAATAGGGCAAATGGGGAATGGACGGGCTGGTCCGTCGGAAATGAGAAAAGGAAAGGTCGAAACTCCTTCGGTAATGGTTGCGGACAAGCACGAGCCTTCATGCATGCGAACTTACGAATATTGAACAACGTTATTAAATGAACATGAGCTGGAAAGGGGACTTGTTATGGTCATTCATAGCCGGTCCGGAGTTGATACTCCTCGATGAGATGAGGGTTTATTAAGTGTGAAAGGCACGGATAAATGAAAGTGATCGAACGACCCACGTATCGTGGGCGGAATGGAAGTTTACGACGATACATTGTCACGCCCATGGGACTACCTTATGAGACGGATATGAGGAGGGTTTGGACAGAAGATATCCACCCTCAGAATAGTGTATTGGACAGCCTAGTTGGCTGGAAAAGATGGGCAAAAAGCTAAGGCACGGAGGGAAGTTTCGTGATTTTACGTACTCGGATAGGTTGATCCGTGGTTGCTGGATGTTGTGCAGCTGAAAGTACATGAACATGAGGCTTTTATGGGGCGTGCGTATGCTTAAAATGCGACGTTTTCGGATACCGCTGGAAACAATTCAGTTGCCATCCTTGAGGATTTGGAAACGCAACGGTGTATGTCGGAATTTTGAGACGAGGTTTCGATTTTGAGATACGTCAATGTGTAATAGGCGATTGGTTGCGTGTGCTTGAGCTGACGTACCTAGTCAATTGACTAACGTTATTACGTGTTTTTGGCAGGTCATAGAAGTGATCGATGTATGCTTATTTTCATGTTCGATAGAAAGCTTCCGTTGTATAAATTTTATAACTAAATTATAACCGAATTGTGTAATCCTTTCCAATTATTAATGAAATGGTTGATGATTTTTCTTTTTAGGAAATCCGTAGGTCCTTTCATGTGGTATCAGAGCTTGGGTTAAGCTCGGAGTGATAAGGATATGTTTTTGGAAAAAAAAAAACAGGTTGGTTTTTGGTTCGAACATGGGGTTATATGCATATGCATGTGAATGTGGTTTTTGAAAGTGTATTGTGAGTGTTTGGCTAAATGATTTGAATGAAAAGAGTGACTCGAATGTGGTTTGTATTCCAAAATTATTTGTGGACGTTGGGATATGAAAATGGAAAGGAATTGAGCGTGTTACGGATGCCGGGGCCGGAAGGGCCGGGAAATTTTGTGATGGTAATGTGTAGTACGGACATGTTATTGTTCGTGATACTTGGACATTATGAAGGCTGGCTCTGGCTGCATTGAATGTGCTTGATGATGGCTGAATTTGTGCGGTCGTATGTATGTTTGAGGTATATGAATTTTGACGTGACATGGGGTTGATTTTATTCAGTAAAAGACGCACGTGGTTGCATGTATTGTGGCTGAATAAGTCTATGTTATGGTTGTCCCGAGGTGGGGTATGAGAATACTTTTTCCATGAGGGACGGATTGGGCAAGTATGGTGTGCAAAATGGCCCAAATTTATGTATACATTGTGATGTTATACCAAGAAGTCATCTTAAGGATCAACATTTGTAAATGGGATGTTTTGAATATTGTAAATGATGTTTTATTGTGGCTGAAAATGTGTGCCACTGATGAATTTTTGTTGTGGTAGCCGTGCTCTTGAGTATGTAATGAATATAATGCCCTTATGATTCAAAATTAAGGGTGAGCATGACTAATCAATTGTTTATTGTTTGATAGTGAAATGGCCGAGGAAAGTACAAGGTTGAAGGTGCACGTGTCCCCGGAAAAGGAAGATGAAATTCCACGGAAGAGGAAGGTGACCCTTATTAGACAATTTCAAAAGTTTGAGCCACCAAAGTTCAAGGGAGATGAGGGAACCGAGGTGGCGGAAGATTTTGCAAGCGAACTTGAGAAGATTTTCAATGTTCTCGAATGTACTCTCGTGGAGAAGTTGCTTATGGTCGAGTATTCTCTCCAAAGAGGTGCGAAGGCGTGGTGGAAAGAGAGTAAGGATATCATCGGAATCATTTACACCGGAGATATGTGGACGGTGTTCAAGAATGCCTTCCTTGGGAAGTACTTTCCTTTTTCTTATCGTGAAGATAAGACACTTGAATTTGCTAACTTGAAGCAAGGAAGGATGACAGTGGATGAATATGAAGGAACGTTTGCCGCGTTATCCTGCTATGGGCCGAATATGAAAGCGGAGAGCAAAGCGAGAAAGTTTGAATTGGCGTTAGATCCGGAGATCCGATTACAAGTAGCCCCACTTATGTTCACATCTTATGAAGAAGTTTACCGTCGGGCACAAAACACGGAGAGGCATTGATGGCTGTAAAAGCCAAGGGAGAAGTGGAGAGTTATAAGAGGATGATGGGGAGCGAGCTGCCCATTCAAAGGAAAGGGAGTTCATTTTCAGCCCCACGATCATTTGTGGCACGTCTTCCTCGTGTTCCTACACCTGTAAGAAGCTTCTTCCGCGGGGATAGTCAAGGATCTCAATCCGGTGGGATCGCCCCTTTGTCACCGGTGCAACAAACACCACTTTGGGTTTGTGTGTGCAACGAAGGAGATGGTGTGTTACCGGTGTAGCCGACCTGGTCATATAAGAATTGCCCTCAAGGAGCAGGAATGATGGGAACTAGTGTAGCGGGTTCGAGTGCGCCAAGGCCGAGTGGAAGAATGAGACTGCACCTACTGTGTCGGTGTCAAGGGGCCCGTGAGTGGGCCTTCGGAGACATGGAGACTGAACGTTGCCACCGAGGCGGATGCAACTACTTCCCGCGGAGTGATTTCAGGTACGGTTCGAATCCGAGGTATTCTGGTGCATGCATTGTTTGAAACGGGTGCTACACACTCATTTATATCGTGTGGATGTGTGGAAAAGTATAGTTGGCCAATTAAAAGCGTTGAGAGGCGTAGGAGGATTGTGTTACCTACGAGTGATGAGTTTATCGTTGATCATGTATGTCGTAATTGTGAATTGATGATGGCTGATTTGAAGTTTGTGATTGATCTTCTCATGTTTCAGATAAATGATTTTTGAAGTTATCTTAGGCATGGATTGGTTGGCTTCTAGACATGCTCGAGTGGACTGCGAGAAGAAGCGCCTTTTGATCGATGCGGGGGGTGAAGAACCACGCGAGTACATAGGCCATGGAGGATGCGGTTGACTTTTGATGGTTTCGGCGATACAAGCTCACCATCTTTTGAGAATGAAATGGGAAGTGTTTCTTGTAACGGTGCTGAATAATGGTAAAAATGGAGCATCTAGTGCCCGAATAATTGCTTGAGCCACTTCTAGTGCCCGAATGGAAATGGGAAGACATATCTTTGGATTTTGACACGAACTTACCGAAGGGTGGTTGGAAGATGGATTATGTATAGGTGGTGGTAGATAAACTCACGAAGTCAGCTCACTTTATTCTCTTACAAATCAATTGGTCACTGAAAACATTAAGGAAGATTTATATTCGAGAAGTCGTGAGATACCACGGAGTACCATATACTATTACGTCCTACCGAGACCCAAGGTTCACGACTTAGTTATGGAGGAATTTTTAAGATGCTTTGGATATGAAACTCCAAATGAATATGGCATTTCATCCTCAAACGGATGGGCAGACGGAGCGTACGATACAAACCTTAGAAGATATGCTCCGAGCTTGTGCACTTGAATGAAGAGTAGAATTCACGTACAACAATAGCTACCATAGTAGCATTGGTAGGGCGCCTTTTGAAGCCTCAATTGTAGATTGTCGTTATGTTGTAGAGAGCCTGGGGAAAGAGTCTTTAACGGACCTGAGATAATTAAAGAGACATCGGATGTGATCGCAATAGTAAGGGCACGTATGAAAACTGCTGAAAGTCCGCAAAAGAGTTATGCGGACCGACGAAGGAGATCCTTGGAGTTTGACGTAGGTGATGAAGTATTTCTCAAGTTATCCCCGATAAAATCGATGTTTCGGGCGGGCAAAGTGCATAAGTTGTGAGGTACATTGGACCATATCAAATCACGGAACGCATAAGGAAAGTGGCATATCAAGTAGCCATAACTCCAGAGTTGTCTCATTGTCAATGTATTTCACATATCTATGCTAAGGAAGTATGAACTAGATCTAGAGGAAAAGATGGAGACTTCAACCATGAGTATAAATGAGGACATGACGTCACAGTGGAACCGGTGCAAATAATCGGGTAAAAAGAACGGGTCACTCGTGGAAGAAAGACACTGTTGGTACGAGTGCTCTAGAGAAGAGCCGATGTTGAAGGGCAAACATGGGAGCCCGAGGAATGTATGAGAGTAACATACCTCACCTTTTCTAGTTAACGAATTTTGAGGATGATATGTCCTAAGGGGGGATAATGTAATAACCCATATTTTTCTAATTATGAATGTAAATGGAGTTGTACGTATGGAATGAATGTGTAATGAAAAGGAAAAATTCGTGAGATGTAAGATTGAGTCCGGAACGGTGAATGGATGGTTTGAATACGTAAGAATGAAATGATGTGAACGATACTCAAGGATGATGTCCAATGCCCAAGGACACTTCCATGAGCAATATGGACAGCCTCGTAAGTGAGGAAGTGCTATTCGGAAGTATATGTGCGAGCGACGGGTTGACATTTTCATTATTATGACGGTAAGCTTAGGGTTGTTGCGGATAAAACATGTTTAGCATTGAAATTGAGAACTGAATCGGTTATGGCAGAGAATTCAAAGACAATTTCAGTCCCAAATGTGGACGAAAAGTGAATAATGTGAAGCGGAGAAAGGGTGGTCGATGTGCACGAAAGGGCTGCCCAAATAGTCATCGACGTCGCCCGCGAACAGCCCACTTTGTGCGGATTAATGGCTGAAATTTGGTCGCAAATCCTACAAGTTTAGAAGCACGACAAAGTTGGTCAAATAAGACAAAAGTAATTAAGGAGTTGGATTAATTAGGAATAATTAAGATGGATAATTCGCTCTAATTTAGCGCGATTAATTAGTGCTAATCGGGGCCAAAGCTTCTTCCACAAGCCATGGATGGTGGGGCCCACTTGTCGTCATTTAGGGACACTAATAAGAAGCTTAGGAGGGCTGAAAAAAGGGAGAGAAAAGGGCAGACGAACGTCTTTAACTAAAGGGAGAAAAGGAAGAAGAAGAAGAAAAAAAAAACAATAAGAAAGGAAACAAAGTGCGGGCTGGTTCGGTGGTGAAGAAAGGAGCGAAACGGAAGGGCTGCCATCAAGGAGGAGCATGAGAAGGCCCCTTCATGGAGAGGTTGACAGAAGGAGGAAGGAGTTGGAGCATTTTTGCTCCGGACAAGACGAAATGTACGGTACTCAATTCCCTTCGTTTTTCTTCTTGTGAAATGGCCATAAAACTCGTTAGCCTTGAGTTTTGCTCGTTGTGAATGTGTTGTTTGGTGAGGAAAATGGGATGGCCATACCCTTGTGATGGTAGGAGATGGCACCCCGGACCCTCGATTATGCAACAGATGAGCGGATTCAAACCGCATGTGGGCTGGTCGATGGTTCGCGGTTGAGCGTGTGTGTCGAACGACAATCGTGTGGGGGCTGGCCATGCGGGAACTCATCCGTATATTTGAGGTGGAGGTTGTATTGAATTATGAATGATGCAGATGTTGATTGTGGGCTATTCGGGAGCGAATTTCCCGGTATGTGTATGTGTACTGGGCTGAAAAATGGATTGTTTTGAATGTGTTTATGCAGGTACATGGCCGCCCATTTGGAGTGTATTCCTTGGCATATAATTGAGGCTCGGGAATAGGGCAAATAGGTGTTGGACGGGCTGGTCCGTCGGTAATGAGAAAAGGAAATGTCGAAACTCCGAATGAGATGGTTGCGGACAAGCACGAACGTTCGTGGATGCGAACCTACGAATATTGAACAATGTTACTAAATGAACATGGGCTGGAGAGGTGACTTGTTATGGTTATTCATAGCCGATCCGGAGTTGATACTCCTCGGTGAGAGGAGAGTGCGGAAGCAAAGATAAATGAAAGTGATCGAATGACCCACATATCGGGGGCGGAATGGAAGTTTATGACGATACATTGTCACGCCCTTGGGACCGCCTTATGAGGCTGATATGAGGAGGGTTTGGACAGAAGATATCCACCCTCAGAATAGTATATTGGACAGCCTAGTTGGCTGGAAAAGATGGGCGAAAAACTAATGCACGGAGGAAAGTTTCGTGGTTTTACGCACCCGGATGGGTTGATCCGTGGTAGCTGAATGTTGTGTGGCTGAAAGTACATAAACATGAGGCTTTTATGAGACATGCGTAGGCTGAAAATGCGACGTTCCCGGATGCCGTTGGAAACAACTTAGTCGCGATCCTTGATAATTTGGAAACGCAATGGTGTATGTCGGAATTTTGAGACGAAGTCTCGATTTTGAGATATGTCAATTGATGTTATGAGCGATTGGTTACGTGTGCTTGAGTTGTCGTACCTAGTCATTTGACTAACGTTATTGCGTGTTTTTGGCAGATCATAGTAGTGCTCGATGCATGCTTATCTTCTTGTTCAATGGATTGCTTCCGATGTATAAATTTTTATAACTCAATTGTATTCGAATTGTGTAATATTTTCCAATTATTAATAAAATGATCGATGAGTTTTCTTTTAGAAAATCCATAGGTCCTTTCACCCGCACCTCCCCTTTATACCTAAAATGTCAGTGTCGCTTTACTTCGGACCGACGGTGTTTAGGCCGTGATAAATCCAATCAAATGCGGTTTGTTACACGCTCCTTCAAGCTTTCTGTCTTCGAACTTTTGTTAAACTCCCGTGAAGTTGGGGTGTTGTATGGCCCCGTTGATGTTGATCGCCCGCGTATCGAAAGATAATATTTCTTGGTGGTAAATTCTCGTTGTTTTACATGCACAAATTGGTCCTCAAACTTTTATGGTGACTCTCAAATGGGTTCGAACTTAATAAGGGAGCCTAAAAATTACCGATTTGATTCTGAAATATGAATTATCCGTTCCCATTCTTTTCGTTCTAAACTAAGTCACGGAAGCGAGTGAAGTGTTACGCACTAAAAATGAATTTTGCATCGTTAAAATTTAGAAATTAAAAACTCGACCGAACTAATTCGGAATCGGTCGCCTAATCATGTTTAGGGATGATAAAAGAATTAATTGTAATCCGCTCATTAATCATGTTTAATGATCTTTTAACGATAATACACAATTTGAAGATCTACATATCGGAATATTGATGCTAGACGGCTAACTTCTCGTATTAGATGATACCTAGATCTTAAACCTTGTCCCGTTCATTTTCCGGCTCAAGACTTTCAATCCAATTCAACAGTGATGTTTCATTGCAGTGTCAATGCAGGAATCTGGATCTTATTTCAACTAATGCTGGATCGAATCTGAAAAGAGAAGCGGGGAGCCGACTAATTGGCGAATCTAAACCATCGTGCCTTGCTTCTAAGCAGGCACATAACTCTGCATCGACTGTTGCTTATGCCATGGCCGTGTCTCTATTTAGAAGAAAAATGACAAGACTAATAAGCAGGAGCGAAGAACAAGAAGTGTTGTGTTGGTCCTTTCCTAAATCCTCGGTCTGATAGATCAACGCTGTCGTCATCTCCTTCGTTTTCATCAAAAGGGCAAAGGGAAAAAGGAAACTGCGGGGCCTCCTCCCACAAGAGCTTTCTGTTATTTCTTCCTAAAGGGCTTAGGGACGTTCCCGATTCCGCCGTCGTCGTCGGCTTCCTTGATCGACTTGGAGTTGGGCCTCCTCACGAACCGTCCCTGACGTCAAACAAAAACCCAACACCAGCACCCGAGTTAGGGGCACGCTGGAATTCCCCCCCTGCTTGATATTGAAAACACCCTGAGGAAAAAGAATGAACAAAACCAGCCAACCTTCATCCTGGGGCGACAGTCCGCGTTGAGCTTCCTGACTTGGTACCTGATCTTCTTGGAGAAGAGCCGCGTCCGTCTCTTCTCCTTGTAACGTTGGACGCTCGTCTCCCTCGTCCCTCCGCCTTCCCCAAACAGATCTATCTGCGCCAGCCTTGCCTGCACCCCAACCCCAACCCCCACCCCGATCTCATTTCATTACTAAACCCTCATCCTCCATCTGCTACCAACATTCACTATTATTACATCAGAACTCCAAAAAAAGTGGTCCCCACACAAAAAAAACCAAGCAACTGATCCAAAGTCTTTGAACTAAAAAGTGCAGGAATGCATGATTGACAACTTTTATCAGTTCTCCCTTACATTTTTTCCCTTTTGGTTTGTTCTATTTAAAAAAAAAATGTATAATTGGCATATTATTAGGAGAAAAGTAGTCAAACCCAAGAAAATTTAATTTATAAAAATGAAGTGAAAGTGTTTTCTGTGTATTATTCGGGAAGAAATGCTCTGCTTATACCAGTGAAGACGGACTCCTCCTACATTCCACAATGAAGAGGCAACAAACATATCTGGACTTACCGCGACATCGATCCCAGCGGCTTCCGGGGCAGGACTGTCATCCGGGAAAGGGGAGCCTCGGCCGGACCACGCTTCCAACACATTGTTGTAATCCAACTTCAGTATCAACCCTGCCATCTTTGCTCCCGACTCTGAGGTCGCAAGGGAATCCTCCTTCACCTTTACTAGTTCGACATTGCTAATCCTCTCTATAGCGGCTTCTATCGAAGGAACTGGCCGAGGTTTCTCGACCTTCTTCTTTTTCTTCTTCTTCTCGGTGACCGAGCTGTTGCTCGATCCCCCGCTTGGATTAAGCTTCGGGGATATCGCGTTGACATCGACAGTCGGGAAATTCCACCAATTCACTTCGCCAACGTCCCTCCAGGCACTAACTCCCTTCCTCCTAAACCCGTAGCATATGTCCAATCTTCCGCCTAATCCTAGCAATGCCCCGGGATTATTCCTACACCAAGAAGGTCTGAACTTAGCGACGCAGGTTTGTCCATTCGGATTCTCCGTTTCCTGGTCGACGACCTTCTCCCCCATGATGCTGTCGATAATGCCCTCCTCGATCTCCTCATCCAAAATGGATTCAGCCTCAAAATCATCTACGTAGTCTTCGTCATAGCGAGCGGCCTTGGACTGAATCTCGTTTTCCTCCGGAGTTTGGCAGGACCTCCCGCCGGAAGGAGAAAATTTCGGCTCGATCTGGAAGAAAGAGGGCTTCTGTTCTTCCCTCGTATGGTGGATTAGGAAAACGGATTCATCCCTGGCGACTCGGAAGGGAAGAAACAACTCGGAGGAATCCTCAGGGGAATTAGCGCGATGTGGCTTGTGCGACTTTCGTGGGTCGGTCAGTTGCTTGGCAGGGAAGATGCTAGGGTAGGCCGTGGAGAGCAGGGAAGCCGCTTCATTGTACGTCTGGTTGGGTCGTTTCCTCTGGGTCCGGGCTTTCCGGGTGCAGATGGAGAGCGGGGAGTTGCTCGACTCGGATATCGTAGAACTAGGGGAGGAAGAGGCGGGCGAATTCTGGGTGGCCACCGCCGTCGTCGTGGCTTTGACTATCTCGAGATCAAATCCATAGGTCCTACTCCCACCACTCAAACACGAGGACATCTTATCCTGGGGCGTGCAGGGAATTCCACCAAGAAGGACTAAAACCCTGAACCCTGAAAGAACAACAAACCTAAAAGAAAGGAAGAAAAGAAAAAGGGTCAGTTCTGTATGATTGGGGAATGATACCAAAACAGTCAGATGAGAAGTGAATGGTGTACTTTGAAAGGGCTTTTGCTGGAGAGCTCCGGGAATTGCTCCAAAAAAAGATGCTCCCTTTCTTAACTCTGTGTGCATGCAGGGGAGTTGTTGCCCCTCTGAACTTATATCTGGGTTGGTGGGGAACTCCTGCTGATTGATGATGATGGTGATGAGTAAAAAGGAAACAGGAAAACCCTCAAGTCGTTCTTCACCGTTTTCATTTCTTTTCCCCTGAAAAAGGGTGGACTACATCCAAGGGGAAGAAGAGAAGGAAGTATCCATCCGAATGGGAGAGGGAGGAGTTGGGGTGGGCACACACTGCAGCAGCAGCAGGGCATGGCTGGGAGGGTCACGAGGTGGAAAGAAGGAAAAGCAAACGGTACATTGTTGTCTTAAGGGAGAACTAAACTAAATAATGAACTCTCTCTTACAAGAAGAAGAAGAAGAACATCTTTGTCTTGGGGGTCTGGCAATGATACCCGGGTCCACCAGCAAGGGGGAGGGCCCACTTTTTGGCCTAAAATATGTTTTTTGTAATAAAAGGGAGGGGGGAAAAAAAGAATGAAGAAAAGCGTAGCCTTATCTGATGACATGGCAGTTTCCGAATGGAGGAGTCGGATTCTTGAGGTCGTCCTACGTGGTGGAATGTCATGTCCCTTTTCCAGATTTTTCAAATAATAAAAGAAACAGCAGAGATGGATGGATAGATAGATATTCACGTGTTACCAAGAAACGAAAGCGAAAGCCAAAGTGTGTGTGTGTGGCATGGGAGTATCATACGTTCCTGTTGTTTGGTTCAACGACACTCCTCTCTATCCTAAACACCCCCCTTTTTTTTGCCTATTCCTGCCCGTAAGGATTATCGTTTTTATCTTGTTTTTCGTAGGAATTTTATCACGTCACGCCGTTTTCGTATCATGAATTTCACATCACTCATGAACGTTAAGTGAACAAAATAATCTACCACCGTCAATGTTATTTGCTAACAAACACTATAATGAAACAAAGCTCGATATCAATCTCTCTCCTCCCCCTTTTTTGTTCACCATGTAGCAGCATATTATAACTCTACACAAATAAGAAACCCCTAATTAATGGGGCCGATAACTTTTTTAAACTCTAATCAATTTCACGACTTAAAGACTCGATCTTAAGTCCGGTCCGTTATCTCTATTATATCTTCCGTTAATCGTCTCCTCTAACAGAATCCTACGTGGCGCTGACGTGGCAATTAACGCCGTGAGCGCCATGTTTTATTTATTTTTCCTTGGGTCAAATTATCAAATACATGTTAAACTTTTTCACTTTTTTTTTTCAATTTAGCCTAACATTTTGAAAAATATACTCTTACATCACAACGTTATATTATCCGTTAACCGTCCTCAGTATGAACAAATGTTATAATAGATTTTTTAGCTATTGTAGTTGTTCAAATTTGAATCAAGTTAAATGTTTTAAACATATCAAGAATTACTAAATTTCAGAATTTGCACACGCAAACACATTATCATATATTAGAGAAGAAAATACACTGTCATTATCCAAGTAAATAACCCTATATAAATATGTCAACATTATTATACAAACACACAACTCTAGACTAATACTGTGGAGATGTCCGTTAAGTTTTGGGGTTAGGGTCAGGATCTGGAGCTGAGGGTCATGGTGGGATAGTAGTCGGTCGGGTACCAATATAGGATGGGTCGGGAGTATGATTAAAATATGCGTTAAGAGTGTGAGTAGAATATATTTAGGGCTTTAGACCCCGAGACCGACAGGATTTGAAAACCAAAAAGACCCCTGAACCCTAATTCGGATGTTTTTTAAATGTTAGACTAACTAGGAGAAAAACTTCACTATATATTTACATTTTATTTTTTATTTTTAAACTTCACCCATCATACCCTTTGAACTAGGGGTGAGCATAGGTTCTGGGTAAAACCGGGAACCTGTCGGAACCGGTACCATAGGGTCGGTGTCAGTACAGGTTCTTGAATAGATCGGGTAGGTTCTAGGTTCTAAATTTTACAAAACCGGCGGTACCAAGTACGGTTCCAGGTTCTCCCCCCGGAACCAACCCGGAGAACCTGGAACCTAACCTAAATTTTACTCAACCCAACCCCATAACCTACCCAAAATCTTACCCAACCCAATAACCTAACTTAAACTTTACCCTACCACAAACAATTGTCCCCCTCTTCACAACAACGTCTTCATCAAACGGTTCCAGGGGTTATGGTTTCTTACGGTAAGTCAGATCCTAATCTACTTTTTCCCTTCTTCCCCGCCTTGCCTTGTCAATTTTTATTTATGATTCTTTCTGGGTTAGGTTAGGTTTAGCCGTGGGTGATAAGAATATTTTCTTAAAAGTTCTTTTTGTCTGAACATAGCCGATCAGGGGGTGATTCTGTGAAGTTTGGATTTTGATTTTGATGTAATTTGAGGCGTTGGTGCTCTGGATCATCTGTTTGGGTGTCTTAATCAGAATCGAAACACGATCATAGGGCGACGCTGTTGACCGAACCAGAATTAAAACTCAGAGGGCGACGCTGCTAACGGAACCGAAACAGAACCGGAACCTGTACCTGAACCGGTAGGGTAGGTTCTTGGATGGGTCTTTGATTAATCGGGTAGGTTCTAGGTTCTAAAAATTAAGAACCGGACATTATAAGGCAGGGTCCAGGTTCCACGTCCCGAACCTGGAAACCTGGAACCTGCTCACCCCTATTTTGAACTCTTTTTCCCGGTTCTTTCGTTTTTTTTTTAATAAAAAGGAAACAAGGTCAGGACAAGTAATAAATAAATACTGGAGCGATATTTTTCCTGTCCAAAAATATCTCAAAAAAAAAATGAAATATCCTTCTGGGGTGCACCACCCCCGATGCCTCAGTTCGTTACAAAGGGCCACTTTGATTGATTGATTACATGAAGAAATTTTCATAATGGCAAGCATATCCCACGTGTGTGTGCGTGTGGAGACAAGAACCCTCCCTCCCTCCCCCTTGTCTACGAAGAAGACACGTAGTTGAATATGTGGCCGTATAAACAGGATAAGTTTCATGCCCTGATTTAAAAAAAAAAAAAAGATAGGAGAGGGGATTGGGGGGAATCCAAGAAAACCAATGGCTTAGCCTCGGATGTTCGACATCATCCTTTAGCACCAGTCCTGACTCCACCAATTATAAGGTTGTAACGTAATCACGTAAAATCTAAATAACTATTTAATTACATGGCTGTTTACGTGAGGGATGATGGGCCTAGGGAACTTTGAATGTCATAATGGGCCTTTGGAATTAGTCGGGCCTTGTGGCCCAGATTAAAGGCCCAATTACACGCGGAAAGAAAATGGGAAGGGAGAAGATAGATCCGAAGGAGGGGGGGGGGGGGAGAAGACCGAATCAGGGGCAGAGGAATTAGGGTTGATCGGATAGAGAGAGGGGGAGAGAGATGGCGATGAGGCAGTTCTACAACGAGATCAGGGGTCTGAAGGTGAAGGAATTGCCTGGTTACGTGAAGCCTATGATGTCTATCAGCTACATCAAGAAGGCCATCGAGAAGGGTCTCGATCGTTACCACGCCAAGTACATCCAGACCAGCTCCGTTGAGCCCCTCTACCACGTCTGCTTCGGCGGCATGGCCCTTTCTTATCTCCTCGCCCTCCCCGAGGAGCGCCGCCACCTCGAGCACCAGCAGCACGCCAAGGATCACTCCTCCCCCTGATTCCTTGGTAATCCTTCCCCCCCCCCCCTCCTCCTCTCTTCTCGACGCGATTTGGTCGAGGCCCCTATTCTCTGATTGTGATTCTCGGTTAGGGATTTTTCTATTGAATGGAAAAATAGTGATGCCAAGGGTGGCTTGCAGATGCTTACTCTTGCAATTGGCGCTTTGTTGGCGTGGCCCTTCTCTCTGTTTTTTCGGAAAGGATTTTTTTTTTTGCCTACTTCTGGATTTCAGGCTAGATGGTGAGAATTCTTCTTTGCCCGTATGTGTTTTGCTGGGTTTGGATTTGGAAGATGAGTGTTGGTTGCCTGTGCTTGTGCTATCATAAAAATTATGCCATGCCTCGAATTGGCTAGGCCTGCTGCTGTATCGCTAGGAATGTTGGAATGGTTTTCCACTCGGTGTGGAACTTGTGGTTGATTTTCTGGTTGTCGTTCAGTTGAATCTTTACATGTTTAAGAATCCCTTTTTCTGGAATAGGTAAATCGAATGTGTGAGGGGTCTCAAAAATTTCCCTAGCTTATGAAAATATGCAGATTCCAAATCTGCTTCTGCTACTGAGATATGTGCTTCCGGGTGGTTTGGGTGGCCAATTTTTTACTTCTCTATTGATTGATTGTATAGATGTCTGTGGTATATCTTCTGATACAGCCTCTAGTCATGCTTTCTTCTCAGTAATTTTTGTAGTTTCAACATCTTTATTATCATAATATTTCCCTGAGCCTCTTTTTGCCGTCATTTCTCTTCATTTGGCAACAGGGACTGACTTGGAGCTGCAGCGACGCCGATTCTTCTCCCTCCTTGAATTTTATTCCAGACTTTTGGATATTTTTCTCTCCCTCCCTCACCCATCGCGTATGGAGAAATTACAATAATTCGAACTTCGTTGTGACCCTTGGATGGTCGGTACATTACGGTTGTCATATTGCTCTCAGTAAAACTACTTGAGACGAAAAAAAGAAGGGGGAAGAAGTTGTGGTTTATGCCCTTAAGATGATGTCGATTGACTGTGCTCGTGTTCTCGTTACTGGTTGCAGTTAGTGTTTGCCTGTTGGGCTGAACTATCCAAGCTGACCGGTTTAAGCAGTCGTTATTGTGAGACATGCAGTAAATTCTGTTGTCCGCTACGAAATGCGGGTGGTGGTGGAGGTTTCTTCTCCCTTCGACTTCTCGTCAGACATTGGTAGAAAAGACTAGCTGAATTCGGGGTTGGTGAAACCCAGTGCCATATCTTAACACTCGATGACGAGGCAGTAAGATAGGAGTGAGAAAGTGGGCTGGGCCCAAAGGCCCACATTTAAGCCCATCAGTTTGGGATTCTCCCGCGCCTGATCATTTTGTGACCGTTAGTCGTTTCTTAGGGGAGCACTTTCCGAGATTCAGGGAGGTTCATACGGCAAGACACATTGTGAGGTGCATCGGATCATCGATTTCGATTTCTTCCACGTGGTCTCCCGATCTGATCATTGTTTCTGGATTGTTTGATTCTTCATGTGGCGTTCGATTGGACACAGTCATTAGTGGCCTGAGATGTTTATTGTTTTTTTTTTCCGGCAATCTCGGTGCGATTTTTAGTTTGTCTTGTGTCCCAGAATTAGTCTATTGGGTGTTTAATTGGTCGGAGACTTGCGTTTTGGACAAAAAATGTTAGCAACAGTTGACCACTAAACATTACAACAACTTATACCCACATGTGGAAAATCTCGGGTCGGTCCACTCCCAAGTTCCGCAAGTCAAATATGGTCGACTATAAAACCAATTGGCAATAGAAAGATTGATCCATCGAGTATATATGCAAGTTTGGGAGGTATTTTCTAGCTAATGTGGAACTTGGGGACATGACATATATTGCACAAAATACTAGAAAATCCTTAACTAATTACGCCGTCTATTTTAGCATGGCTCTAAGTGTCTCTTAGTGAGACCTGACTTTGTTGAACTCTTCTTGGTCTTAGGTTGTCACCTATGGGACTTTCTTTCTTCTTGATCCCGTCCATAACCATTTCCACCATCTCTTGCTTCATCACTTCCCTTCAAGCCGAACGGTCTATTCCCGACTGTAAGCTTGTTCTAGCGATCAAGAAACTTAGATACTGATATCGCTTTAGTCAGGGAATCAACTAATTGTTCATCTGAACCGACGTGAACAATGCTTAATTCTCACTCATCACCATGTCTCGAACAAAGTGATAGTTTGTTTCCTCATGCTTTGTGCGAGCATGGAGGATTGGATTGGCTGCAAGCTGAACTGTGCTCAAGTTATCACAGTATATTACCGGTGACTGCTTACCATGAACCTTGAGTTCATTCAGGAGACTCTCCATCCATGTTACTTCTGCAACACCATCAGTAAAGGCACGAAATTCAGCTTTTGTGCTTGATCTGGATGCTACCTTTTGCTTCTGCGACGCCTGCATGTGTTCTTTCTATCATCCGGACAGCTTGCGCAATCAACATAACTGCTTCACAATTTCCTCGTGCAACTATGCGAGCTAGAAAATATCAAGGCAGCTTGTACTATCCCTGATGAAAATGGCTGCATGATTCATCCCAGTCCTAGATTTTGTATTGACAACGACTCCTTGCCAGAAGAAAGTAAGCCCTCTGAGAATTATACTTCCAGCATTCATGCAGCTGTTACATTCATGACGTTGGCTGAGAAATTGGAGTCTTCTACTGGAGATTTGGAAGTGGAAGATGGAATGCAGGAACTAAAATACTAAAAAGGATCTCAAATTCAAGACTTTAAAACCTTATATTCCTCGGTTATCTCACTGTGTTCAAGCAGGTGAAAACGGCAAATTAGACCCTACAAAAAACCTTTCGATATGATTTTGAATGGTGGTCTTTTGCTATCAAAGTCGGCCGGTAAACAATAGCAGAGCTCATTCATGTGGCTCCTTTCCAAGTTTTAGAGTTTTGGCCTAGAATTCAAGCCAATGGTCATGATTCCACACAATCAATTCATCCATAAGTGCTCATTTACTACAGTTATCAGTATGAAAAAAATAATAAGGTGGATGCTCATTTGAAATTATTTTGAAAACATGACATTCTACTGGCCTTGCCTCATCCAGGAGCATGCAGAGACAAAGTTACTTTTCTCTTTTATACTATTTAGTTATTGCACTTATTTTGTGGTTTTAGTTCAGATCCCGGCTATATAGAATTCGACTCCGCTTTGCTCCATGCCTTGACTTTCTTTGTTGTTAATGAATACGGCTTAAGGGCATCCTGTGTTGCTTGGACTTGGGTTGCTTTGAATTAGTGTTCAAGGAAAATCTAATTTGTCAAATTAGTCTATTGTAAAAATTTCATCGTCGACTGACAAAATCTGATTTAGTTGATGATCGATTCAGAGAATCTACTTAGTTCGATGGATAAAATCTAATTACTGAGAGAATCTAACTATAGAGGATTCTCCCAGTTGATTGAAAAAATTTAACTCCGATGGAGGATTCTCCACGTCGATGGAGAAAATCTAATCTAGTCTCGATAGAGGATTTTCCCTAAGAAAATTTAATCTAGTCTCGATAGAGGATTCTCGATGGAGAAAATCTAAGTTTTGAGGATTATCTCTCGATGAGGATTTCCCTAGAGAGAATCGATGGAGGATTCTCCCCGATGGAGAAAATCTGATGGAGGATTCTCCCAGATGGAGAAAATCTAAGTCCAATCCGGAGAAAATCTAACCCAGTCGATTCAGATAAATCAGTCAACATGGAGAAGTGGATAATCAGGTGGAATATCACAATTAAAATGTGCGGAAATTAAAAGTTTGAAGATCAAGAGATAAAATTTCTCTATAAATAGAAGGTAAGACTAGAAGATTAATACACAACTCACATCGACAACATCAGACACTTTGTCTTTATCTTAGTTTTAGGGTAGAATCTCGAGGCAATCTTTAGGAATATCTGTTGTAGTCTCTTGTAAAAAAAACGACAATCATTCAAAGACCCCGAATATAGAAGTAAGCGTTTTTGTTAATGTAATCTTTTCTCTTTTCTGTTTATCATTTTATTTCTAAAAGAATTGACGACCACATTATTTAAACATTGTTTAGTTCTTAACAATTCCTGACGTGTTTAGTCGGCCCGAATCCGATCTTTTCGGAAGTAACAGCTGGGTGGAAAGCGAAGTAAGTATCACACATTGTATGTGCTTTGCTCTGAAAATATAGCGGTCTACCTTGGCAATTGTGGTGACAATGCAGTATAAAGTAACCAGGTTGAGGACATGCGTGAGGTGCTAGTTCAAGCAGGGTGGCCTACACCAGCATCTAGAATAAGCCTATCAGCCTCCATGATTTGAGCGATTCATCCGACGAATTGATGCTTTGAAAGTTAGTAGTTTCTACTTCTGTTGCATTACGCAATGTCAATTTGGACTGGAGCTAAAATATTTTAGATGCTTTGTTGCACAGTGGAGCTGCTCGGCTTTGACCCAATTGAAATTTGATTAACAATTGGGTTAGGCCGGATATGCTGCTGCTACTACTGGGTACTACTCATTTTCTCTCATCTCTGCAACTTTTTACTTACCAAAGAATGGATAGGCATGCATAAATCAAGCTCTTTACATAGTGTACTTTCTCTGTAACTGCGCTAGAGTTTGGAAAGGGTTCTACGAGAATCTGTCAGTATCATAAACTCCTTAGACTCCACTCCCACAGCCACAATTGCACAGATATGTTTGGATAGCCAAACATCCTAGGATGAAGGGTTCTTTGTAACAAAACCGTCTTCCATTTTGCTTGGTTAGAGACATCCCATTTGGGGATTATGATTCATTAATTTGTTGACAGTGTACCTAACATTAGTTTTTGTCAAACTACAAAGAAAATAGATTATGTAAGCTCTCTGGAAAGTTGATGTATACAGCGGATCACAGATGACTACCAAAACTCTTTTAACAAAAATGAACTGAACAGATCATCCCACCGTCTTGGCTTTCAACTCCCTCCTACTAAACCACAGATGGGAATGATTGTGTTTGTGTGTAAAACAAATAAGACGTGATCCCCACCCCCCAGATCATCGTCCATACCCAGATTTCCCACTATTCTTTACTAAGCATATGGTGGTCAACCTCCCACTCTAAAACAGAGCCCACCGGCGGCTCTCTAAATGTTCTGCCCGTGGGCTAAAGAATTGTGTACAGGAAACCTATAAAACTTGATCACACGGATCCATTTACAGTTTACGCTACCACCACAGTATGGAAGGGGGTGGTTTCGGAGGCGACCGGGCAGGTCGTTCAAAGAATACCCGAGTGGACGAACCATCTGATTCAGAATGCCGTATAGTTTGAGAAAAGATGCAGCAGATTGTCCAGAGTTTCGGGATAAAACTTCCTGGCAAATAGGTAGCAAGGCCGCCTAACTCCATTCCATAAGCATGGTCTTATTTGCTCCTCATGCTGTTCGATCAGCAACAGACCAAAAGAAAGAGAAACAGCTCATCAGTCCAGCAACATCCCTGATGATAAGTAAAATGATATTGGCCTCTCAAATAAACGCCATGTACCTTGTCATCGCTGGTCACGTGCACGCTTATATCAATTGACTGAACAAACAGAAGAAGAGTTGAGCAGATGTTACAGGACAAAATTTTAATAAAGCTGCCAAAGAAAGTTCTCAACATTAGAGATGCGGGTGTACCGTGATGTTCTTCAAAAGCTCATATGTTACATCTTCTGCTCTGTATGATTTTGGATGCCACTTTCTCTCAGACCAATCGACATGAGTTACTGACCAAGTAGCGATTCCATCGGGATCAATCATCTGAGATCAGCCAGTAAGAGTATTTTAGGAACAAACTCACAACAGAGCCGACTTCAGAACTCAACCTAAAAGACGATTCTCTTACACTGAAAAAGGTGGGCAAGTAATGTTCATCTGCTATGCAGTTGCGACCGTCGAGTCCTGGCTGCAATCACACAAGAAGAGATTTTCCAAGAAAGAAATGTAAAGAAGAAGTATCTTATACCAAACACACAAGAATATATGTGACTAAATATTAAGAATGAAAGAATCAACAGAACAGAAGTTCACCTTGCAGTAGTCCCGGAATTTTGAATAGTATAGATTGTCAGCCAAGACAATCAAAGCATGTTGCCGTTTCATCGTAAACCACTGCAGAAGATTCAAAATTTGATTTTCTCTAGTGTTAATTCTCAGATATAATAATTTGCCTTCAATTTAATCCATTGATGATGACATTTGGCAGGGAAAGAAGGTGAAGCCGAATTCAAACTTTGGGTAGATATCAACACTCAACAGAAATATACCTGGGCGCCCTTTCTGAAGTCTTTCTTCTCAACTTCAGGTAGCATGCGCTCTGAATATCTCCCATTTCCATGTGGGCCAGGATCACTGAAGCTGAAAATGGAACAACAGAATAGATTATTCGAGTGGGTTGAAAGAAGTAAAAATCAATTATCTCGAGCCAGGGTTGTTTATTCAAGTCGAGTCTTTACCAGTCGATAAAGCTGATATTTGTATGCATTAGATAATCATACACATAGTCGAATGTATGCAAGGGTACACAACTGCAGCATTCCAAAGGAAAGTCCATCAGAATGAAATGTCACAATAAGGTTAACTATTTTAAAGAAAGTGAAACAAAGCAGAGGAAAATCTGGTCGATTTTCCTCAAGGGTATTTGGAAAAGGCCACAGCATATCACCTGTCAGATAGTAAGACAAAATGCTGATTATCTGGATCTTTTAGAGCAAATGCAAGTAATCTTCTCTCGGCATCAACCATGGATATCTTCCCCCAGATGACCTGGAATTCAATAAGTGTGACCCCATTGTTTTTTAAAAGAAAAACAACTTGTTGTTTAATGGGGGAGTAGATTTACTGGAACGGTTTGACAAGAATGATGACAAAGAAAAAGCAAACTTCATCGCCTAAAGTAAGTTATTTATTGCGGAGTAAAGGCGAGTCTCTCTCAGATTACTGCTTTCTATATTTAACGACTTATAACTTCACAAACAGTTGAAAAGCTAAAGCAGGTCCCTCAACCTGTTCGCTACGGATATCCCGGTTAATGAAGTATCGGCTCACATGCACTGGTTTCTCTTTTGAAGCATGTACATACACTGCAAATCTTCCCTCGTGGCCCTGCCAAAGCAAAAATTTTCAAGCAGCGTTACCACAATGAAGAGCTTCACTACCCATTTTCATAGTTTTTTTACAGAAAATAAAATAGACAATTGCCTGCCTCTCCGAGTACTCAGCGGGTCTAATGTTTTACCCTGTGAATGTCAGTAATAATGCCCGCTAAACTTACATGATTACCTATGACGGACCACTTGAAATGATCTCTACTTCTCCAGAATCCAATGCACAATATCTCCATTATGATTGGATAAGCTTTCTCAAAACACATTTAGGAAAATTGACCCACGACAGGTACAAGAACAATACCAACACTAGGCAAGGTACTACTAAAAGCACATCAATATAAGGTAATTTTGCTGCAGTAATGCTAGGATCATACATTGAAGACAGGAACGGGTGACAGGCAGGCGATCATCTGACCTGGAAAAACTTATCCCACAGCTTCTCGAATGGCAGTGAACCGGTACTCAAGAACATAAAGGCAATTTTAGGATTTTTCGACTGAGTGGGAGGAATGCTCAAAATATCCTTAATAACAACTCGAGATGCAACTTCTTCATCGGAGTATTCTCTCACAGAAGGAGGAAGCCAATCGGACAGAGCCTTACAACCTCTGGAAGACAGCATATAACAAGCCCCACTGCCTTGTGGTGGATAGACATAGGCACATATCAAGAATATGCTCACTAAGCAAACCAAGACTAATATCCAGACGGGTTTCTTCAGGGGAGGACGATTACGAGAACTGGGCAGAATAGGGACATCGCCCATGCTGAGTTTCCAACCTTTAGGAGCCTTCATTGCCGATAAAGTAATTAGTGCATGGCTTCCCCTTATGTTGTTGCCACGAAGAAATTCGTATCAACCAGACCAATAATACCAGGGACTTGCGCTTCAAAAAATCACGCTCGGCTCAGAGAGGTTCCTGAATAAAATATACATAAGACAAAGAAAAACAAGAGATCAATTACCACATTCAGTAACATCAATCAACAAAAATCAAGGCATAGTTGGCACAAACGGGTCAACAAAAATATAATTGCCATACAGAACACACATTTTCGATATCCCAAATTCATGCACTGACAGGAGGCACTCCTGAAAGCGAGAGTAAAGATCAAGGTAGTAAAACAGGGCTTCCCTATTTAATTCCCCCATCATTTTATCAGGTAGCCAACAAAGGGAATCATGATGAGGACGTTTTCCACTAAGAGAAGGCAACTATGGCCCAAGGACTAACACGAGCAAGAAAAATAAGAGAGGGGGATGGTAGCAAATGGTTTGACCGAGATCTCTCAGGTAGCATCAGATTCCCAGATTGGTTGGCCCAACCACCAAAGAACCACCCGGATCCACAGAAGAGGGGGGGGGGGGGGGGAGAAAGAACCTTGTCGGATAAAGTCTGAACAAATCAGGATACACATTATTCCCAACGACCTTCAAAAGCTTCAAAGGAGGACAGACGACCTTAATTGTCCCCTACCCAAGCACCCCCTCCCTCGCACTAACAACGCACCAGACCCAACAGGTTAAGTACTCGTCACTCCTATAAGCCTATCATCAGTTAGATAGTAGGCATCCAAATGATTCGCCAGGAAGGCATACGACCCCCGATTCCCCCTTGCCCATCAGGATCATGATAAGAGGGAGCCGGGGCCGGGGCCAAAAAAGGTCGAGACTTTCCACTCAACAGTCATCGACAAACAAGACGAGATTCAATCCTTCATCAGGAAAAGGAGGAGGGGCGGGGGGATGAATACCAGATTCGATAATCCCACCCTCCGGGGTGGGGGAAGGGGAAAGAGCCCCCGTAGAAGAAAAAAGGAGAGGATCCTCGATGGAAACTCTTCCTGGGAATCGGAGATGGAGGGGGGAAGGAGGATCTAACCGGGGTAAATTAAGGTCGTCCTGGGCGGGGTCAAAGATCCGGCAGGTGGGTGGGGGAGCGATGCAAACGATCGGACACGGCGAGAAAACGAGGGAAGAGGGGTGGGGGGACGAGATTGGAAGACGACGGAGGGGGAGGGGGAGGGGGAGGGGGAGTGGATCGTAGCGTTGGTGGTATTGTATGTTAAAAGTATATTAAAAAGAAAGAGGAAACTTTTTTACTTGGTGACAAAGAGGAGACGGGGGGCAGGGGGAGTTGTTCTTCGTCGAAGCCGTAATATGCAAAATTATATGTAATACATTACATTACGTACATATAAATACAAAATTGTGGTTGGTTGAGGAGGAGGGCCAAAATGATGGTGGGGTTGAATTTGGGGGGGAAGGGATGCGCCGTGTCGTTTCCGTCGAGGGAAGGGGAAGGTGGGGGTAGGCGACTCTTCCTTTGTTTCATTCGTCTCCCACAATTTGAATAGCGCGTGTCTTCCACGAAGCGCGTGTCTTCCCCGGGGGGAGGGTGGGGGCTTGAGCTGATGGGGCCGTCCCCAAATCGTCGTACATAGGTTGACCTCGGACTTTCTCACTCAGGAAATTACTGTCGTGCCCCTTCGTCTCGTTTGTTCCATTTCCATCAGACAAGAGCTGCGGCCTCCCGATGGCATCTCCGGGGAGAGAAGGTCAGGGACGTCATCGAACAAGAGTGTGGTTTAATAATAGAGTTTTGTACGAGTACATGGTTAATTTTAAAATAAAATTTACGAAATACGGTTCGTATTTTATAAAATACGATTTTATCGTCGGAGGAGCGCATTTTCAAAACGCGCTCTCTAAGTAGCATTCGTATGACGACGCGTTTTGAAAATACACCTTCATGTAGTGATAGATTTTCAAAACGTATCTTATGAAGAATGATTTTTCCTTCAACACTCCGTGAAATTTTTCGTCAATGAGGAAAGAGGCTTCTGGTGTTGGGCGGGGCGGGTTTTCACCACTTTCTTTTCTTTTTCTTCGAAAACAAACAGAGCACTAATGTGAAATACTTAAATTCACTAACGTGCATCACACGTCCCCCCTTTCCACCCAAAAAAAACAAAAAACAGCCTTAGGCTTATAGCCTTCCTATAATTTGCTATTCCCCCTCCCTCCCATGTGACCATTATGAATCCACTCCCCACTATTCAAATATTCAAACCTATCCCACGCGCATGTATACGTTGTCTGACCTAACTCTAGTCAGGATTTGACGACCGTGTGGCGACGCTCACGAAGATTCACGATTCTTTGGCGACGCCTCTTTTGTTACGGTGAGCCAATTGTTGTTGTAGTTGTTAGTATTTATAGCAGAAAGTTTCGGGTCATTGAACTCGGAGAATAATCGAATGTTGAATGACTCCGCAACAGTAGTGCCTGCGTCCAAAATGGCCATGTAGAAGAGCATTTTATAATGTTGTTGGCATGGCAAAATCTCGGGTCTGATTACGAGGAGCCCATAAATTCAGGTCATTTTATGAGAAACTCACAAATCCATTTCGCCGACTCATATCAAGTCTACCAAGACCGTGACATAAATTTTGGACTCATTTTATAAAGCCCATAAGTCCAGGGGTCTTTAAGAGTGTTTACAAGCCCATCGTTATGTGAGCCCGTCAGGGAAGTACTAAGTCTACAAAGTACTGTCAGGGTCAGAGTCTACGAGGATCAGAAAAGATATTGACTCCGAGATTTTTGGAAAAATGATTACGGGGTCACGTTCTCATGATTTGAAAAATCTTCAGCAGGAGAAAATATGGAGATACGACTCTAATTTTTTAATTTAATATAAGAAAGAGAAGTTGTTAATTCTACGGCGTGGATAAGAGCCACATCTACCAGGATCAAGTTGTTACCAAGATTCTAGGGAGTTGATTGAGAGGGCCACGACCTGTCAAAATATCATAAGAACATGGTATACATCCTAAGCATATCAAAGATTTGGTATAAAAGCGAGAAGATCTTTCTGAGGAAAGATCACGATCAATTTAGCCAATAGAAGCTTTATTTGCTCGTCACCCAGTAGTTGTTAGGATACCCCGACCTGGGCGAACTCGCGAGGGTTCATTGGTCTTCACGTCTACCACTAGAGTGAGTAGCCGTAGCTCTGGTAGCCAATTTTCCCCAGCATTCCACCGCCGGGACGAGCCACAGTAGTTCCGGCAAACAATTCCGCCTTCGTTCCGCCACCAGGGTGAGCAACCGTAATCTTGGTATCCACAACCGCCACTACCTTCGACCACACTCCGCCCACCATGCCTCAGCGATCGTTTTCCACCGTCCAAGTTCGCAAGTCTACAGCGCCACGTCATCAAGTCTACGACGTAGCCGTCCAAATTCACAAGTCCACAGCGCCCGGCAGATAGTCTACGACGCTACTACCGTCCAGATACACAAGCCTGTAGCGCCCAGCAGCAAGTCTACGATACCACCGTCCAAATTCACAAGTCTGTAGCGTCCAGCAGCAAGTCTACAACGTTGCACCATCGTCCTTATTTTATTTTTCATGGCTGTAAGCATTTTTTTTTCTTATTGTAAGACTTCATTTGATTAACTTAATCTATTTCTTTTACTTACTGGCGACCACATCTAAAAACCCTATGAGTATTATTGCCAAATATTTTCGATGTGATCCGTTTCGACGCAAACACGTTTTTGGCGACCACAGTGAGAGACGAGAAAGTTTAAAGCCCACAGATGGCAAAGAATACCAGGAGTGGGGTTAATCGCTACCCCCCACCTTCATTAGATGGAGACATTCAGTTTATAGCAGGAGACGCAAATGAGGAGACCACGGCTCTAGGAAGCCAAGTGGCTGCAACTCAACCCTCTTTTGGGGCACATACTCCTTCTGAGTTCATATATAGGCTTTCCATAAAGAATTCAATGATATGAAGAACTTGGTGGACAGGCGTATCACCGGGCTACAAGACAATATAGCTCAGCTACTAGAGCAAATTAGTGCCTTAGACAGGCCAAGCGCCGCCGCAAAGCTAAATAACCTTATAGATAGAGAAAATTCTTTTATGCGAGATGCTCGACGCACAGAGAAACGTGTTGTGTCATTCCAAGAGGATGATATATGGGAAAATACCACTCAGGGCGACGCAGATGTCTATGGTGAGAAAGTGTCTCCCGCTGGACCTTCTTCCAAGCCGCCTGGTCATAATAGACTGGAGCAGCCCCGTAGAGAAAGTTTATATGCGAGAACCCATGTAGATGACTATGTCTACAGAGCGAAATCATTGGTGAAACAATTTGTACCAGATGTCCATAGAAAAGACATGTATCCCTACGAAAATTCATATTCTAAATACATAGACTGGGAAAGGACTCGTGACGAGTCTACGAGAATGATCAGTCCTAATCATGTCTACGAAAACGACGAAGTAGACTGGGACGAGTATACTACTAGAGCCAATAGACTCAGGCAGCCTGGCTCTTTCGTCCCGGCAAAAGTCGAAAACTTCATAGATGAGGGCTACAAAATAAATGAGTATGCGAATAATTACTCTAACAATGCTCATTCATATCGACGAAGAGAGAGTTTTTATACGAAACCTTCCGTCGAGGGATATGTCCCCATTCCCGAACCTCCCGTAATAGATTATTTGTTCGTACTAAAAACCCCCGTAGAGTAGCACGTGCCCATAACAAATCTCCTATTGATGTAGATGTCATAACAAACCCATTGCCAGAGGTTGATAGAGTTGAGCAGTTTAGTCCGCCGACCCTCAAAGATGTTGGGATACAAGTGGTAGAACAAGTTATGCCAAAATCGACGTCCAACCATTGAAGAATGAAATTACAATTCATACTTTTCATACTTTCCAAACAAAGGTTAACATCGTAGAGAATGACCTCGAACTTTCCCGAACATAAACCGTGGGCGCCTAGAGAAACAATAGTGGCCAACCCGTTATTATGGTGTCATTTGCCCTTTGATCTGGGCGGTTTACAACACGACATACGACAACGTCTCGCCCAACAAAACAAGTACTTTTAATTCCCGCAAAACTGGCGAATCACATGGGCTCACAGTCTTAAAAAATCGCGTACACTGACATGGAGTTCCAACCCGCACGAGCATATAGAGTTTGACACATACCATGGGATCATGCATTTGGTGTTAGGTCTCGAATCCCTAATGTATTCTTTTATTTTTAAGTTTCTTTGTCCATAATCCAAACGACTTCACATTGCTGAGTAAGACTCTCAGCTAAGATCGTCTCACCCTAAGAGGGGGGCTTATGTTGGATGGCAAAATCTCGGGCCTGATTATGAGGAGCCAATAAATTCAGGCCATTTTATGAGAAACCCACAAACCTATTTCGCCGACCCATATCAAGTCTACTAAGACCGTGACATAAATTTTGGGCTCATTTTATAAAGCCCATAAGTCCAGGGGTCTTTAAGAGTGTTTACAAGCCCACCGTTATGTGAGCCCGCCAGGGAAGTGCTAAGTCTACAAAGGACTGTCGGGGTCAGAGTCTTCGAGGATCAGAAAAGATATTGACTCCGAGATTTTTGGAAAAAGGATTACGGGGCCACGTTCCCATGATTTAAAAAGATCTTCGGAGAAAATCTGGGGATACGACTCTAATTTTTTAATTTAATATAAGAAAGAGAAGTTGTTAATTCGACGGTGTGGATAAGAGCCACGTCTACCAGGATCAGGTTGTTATCAAGATTCTAGAGAGTTGATTGAGAGGGCCACGACCTGTCAAAATATTATAAGAACGTGGCATACATCCTAAGCATATCAAAGATTTGGTATAAAAGCGAGAAGATCTTTCTGAGGAAAGATCACGATCAATTCAGCCAACAGAAGCTCTATTTGCTCGTCACCCCGTAGTTGTTAGGATTCCCCGACCTGGGCGAACTCGCGAGGGTTCATTGGTCTTCACGTCTACCACTAGAGTGAGTAGCCGTAGCTCTGGTAGCCAATTTCCACCAGCATTCCACCGCCGGGGCGATCCACAGTAGTTCCGGCAAACAATTCCGCCTTCGTTCCGCCACCAGGGTGAGCAACCGTAACCTTGGTATCCACAACCGCCACTACCTTCGACCACACTCCGCCCACCATGCCTCAGCGATCGTTTTCCACCGTCCAAGTTCGCAAGTCTACAGCGCCACGTCATCAAGTCTACGACGTAGCCGTCCAAATTCACAAGTCCACAGCACCCGGTAGTAACTCTACGACACTACTACCATCCAGATACACAAGCCTGTAGTGCCCGGCAGCAAGTCTACGTCACCACCGTCCAAATTCACAAGTCTGCAGCGTCCAGCATCAAGTCTACAACGTCGCACCATCGTCCTTACTTTATTTTTCATGGCTGTAAGCATTTTATTCTTATTGTAAGCCTTCATTTGATTAACTCAATCTATTTCTTTTACTTACTAGCGACCACATCTAAAAAACCTGTGAGTATTATTGCCAAATATTTCCGACGTGATCCCTTTCGACGCGAACAAATGTCCTCGATTGAAAAGGCTTACCCCCCTTGCAAGTACATTTCACTACAAAATCATCGATCCATACTGTGTTGAAGTTCGCATTGGCAGGATTGAAATCGATCCCCGAAGAACCAGTCAGACTTCTCCTAGGCTACTTGACAAGTCTTCAAAATCCATATGTACTTCCCTGTCGATTTATCAGCACGCAAATGCACGAGTGCTATTTCGACATGGTCCTCTGTAGAAAAGACCAAACCAAACAAAATTGGAAATAGAATATGACCACCTATGCTCGATTGGCGTTGTCGATTGTAATTCCAAAGTTGTGCTAACATGTCGATCCAATTTTGGGCCCACTTAGAGTCCGTACGTGGGAGTATGAGAATAGGCTTTGAATAGGGAAAGGACTCTTGGACCATTTGAGCGAAGGAATTTCTAGCACCATAAGAGAATTCGGACACTCGACCAAGTTTTAAGTACTGGCAGCAGTCGAAAGGAAGACACTTAAGGAGTAAGTCAGCGGATTGAGGAAGAAATCATTTTGACACATTGACGACAAGGGTGTTTCGAACCAAAGAGAAGCCGAAGTCGATGGAAATAGGGTTGTGGTGACTTGCAGTCCAGTATGGAGGGGGCCGAACTACAGCTCATTGCAGTCCAAGCCGCATCCGACCCAGGAAGAGTAGCTGATAACTGCAGCTCAGGCCAAGAAGAGTATCTGATGGAGAGGAAGGATGGAACTGAAGTGTGAATAGGAAAGGAAAGGTATAATAGCAAATGATGTAAATAAATAACAAACATATAGGGGCTGTGCGTCTACCATTGGGGTACGGAAGAAATAGAAGGGAATTGGCAGGTTGTTGGAGGGGAGAGAATGGGATAGACAGGGAGTGGATGAGGTGAGTCCCGTAGTTATCTCCGGTGCAATTCAACCGTCAGATGTAGCTCCTGTTTTCTTCTTGTTGTTAATGCGAAAGGAAGCGACTCAGCTGCTGTTGGAAGAACTAAATCTTTATTAATAAGATCATCTACATTATCGCACAAACAGTTTACATTTTGGTATCCGCATATTAATTGATAAATCTTAATTATGCCTCAATCAGTGGCTCTGATACCACTGATCGACACTAACTGTCTTACAAGCTCGAATTGTTAAGTGAAAACATAATCTACTATATATTTCATTTTCAACCCATCCTGCCTCCTTAGGATCGCGTCCTGATTGGAAAAATGGTGGAGCAGCTCATTGTTAAGGGAGATTCGACCGCCCTACTTGCAAGGAAAAGAGCTTATGAAATGGCCTTCGTGAGGCAGGCAAGGTTGGTTGTCGTTGTTGCTGTCGGCGAGGGAGTCGCCAAGTATGAAGTAGAAAGGGACTTGGGGTGCTCCGAGTATGCCATTTAGAGAAAAGAAGAAGAGAAAGGCGGAGAACATAACGATGTCGAACAAACGCCGTGTTTGGCAGGAAATAATGGCTAAGGAAGGAAAAATGAACCATGTTAGAACATGATGGAAATAGGGAGAATTAAATGGCCATTTAAAATGATGGACGAGATTTTATGCACGTGCTTTTTTTTTTAACTCTTGGTCGAGTACATCTACCCGAAAAAATATTTCCAAACCTTTAATAATATATCACTATTGCTGTAACATAAAAAGTAAAATTATTATGTACAATAATAAAAAAAAAACTCAATACTATTAGAACTTATATATTAATTCTTTATTTTTTTTAGGCGGAGCCCAAGCCATAACTCTAATAATATCAATCCCATATAGTTTAGAGGAAGTTTTGGCGAGCAACTAAATCGTGAGATGATGTTGTGTAATGTTTTTATTTAGCAAAATGTCTTTTTAAGGTCGCGTATATCTTTTAAGAACTCTTTCTTATTTTTTTCATGAGAATAGTCCAATGAGCAGGATTTAAAAAAATAACAAAGAAAACACTATTCATTCTAACAAGGCTTATTTTTTATTCTCACAAAAAGCTTAAAATTCTTCTAAACATAAATATTAAAAAAATGATTCCAAATCCCTTGAACGAAACTAAGGAAGGCAGGCATTGAAAATGTGGGCGGGGAAATCAGGGGAATAGGATTAATCCGACCCAACACAACGAGGACGTCATGGGAATGGACTTAGTGGGTGGGTAAGTCGAAGGGTTTTGTTTTCTTTTTATAAGTTAAAGAAACTCGATTACGGAACATAAGAGTTTACGAGAGTTTTCATGTCTCGTAAGTTATAAATATTGAGTTTCATTTTTTAAAAATATACGAATAAATACCATGAACTCGGTGTTTTTAACAATAACTTATGAATATTATTTGTTCAAATTTAAAAGATGCCATTACTGTGGACATAATAAGCTATCTTGGGCCTACGTTGTTGATATGATAAGCTATTTTAGGGCCTACTCTCTGACGATTTAAAGCCCACGAGAGGAATGTAAAGGATGAGGAATGATGTGGTGCTCGTGCCAAATCTACAGCCCACGTCTGCACAGGCCGCACGTCTTAAAGGACGGTTTATTGACTCCGAGATCCGCGGAGTCTACAGCCCACTGCACAGGTCGCACGTCTTAAAAGACGACTTGTTGACTCCGAGATCCACGGGAGGTAGTTTAGATTGGGAGGAACTTCGGAGAATGTGACAGACCCATAAGACCGAATATAAAAGGAATGAGATCTTCCTTGAAAAACTCACGATCAATCAGCCAAACAGAAGCTTTGCATTGCTCGTCACTCCTTAGATTTTAGTTAGGTAGAATCCCCGGCCTGGGCAAACTCGCAATTGGTCTTCGCCTCCACCACCAGAGTGAGCAACCGTAGCTCCGGTAACCAAACTCCGCCAGCACTCCACCGTCGGGACGAGCAACCGTAGTTCCGACAGCTAATCTCCGCCAGCATTCCACCGCCAGGACGAGCTACCGTAGTCCCGACAGCCAATTCCGCCTTCGTTCCGCCACCAGGGTGAGCAACCGTAGCCTTGATACCCACATCCGCCACTACCTTCGACCACACTCTGTTCACCAAGCCCCAGCAACCAGTCTCCGCCATCCAGGATCGCAAGTCTACAGAGCCCTGTTATCAAGTCTACGACGTCACCGCCCAGATTCACAAGTCCATAGCGCATAGTGTCAAGTCTACGACGTCTCCATCGTCCAAATTCACCAGTCTACAGTGTCCCGCAGCAAGTCTACGGCGTTGCCTCACTATCCTCTTAGTCTGCAACACCTAGCAGCAAGTCTACGACGTTGTCTACAACGTTGCACCACTGTCCTTACTTTGTTTTTCATGGCTGTAAGCATTTTAATCTTATTGTAAGACTTCATTTGATTAACTCGATTCATTTCTTTTACTTACTGGCGACCACATCTAAAAACCCTGTGAGTATTATTGTCAAATATTTCCGACGTAATCAGTTCCGACGCGAACATGTTTTTGGCGACCACAGCGGGAGAACGAGAAAGTTTAGAGTTCACAAATGGCAAAGAGTACCAAGAGTGGAACTAATCACGACCATCCACCTCCATTATATGGAGACGGTTAGTTTATAGCAGGAGACGTAAATGGTAGACAGACATATCACTGGATTGCTGGATAACCTGGTAGACAGACATATCACTGGATTACAAGATAATATAACTCAGATTCTGGAGTAACTCGGCGCTTTAAATAGGCCAAACGCCACAGCAAAGTCAAACGCCCCCGTAGACAGAGAGAATTCTTTTATGGGAGATGCTCGATGCACAGAGAGGCGCAATGTGTCGTTCCAAGAGGATGAGCCCTGGAGCGGTGCTAATCAGCGCGCTACGGAGGCTAGCAATAGGGACAGGATGTCCCCCTCGAGGCCTACTTCCTCCCGATCTCCCACATCTGGGAGGTCAAACGCTGTGCATGCAGTAAACCCGGTAGATGATGACGGTGACGCGCAGGGTGAAACAAATAGATATGCAAATTACGTACCCCCTCGCCGACCTGGTAAAGAACCTGTAGATGAGATATCGTCAGGGGAAGCTCCGATTATGGGAGGCCTACCTCAGGTAAAAGGCTTCTACACGAATGCTTCTATAAACCCGCAGCCATCTCGAGTCGCCGGGAGAATGCCTCATCCCCCGGAGAGATGGAACCAAGACCACGCGCGAGAGCAGTTTGGTAGTTTACCCCCACAAAATTTGAGGGAGGCAGTCGCTCAAGTCTTGGAACAAATGGTGCCGGGAACTGTCAGGCAGGACGATCCTTGTTTGTACAGGAGTCCATACCCTGCCTACATCGACAGAGACTTCCCCCTGCCTAAGGGATACCGGGTACCCGACTTCACCCGTTTTTCAGGGGAAGATGAGATGACGCCTATAGAACATATAGCCCGGTTCACCCATCAAGCCGGAGATGCTGCAGCCAATGAATTTTGGTAGCTGAAATTATTCCCGAATTCACTCACAGGAGATGCTTTCACATGGTATGCGAGTTTGCCTCCCTAGTCAATAACATCATGGGCGGAAATGCAGACTTTCTTCATGAAAGCATTTGCTCGACTAGACACACCCATGTCGATCTTCGAGGTGATGCGGCTTAGACAGGCCGCCGGGGAACACCCAGGACAGTTCCTTATGTGCTTGCGAAAAGCGCTGCTACGTTGTAGATCTGCAATTCCTGAATGGGACCAGTTGATGATCGCGTTAAATGCGTTGTCTATGCCTTTCAAGAAGAAGCTACAAGGGGAAAGGTTCAACGATCTTTATGACTTGGCCAGGAGGGTGACTGAATATCATCAGTTATTGATGGAAGAAGCCCAGTCTAAGCACGCATATCAGTTGGAAACCGTTGAAGTAGACATGGTCGAGTTCGTGAAAGGCGAAGCAACGATTTGCGAACCATTAACTAGGAAAAATTCAAAAGCAAAAGCATCTCAGAAATCTGGCGAAGAAAGAAAGTACTATTTCAACGTAGACAAGGCAGATGCAATTTTCGACTGGCTTTTCCAACGAAAACAGATTAAGCTAAAACCGGGTCATAGGGCCCCTCAGACGGAAAGAGAAAAAACTAGGAATTATTGCAAGTGGCATGGTTCGTTCGCACATACGACCAGGGATTGTTTATCGTTCAGGAACATAATTCAAGACCTCATAGAGTCAAAAGAGTTATGCTTTCCAGAAGTAGACGAAGTCACTATGGTCAACGACAAGCCTTTTGACGATGAAATCACCATTCATATGTTTGATGTTTCTGATGTAGACATCAATTTCATTGAGACTAATACTGATTTTTCTCTATAGGATGTAAAGATCCCCGGGGAGACCGTGATAGCAAATGCCCTTTTCCGCCGCTTTGCCGACAAAGGTGTAGTTACCTGCCCAGTCAAGGAAGTGGCGTCCAACCTCTGTTGTTGGCGTATGGACGACACGCACACCACTAATAGGTGCAACACTTTTAGAAAGTATCTGCAAAACAATCAGGGGGATGCCTGGTATGACTTGACTCCCCTTGAGGAAGTGGCAATGGGGATAGTTTCCCCTAGTTCGCGAAGTACCTCTAATAACTTGCAGAGGGGGTTCAGGAGCCCTCCAAGCGTGGAGCGCAGGCCAACTATCCGAGGAGGAAGAGCACTTGAGCAACAGCTCCGTGCTTTGGAGCGCCCCAAACGACATCTGGAATTTAATGACCCGTCCGTCCAACAAGGGGCAAAGTTAGGACAGGAGAAAACCGGTTATACCGGCGAGAAGCGCCCCGAAGCTGCAGAAGGGGACATCCCTAACAGAACTCAGCAGTTGGAAAGATCACAGGAGAAGGGGGTTAAGCCAAGGAATGGAACGTCTAAGGTAGACATCCAGGCACTTCGAACGAGACCACCAATAGCCTAGTTTCTAGAGGAGAGGATGCTTTGTCAGAAATGCAAGCTAATAGCTCATAACAAAATCCTGATTACCCAACTCTGCACCCCGTGCTGTGTCAACTATTTCCTCAAGCTTGTAGACTTGTCGTCAAATGGGGAGATCGTGATCAAACCTGCTCACTATGCAACTACAGGTACTTATGAAACTAACAATTATCCAAAAAGGCAACAGGTACCAACGCAGACAGTAGTAGGATACGATCCGTTCGCTGGAGACTTTGTCGATGTGTGTTAATCTTTCCCTGGTTCTAAGAAATCAAGGGTAATCAAAGTGGTTAACCCCTCGAAACATTGGCAGAGAGCTATTGGCAAAACGTTTTTGCACCAAGGGCTCGTAAGAGAAAGGATAGACGTCTAAGTCACGTCGCTAAAAGGCCCCTCAGGGGCCACCTTATCTGCCAAAGTGTATATGAAGGAATCGAAAGCTGAGACAGAGCATATCGAGTCTACGGACCAATTGGAAGGCCCTGGCTCGAGTTTTGATTACACCCCTCTTCGGAGTGAGATCCCAAGTGATGCTGATGGTGAAAAGAGGCCAACTGTGATCTGTAACGCTCTTACCTTGCCAGTAGACTTCGCCAATAATCAGAAAGTGGAAACTATGAGAGGTAAGATACCTCTTCCTTGTTCACCAGTTTATCCGACGGGTTTTCCACTTCACTGGTTGAAGAAACCATCTGATAGCATGAAGCACACATGCATTCTTTGTACATCACTGCTACCTTTGATGGTACCGTGGTGAGTTGGGTCCTTGTAGACAATGGAGCAACGATAAACGTGCTTCCGCTGTCCAGGTTCAGAATGCTTGGATACAAACCTCACGACTTGGTTAAAACCAATGTTGCCGTGAGTGGTTTTAATGGTAGGAAATCTGAATGTTTAGGGGTCTTCTCTGTGCACCTAGAGGTGGGTCGCCAGGGAAAGGAAACTGTTTTCTTCGTAATAGACATAATTCCTACTTTTAATGCTTTGTTGGGCCGCGATTGGCTCCATAAGGCTGCAGCCCATTTACGTTGCATAGAGAATTGATGTTATGGCTTGATTCTAAAGTTGAGATTATTAAGGCTGATGAATATTCTTGTTGTGACCAAGGTATCTTGCATGCAGAAATGAGCAAGACTGTCAAGGATCTTACGCTGGAGCAACGATATAAGCTAGGCGACCCTACTGTAGGTCCTCTTGGTCAACCATCAGGATGGGGAGATGAACATACTGCAAAAGACATAGAGGAAGTCCTGCAAGAGGTCAATTCGAGTGAAAACCCCGTAGGAAGAAATGCGAACGGCCAAAATGAAAATGAAGGTGGTAAAGGAGAAGTTTTGAAGAACCAACAGAACGTTGTCACGGAGTTGGAGCCCGATAGACTCATAAAGGAAGGGACTTATGGACTAGAGTGAAAAAGGGAATGAAGCAGTCGCCGCTGTCCTTCAACGACTCCAAGTTTACCAAGGGAGTCACTGCCGTAGACAACCTATCTCTTGGCTCTCAATAAACTCGAAAGCGCTTAGAGCGCCCGATGCTTGTAATAAGCCCGTGTGTACCAATTTAGGTGGCACCGAGGGCCGCGAATCTTTGATGATGCCGTGTGATCCATTAGTTTGATGATCTTCTCCTAGGATTCTTTCCATCAGTTCTTCAGTTAATAAAGAACTTTTTAATGCGATTAGAGGGGTACTTGAAGAATTTAAGGACTGCTTCGCCTGGGATTATACTGAGATGCCAGATTTAGATCGTAGACTAGTAGAACACACTCTTTCCATCAAGAAAGAGTTTAAGCCGGTGCAACAAGCACCAAGGCGCATGACTAGAGAAGTAACACAGTTAGTCTTTGAAAAAGTTAAGAAGCTTTTTCAAGCAGGGTATATAAGGACGTCACGTTATACGGAATGGATTTCTAGTATCGTACCCGTATTGAAAAAGAACGGCAAAATCAGAGTATGTATAGACTTTAGAGATCTGAACCGCGCTACTCCAAAAGATGAATATCCCATGCCTGTTGCGGATGATCTTATAGACAAGACGGCAGGGCATCAGGTTATGTCATTCATAGGCGGTTTCTCCGGTTATAACCAGATCTTTATCGCAGAAGAGGATATACATAAAACAGCATTCAGATGCCCCTTAGGAATTTTCGAATGGGTAGTAATGCCATTTGGACTAAAGAATGCTGGTGCTACATATCAGCGAGCAATGAATGCTATATTTGACGCTTCTCTTGGCAAGACAGTGGAAGTCTACATCGATGATATAGTCGTTAAGTCGACAAAGAAAGAACTTCATGTCGACCATCTTAGAAATGCATTTATAAAAATGAGAAAGCATCAACTTAAATTAAACCCACTTAAATGCGCCTTTGGAGTTAAAGTGGGGCAATTTTTGGGTTTCCTAGTACATCAACGCGGCATTGAAGTCGATCAAAACAAGGTAAAAGCTATTCAGAATTTAACAGCACCAAGAAGTAAAAAGGAATTACAGGCTTTCCTTGGAAGGGTGAATTACCTATGTAGATTTATCGGAAATGTCGCGGGGAAGACTGAGGCGTTTGTCAACCTTCTAAGAGGAAAAAATGATTACAAGTGGACAGAGAAACACGAGGAAGCGTTCAACGCTTTGAAAAAATATTTAACACACCCACCTGTCCTGATACTCCCGCAGTACGGGAGACCTTTCATTCTCTATGTGGCTGCCACTAAAACGACTATAGGGGCTATGTTGGCACAAATGGATGAAAGTGAACGTGAAAGGGCCATTTATTACTTATCAAGGCAATTGACACCAATTGAAGTTAGGTATGCTCCAAAGGAAAAGTTGTGTCTATCGGTATTTTATGCCGTCAACTTCGACATTACATCGGGAACAGCGAAGTCTACGTCGTATCCAAGTCACCCATTATTAAATATTTCTTTGAGAGTCCAATATTAGGTGGACGTATTAGCAAATGGAGCTTGATTTTGTCTCCATACGATCTGAGATATAAGTCTCAATAGTCGGTCAAGGGACAGGCGCTGACTGATTTTCTAGTCGACCATGACCTGGACTTGTCTATAGAATAAGAAGAGGCAACTGAAGAGGTCTGGCAGGCGTGGTTCGATGGCTCGTCCACTAAGAATGGAGCTCGGATAGGAGTTCACATATTATCCCCGATGGGTAAAGACATCAGACTAGCTTTTCGTCTACAAGTAATACCTACTAACAACGCTACTGAGTATGAAGCATTGATAACAACACTAAATGAACTCATGGCACTAAAGGCGAAGCAAGCCCGTATCAGGGGAGATTCTCAGTTGGTTATCAACCAAGTTAACAAAGAATGCACATGTCAAGGTAAGCTACTGCCCTATTTCGAGACGGTACAGCGGCTAGTCACACGATTCGAGGATATAACTTTTCAATTCGTGCGGCGTGATGAAAATGTAGTAACTAATAGCCTAGCACAATTAGCCTCGGGATACAAAAACATGACAGAATAGGGTAACATTCCCGAAATAGGATCGCATCTGCAGTCATAGGACAACATCATGGCCGTAGACATAATGAGCCAAGATAAAGACTGGAGGAAACCTATAGTAGACTTCTTATTAGACCCCAGTCAGAAGGCCAAGCAGCGAATCAAAGTTCAGGCACTGTCATACGTCCTCTTGGACGGTGTTCTCTATAGAAAGGATACAAGTGGAGTCATTTTAAGATGCGTAGATTTAGATGAAGCTACTCCAATAATGTTGGAGACCCACGAGGATCTCTGTGGGTCGCACCAGGCGGGGATTAAAATGTGTTGGATTATTCGTAGACATGGTTTTTACTGGCCATCAATGATGAAAAATTGCATTGAGATGGCCAAAGGATGTCAAGAATGCCAACGACATGGCCCGATAACTCGTGCTCCAACAGCTGACCTTACCCCTGTGATTAAACCATGGCCCTTCAGGACCTGGGCTCTATACGTGATAAGGGAAATTCATCCTCACTCTAGTCGAGGGGATGCGTTTATCTTGGTAGTAACAGATTACTTCACTAAGTAGATAGAAGCACAACTCTACAAGAAAATTGACCATAATGAAGTCATTAGTTTTTTGCAAACTTGTATCATTTATCGATTCAGCATTCCCCAGAATATTGTTGTAGACAATGGGATGGTTTTTAACAACTCGAGAGTGAGGGAGTTTGCTGAAGAATTTGGCTTCTCAATCCTGAATTCCACTCCGTATTATCCTCAAGCGAATGGACAGGCTGAAGCCTCCAATAAATTAATTAAAAACAACATTCAAAAGATGGTCGGGCTTAATCCGAAGAAATGGCATGATGTACTGAATGATACACTATGGGCTCTAAGAGTTACTAAGCGCCAAAGCACTGGGGAAACTCCATTCGCGCTAGTCTACGGTCACGACACAGTGTTACCCATCGAAATGAGGTACAAATCGCTTCGTGTCAGCCAACCTTGTCTACAAGACGAGGCTATACATATAGCCTTAAAAGAGTTGGAAAGAAAGAAATTGGAGGTTGCAGACAAGATAGAAGTACACAAATAGAGGATAGCCCGTCATTACAACAAGAAGGTCGCTCACAAACACTTTCAAGTTGGCGACCTAGTTTGGAAGATGGTCTTACCCTTAAAGTCTAAAGATCAGATTCTAGGAAAATGGTCTCCGAATTGGGAAGGACCTTATCAGGTAAGCGAGACCTTCTCTGCAAATAGCTATAAGTTGTCGACCCTTGAAGGAGTCAGACAACCTCTAAAAATTAACGGTAAGTACTTGAAACGCTATAGGAAAACTATTTGGGAATCTCATGAAAAGATTCTAAGAAAACGCTTCCCAGTTATATGGAAAGAAATTGCCAAGAATTAAATTTACAAGTATACAACACAGCTGTAGACTAATGAGTTTGTTTAGAAGGTGTCATCCCTTGGAGCCTTAAGTCTACAGCCGGTAAATGAATAAAAGAGTTTGTTTTAAGGGTGTCATCCCTTGAGACCTAAGAAAGAAAAGCATCACCGCCGGAAACTTGAACTCGCCGCGTCTTGTCTGGGCACCGCACGTGCCGCTTCCACGAACAGGAAGGTCAGAACCTTGGCCCGGGTCCGCTTCATGGTGACTTCGTCCTTCCGACGAAACCAAGACTTCAAGTCGTCTTGGCTCTGCTGGTCAGAAGCATGAGCAGATCGTTCTGCGAGCAGAGAGTCTACCACGGAAGCCCGTTCCTTGAGATCTTTCTCAAGAGCCAAGAGATCTGCAATCCTGGCTTGGACCTGCTTAAGCTGGCAAGTCAAATCCTCCCTTTGTCTCCTGAGGAGCCTCATGTCAGCCTCTCTTTCCGCTTGTTTCTTCAGGAAATCGGCAATCCTGGACTCAGCATTGCGAGCTGTCTGAAGGTCTTGTAAGTACACTAGCCATTCAGTTCAGAATTGCCCCCTGAAGTCCTCGCAAACTGCTTGCATTTGGATAGTAGCGGCTGGAGAACTCTCGACCTCCTTGATGCAGCTCTGGAGGATCTTAAACTAATCCTCAGAGAAGGTCTCAAGACGAAGGAGATCCCCAACGTGGTCTACATTCGCCATCAGGCGGTCATAGTCGCTTAAGCAGCTTGGAGCGCCTTCCCCAGGTGTCTCGCTTGATGGTTGGCTAGGAGGTCGGATGGTCGGCATTGCAAATGGCTGACCTGCGACAACAGAAGGGTTAACGCTTGTCGCACCTACCACCTCTGGAGTGGCAGCCTTTATCGGAGCGGCAATGGCCTCTGGCTCCTCAGCTGCTGAGACCTCGAGACTTGGGGAAGGATATTCTACAAATTGAATGAAAAGTAATCGTCAGTACTAAAACTGGACAAGCAAAGTCTATACAAACCTGGCATACATACCTCAGAAGGAGAGGCAGGTCGGCTTCGTAGACCCCAGAAACTTCCTTAGGGTCAGGTACCCTGGGGAGACTTAGATCCTAAGAAGGAAATAGAGTGTTTTGTTTAGGCTTCGAAAACAAAATGACATAGACACAAGAATGCATACCACTTCTTGAGAGGACTCTCCCGCCTGAGAACTCATAAGGGGCGGACTCGGCGCCATAATCATCCTCCTGAAAACAGTGTCCAAAGGTTTATTGGGAGAAGATTCATAATACTTAAAGGTAGAAAGCGCCACATACCTCGGAGAAGGGGTCCCTGAAGGCTTCGGGGCCTTGACAGAAATGGGGACCGGGTCCTGGATGGCAGGATGGCGATGCTTGAAGGAGGCATAAATTGGTACGTCTTCAGAGTCAGAAGACTCAGGGGAAGGAGCCTTGCGCTTGCTGGCCTCTCCCTGCTCAACCTGCTTGCCCTTGGAGGCAAGAGTTTGCCGGCAAAGACGAGTCAAATGTTTAGCCGGGGGAAGAGGACCACTTTCTGGTGAAGAATCCCCCGAGTCTACATCCAAAACTGCAACATATGTCAGATAAGAATTTTCAGTTCAAATGGCGAGAAAGACAAGTATAGTCTATACCAGGAGGCCTCTGTCCTGTCTTTAACATCATCTCATGGGAGAGATAGAGGTCCGGCTCCTTGGAGGTTTGAAGAAATGACATTCTCTTCAGCAGGGTGTCAAATGTGATCGCCCACTGAACAGCAAAAATTTCTGTGGCCAAAATTGGGGTAGACCCGAGAGGAAACTCCATGTGATGGAGCTCCGTCTTCCTGGACAGAAGACTCATCGAGGCCTGAAAAGAATCCTTGGAAAAAATGCTGGTAACCCGCGTGTTGATCGAGATGTTGAAGGTGTCGGAGAAGGGGACTGAAGAGCTCTGGACAAAGCCGACCTGTTTTGCACAGAGTTAGGGGTTGTAGACTTCAAAACAAAAACCCCCCTCCGACACGCAGACCAGTCCGTGCTGGTCAAAACTGCATCCCAATATAGGCCAGGGGTGAGCCTCTGTCGGCGCTTCAAAATCAAGTGGCCGGCAGGGAAAGGGACCCAACTGCGGCGCTCACCCAGTCCAGTATCTACAATATGCCGTATATGCCCCGTTACAGAGGCATATAACCACTTGTCCTTCGTCTGGCAGCATGACTCCAGCAGGTACGTCCCATAGCAGCTGACCGGAATGGCACCAGAGGGCATCTGGTACCCTGTGAGCCCTGGCATCCATAAGTAGGACCACAGATGCACGATCCAAAGGGGGCCGCCAGCCGGATACCTTGGGAAGGGGCTTGTGCACGTCGTGGCCTTGTGCAGCCCCTGATAGACTAACCCCAACAGAAATTGGGTCCAGGCTATCTTGCTGGAGGCCGAGCTCAGAAAGTTGGCGATCCCATAGACCAGCTTTGGCACTCGCTTGCTGGTGAAGCAGAAGACATACTTGCTCAGCCAGACGCTGAAGAACTCGATCTCCTCAGCCTTTCCCCAGACAGCAGTAGACTGGCCTTCGATCATCTGAAGGTGCCTCCTCGCTGTGCTCAAAATCTGGAGCATCTCTGTGGGGTTGTGGTCGTCGTCTACAGGGTGGAGGCGAACAGGGGCACTAGCCACATAACTCCTCGTCAAGAAGTTGATATCCTCCAGGGTAATGGTCATGGGACTCTCGGGGAAGTAAAAACAGTTCACCGAGTCATTCTAGAAAGGAAGTAGACTGGCACATACCTGAGGGTCATAACGCTTTGTGACCAAGGAGAGTTTGAAGAACGACCAGATGCCGCAAACCTTCAACATGGATTCCAACTTCCCAAGCCAACTAGAGAACCACTTCTACACCACCGGTTTCTCGACGGAGGGGAAGCACAAGAAGCCATTCTTCTTCTCCCAGTTCAGGGGGTCCACGAAGTCCTCCCGACAGATGGGGATTTGGAACTCCATGATCAGGTACTCATGGGGAATCACACCAGGGAAAAGAGCAGGGTCAAGAACGGGACCCAGGGTTAACTCGTCACCGGTCTGGACCACATCGGAAGGACCGGCGCGCTGAGAATGCCACTGGAAAGACGCAAAAGAAGACATGATCAAAGTGGAGAAGTAGGGTTTCAAGGAAGTCTACGAGGGTTTCAGGAAACTCGAAGCGAAGGAGGGAAACGAAGAGTTTTCTTTAGCTTCAAGAAAATGTCAGACGTGCTCAGGCGACAGAAGTCCCCTCAGCAAAAATAGGGGGGCTTATGTTGACATGATGAGCTATCTTGGGCCTACGTTATTGATATGATAAGCTATTTTAGGGCCTACTCTCTGACGATTTAAAGCCCACGAGAGGAATGTAAAGGATGAGGAAGGATGTGGTGCTCGCGCCAAGTCTACAGCCCATGTCTACACGGGCCGCACGTCTTAAAGGACGGTTTATTGACTCATAGATCCGCGGAGTCTATAGCCCACGTCTGCACAGGTCGCACGTCTTAAAGGACGACTTGTTGACTCCGAGATCCACGGGAGGTAGTTTAGATTGGGAGGATCTTCGAAGAACGTGACAGACCCATAAGACCGAATATAAAAGGAAGGAGATCTTCCTTGAAAAACTCACGATCAGTCAGCCAAACAGAAGTTTTGCATTGCTCGTCACCCCTTAGATTTTAGTTAGGTAGAATCCCCGGTCTGGGCGAACTCGCAAGGGTTCTTTGGTCTTCGCCTCCACCACTAGAGTGAGCAACCATAGCTCTGGTAACCAAACTCCGCCAGCACTCCACTGTCGGGACGAGCAACTGTAGTTCCGACAGCTAATCTCCGCCAGCATTCCACCTCCAGGACGAGCTACCGTAGTCTCGGCAGCCAATTCCGCCTTCGTTCCGCCACAAGGGTAAGCAACCGTAGCCTTGGTACCCACATCCGCTACTACCTTCGACCACACTCCGTTCACCAAGCCCCAGCAACCAGTCTCCGCCATCCAGGATCGCAAGTCTACAGAGCCCTGTTATCAAGTATACGACATCACCGCCCAGATTCACAAGTCCATAGCGCCCAGCGTCAAGTCTACGACGTCTCCATCGTCCAAATTCACCAGTCTACAGCGCCCCGTAGCAAGTCTACGACGTTTCCTCACTATTCTCTTGGTCTGCAGCGCCTAGCAGCAAGTTTACGACGTTGTCTACAACGTTGCACCACCGTCCTTACTTTGTTTTTCATGGTTGTAAGCATTTTAATCTTATTGTAAGACTTCATTTGATTAACTCGATTCATTTCTTTTACTTACTGGTGACCACGTCTAAAAACCCTATGAGTATTATTGCCAAATATTTCCGACGTGATCCGTTCCGACCCGAACAATTATATTCCATGGATTAGTTTGTCTACTAAAGTTATTTTGGAACAGCCTCACGATACCGTCCTTGCAACGAGGGGAAAGGGAGCAACTAGAACTAATAATGATGAGCCGAAAGAAATGAAATTGGGTACTTGGGAAATGAAACCACGAACAAATGTCTTTATATTACTCTTTCGAAAGAAATGATTAATGTTATTTCCTCAAATGAATAGGACAAAATGATTTTGTTATCTTATCCCAAAGTATTCCTCTGTTTAGTTAATCAGACATCATCATACAAATGTTCATATATTAAATGAAATGTAACGTTCCATGGACCACAAACCTGTCTTAGGTATGGTTTGTTAAAATAAAATTGCGAGATAACTTTCTGAGTTTTAAAATTCTATCAATCAAAAATTGGTGTCGTTGTGCGGCTCTGTCTCATTCTTCCTACATAAAGACAACACTCGCACACGAAATGGCCGTCGAATGCGAACCTCTTTAGACTCCATCATTTTCGTGTTCATACGAAGGGATATCGATCATGAAAGATTCATGAGACTTAAAAAACATATCGGGCAAACTCACTATTATTAATTCTAGCATCGCTCTTTCCACCGACGAGTTATTTGTTGCACAAACTTTCCGTTTGAACAACGATTTTTAGGAATTCGTGTTTCGCAAATATTAAAATTTAGAATTACATTTTAAAATTTTTTAAAGAATTGATCTTACAAACCAGTGAGACATCCATTGATGGATCGGAACCGGAGTGAGTTTATTTGATCAAAGAAAAGTAGTTAATTCTGTTATTGATCATCATCGTCTTTATAGACAAGTACATGAGTTATGGGCTTATGCTTTACACATTATAAAACAACCACTATACAAGCCCAATCCATCATGCTTCCTTCTTCTAATTCAACACTTCTATTCCATCTTCTTAGTATTGCAGTTGCAACCCTTCTTCTCTTTCTGCAGCTCATCACCTTCTTCCTTCTTCTCTTGACACTCCCCCTCAAGATGTGCATACAAGTCTTCATGCTCATTTTGTCTTTCAACCAATTAAAACGTGAACCGGAAAAGTTTTTAGTATATAGATATGCCAATTGCAACTTTGAAGGCACATACTCAAGTTGGATAAACCCTTTTTGTAACTTCTCTCGAATAAAATGACAGTCCATTTCTATATGCTTAGCCCTTTTGTGAAACACCGGATTCTTTGTGATATATATTGCTGACTGATTATTACACATAACTCTAACCGGCTGTTTTATGTTCATCCCAAATTCTGCAAATAGTGATATCAACCATATCACCTCACGCGTTGTCCCCTATAGCCCTATATTCTGCTTCAGCAGAGCTTTTTGCAATAATAACCTGCTTTTTGATTTTCCAGCTTATCAAAGTTTTACCAAAGTACAAACAATACCCAGTAAGTGACTTCCTAGAGTCTGGACAATTTCCCCAGTTACTGTCTACATAGGTAATCAGCTCATCTGCAAATTCTGAGCTAAAGAACACTCCTTCTCCCGGGGAATTCTTTATGTACTTTAACACCTGAAATGTTGTCTCTAGATGAATATATGTAGGACATGCCATAAATTGTGTTAAAACCTGCACATAATATGCAATATCAGGTCTTGTAAGAGTCAAATACATGAGTTTTTCAACTAGCTATCTGTATACTATTGCTTCTGCCTTCCCATCTTTCTTTGACAACTCGTGATTCGGAGAAATAGGAATTGCAGCTAGTTTAGTGCCTAACAAATCGTGTTCTTGCAACAACTCCAATGCATACTTTCTCAGTGACAGTACTATTCCCTTTGAAGATCTAGCCATTTCAAGTCCAAGGAAGAATTTCAAATCACCAAGATCTTTAAGCTTAAGTACAGATGCTAGATATTCTTTGAACTGGTTTATCACATCCAAATTTGATCCTCCAATTGCTATATCATCCACATAAACCAGTAAACCTGCCATGATGCAATGTAGATGCATAACACAAACAACCAAATACTTTCAAATGATGGTAGTCAGGTTTGCCTTTAAAACAAAGCTCAAATAGAGTTTTATTATTCAATACATGTCTGGGCAATCGATTAATGATATGTACTGCAACTTGTACTTCTCCCCAGAAACTTAATGGCAAACCAAACTGAAATATCAATGTTCTTACTACATTCAGAATGTGTTGATGTTTTCTTTCTACAATTCCATTTTGTTGAGGAGTTTCATTGTCTTTATAGAAATCTATCATTGTGAACTCTCTTCCATTATCAGACCTTAAAACTTTAATGCATGACTAAAACTGATTTTCAACCACGAGACAAAATTGTTTTATAAGAGATGAAACTTTAGATTTGGCTTTCAACAAAAAAACCCAAGTAATCCTACTAAAATCATCCACAATAGTAAGAAAATATATATGCCCTCCAATTGACAAAGATGAACATGGCCCCCAAATATCACAATGGATAAGATAAAAAATTTTCTTAGAAGATGTTCTGGAAAAGGCAATCACTTCTGTCTAGCATATTGGCATATATAACATGCTTCCTTATTGAACAACGGCAACAGTTTATTACACGCTTGAACATATTTTAGTTTTGCATGAGAAGGATGTCCTAACCTATAATGCCACACACATCAAATTCATTAGCGACACCATCACTATTTTTAGAAGCAAATGTAATTGCATTTGAATGTAAAACAGACTTGACAAAAATAGCTGCTAGACTTTCTTGCAGAATGTATAGCCCTGCCCTCTCTTTAGCAAGTCCCATCATCTTCTGTGATGATAGGGCCTGAATGAAACTAAAATTATGAATAAAGAATACACAATATGATTTGGATGCCATCAATTGACTGACTGAAATCAAATTGATATGAAAAGAAGGAATATAAAGAACATTTTGAAGAATTAAATTGGCATGAATGGAGTTTGATCCAATGGCCGACTTCCTTCGGATTTGTTTACCAAATCCGGCGGTCATCCCAAAGCTTTGTTTCATGTCCGGGTGAATTCTGCATCAAGGGATTTTATGTTTTACTTTTATATTTAAGAAATTGTACAAGTTGTGACTGCGATGGATGTGGGGATAACATGATTGAAGGGAATCGAGAGAGAAAGGAATGGATGAGGAGGAAGGGGCCGGGGGGAGGTAATGTGAAAATTACATGACTATATCCCACAACTCTACCGCCACATCATCATCAGAAATGACTAGGAGAGGAAGGACGACGAAGTGGCGGTTGTTGGTTTCCGTCAAGAATTCGACTTTTTAAAAGTCAAGTTCGAATTACTTCGAATTTTTTGAAATTTTTCACCGAACTGGCCTTTTAAAAAGTTAAGTTTTTTAAAGGAATGAATATTTAGATTCCGTTTTAAAAGGAAAGTGTGGACAAAGGACAGTTGCCATTGTGTCAGAGCAAAATGCATCTGGAAGTACAAATAATTTGGAACTCAATGAAGTTAAGATGCAAGTTTAAAAGTTGGTAGCTTTGCTTGATGATCAAATACGGCCTAGACTTGCTGCAGACTCTTGTACTTCTAATTCTGAGATTGAATCCCCTAAATTTTTTTCAAATGCAGCAGGTAACTTCTGTGATTCTCCTTTTAGCAATCATTGGGTGATTGATACTGGTGCTACCAATCACATTTCTAGTGATTTAATGTTTTTCAACAAAGTTACTCCTGTTGATAATATGTTTGTTTTTCTTCCGAATGGTACACGAGTCCAAGTTACATTCAAAGGAGAAGTCCACAACATATCCATTCTTCTCACCATCTTCTTTTTATACTCATACTGCATATTTACAGGAGCTGTGAATGCCATAGGCTCTGTATTGATTACTGCTCTTTCTCCCTTGACTTCTCTATTGCTTATGTATGATTCTTCTTGTACAACCATGTTGTACACATCATCCAATCCTGGAAAATGCTTCATGGTGAAAATTATGCTTTTCAAACTATCATACTCATCATTCAACCCATGCAAGAACCGAAACACACAATCTTCAACTTGGCTTTCAACAAATGCTTTAAAACAACCATCATTACACATTCCGCATTGACAATGAGGTAAGGGCCTGACATGTTTCAATTCTTCCCATAAACCAATCATTTCAGTGTATTAAGCATATACGCTTCTAGCACCCTGCACAATTGTCATCAGCATCATCTATAACCTACTTATCTTCGACTTGTCTGGCTGCGAATATCTCCTTTTGAGTGCTTCAGATATCAATTGCTTCAGAAAACCTTTGTTTTCTTTCTTTTGTTTTGTTTATAAAATTCCTTTGGGCTATAATTAATTATATTTTATCTATCTTGAAAAACCGGGTTGTATGTTGATTACGGGACAATGCATAATAGTCCATTGAGGTTAGGTGATCTTTGTTATGGACTTTTGCGACATCTCGGTTATTGTATGATGTGGGCTGGACGGCAATACGGTGTAGGCCAAGTATCGGCGTAAGCCCGTGATGGAAGGGCCCGTCGACTAATGTAAGCGCTAGGTCCCTTCTTTCGCTGATAACCTAAGGATTGTTGTTCCATCGGCCGTTCTATCAGAAGAAAGGGGAAGACCTAGGGCGCCGTTTTGCTTGCTGCAGATATACTGTTCGTCTCTTCCGAATTGCTGCTAAGGATCGTCACTTCCGCGTTCTTTCTTTTGGAGATCATGGCGCAATCAGGTACGCCTCCGTTTTCCCCGTTCTTGGTGTCCCAAATCGATACGGTGGTCTTGGGTTAGCGATCAGATTCGCTTACATGTGGTATCAGAGCAACCGTTTGTCGATTTGGGATCCGCACGAAGTTTGATTATGTATTTCTGAAAAGATTTCGCGATTTGGGATCGATTCTGGTGATAAGGATCGGTTTTCGCGAAATTAGGTTTGGAGGAAGACGAACAGACGTCATTCCGCAGCTGCGGAACTTTCCGCCGCAGCTGCGGAACATTCTGTTACCGCGCGCCGCAGCTGCGGCGGATCATTCCGCAGCTGCGGAACATTCTGCTACCGCGCGCCGCAGCTGCGGAAGTCCTTAAAAAAAAAAAAAAAAAAGAAGGTTATTATTGAGCGTACATATGTGACTAAGGGAACATGTGATCTTTGTGAGTGAACTTGTCGGTGTTCTCACATTTGTGCCGTAAGCGTTTGGCTGCCAAAGTGGCTCGTTTACGGTGACAGGTGGGTCATCTCACGGGCATGTGCATTAAGGGTAAGCGACTTTTGGATTTGTGCTCTGGTCGTTTGGTTGCCAAAGCGACTCGACCTGAGTGACAACCGGGTTTTCTTACAATCGCGCGTGTTCTCAGCAAGTGAGTTATCTCATATTTGTGATTTGAGTGCTTGGCTGCCAAAGCGGCTCACTCAAAGTGACAGGTGGGATTTTCTCGGACTTGTTGAGGGTTGCTAGAGTGTCTTGACTTTGCTGGTGTGGGGTCCTTCTGCCCAAAGGTGTTGGATTTACTGCATTTGGCGTTGTTTGAGGCTCTCTGGTTGATAGTCTATGTAAATGACTATTGCTGTTATGTTCACTCATGTATTTGTTCCTCTTGTTTCAGTCACTCTTGCCTTGAACAATACCGGTGTTGGCGTAGTTGAGGTCCTAAATGGATCTAATTTCAATAAGTAGAAGGATGAGCTTCTGTATGCCCTGGGATTTGTAAATCTGGATTTAGCCTTGCGAGTGGATCGCCCCGCTCCGCTTACTGAGGCTAGTACCCCAATGGAAAGGGAGTACTTTAGCAAGTGGGAGCATTCGAACTATATGAGTCTTCTAGCCATGAGGAGATCAATTTCAGAACATCTGTTGAGTGGGTTACCTGAGGCTTCCACTGCTAAGGAGTTGCTCACTGCTCTTGGAGATAGGTACCTTGTACCCGATATGGCTGAATCTAGTGTCTTGTTGAAAAAGCTGACGAGTATGTCTTATGACAATGTGGGAGGAGTGAGAGACTATATTCTGAAAATGATTTCCCTCCAGTCCAAACTAAAAAGCCTTGAGATTCCTCTCCCAGATAAGTTCATCATTCTTCATGCTCTCAATTCCTTGCCTCCGAATTTCTCTCAGATCAAAACTGCCTTTATTTCCCAAAACGAGAGTTGGACTATCAATGATCTCATTAGTAAGTGTATGGCGGAGGAGGAGAAACTTAAGAGGGAGAAGAGTGAGAGTGCCTTTCTTGTGTCTTCTTCTAGACCTTCTTTTGTGAAGGGTAAGAAGCACTCTAAGCGTTTTCACCCCGGTGCTTCTAAGAATACGGGCTTTAAGAGGCATGGTCACGATCAGAGTGAGGGAGGTTCAAAGGTTGTCTCTAAAAAGGATATCAAATGTTTCTATTGCCAAAAGTTAGGACATATGAAGAAGGATTGTTTTAAGCTTAAGGCTCGACTTGAGCAAAATAAGTCTGGAGGGGTCAAGAGCATAAGGAAACCAAGTGAAACGGAGTCAAAGCTTAAAGTGGGGAACGATGTTGAAGTCCAAGTCGAGTCCATAGGAGTTGTTCGTCTTGTTCTAGAGTCAAATCATGTTCTCATGTTGAGAAATGTCTTTTACGTTCCCACTATTAGAAGAAACTTGATTTCTATTTCAGCTTTGAACTCTAGTGGATACTCTTTTCTTTTTGAACGAGGTTCAGTTCGATTGTCTTTGAATTCTCAGATTGTTGGTTCTGGAATTCTAAATAATGGATTATTTCAATTGCTTTTGACTCCTACTCCTTTCAAAATTTCTCGGTTGAGTCGAGTACCTCCAAGAGACCTTTATCCGTTGAAAATTCTTGTCTGTTGTGGCATAAACGTTTAGGCCACATATCGAGAGAAAGGATTCAAAGATTAGTCAAAAATGAAATTTTACCTTCTCTTGATTTCAGTGATCTAGAAACTTGTGTAGATTGCATTAAAGGCAAATTCACCAAGTCTAAGAAGAAAGGAGCTACTCGTAGCTCAGAGCTTTTAGAAATCATCCACACTGACATCTCTGGACCTTATCCTACTACCTTGTGTGGAAACAAGTATTTTATAACATTTATAGATGACTTTTCTCGGTATGGCTATATCTATTTCATTAAAGAGAAGTCAGAAGCTCTCGACAAATTTAAAGTCTTTAAGACTGAAGTCGAGAAGCAGTTAGAGAAATTGATTAAGGTAGTACGGTCTGATCGTGGTGGTGAGTACTATGGTAGACATGATGGTTCTGGACAACAAATGGGACCGTTTGCTAAGTACTTACAGGAATGTGGAATTGTTCCACAATATACCATGCCTTATACGCCCGAACAAAATGGTGTGGCCGAAAGGCGGAATCGCACCCTTATGGACATGATGAGAAGCATGATGAGTAGGTCTAACCTACCTTGTTTTCTATGGGGTGAAGCACTTAGATCTGCTTTGTATATCCTTAACCGTGTTCCTTCAAAATCTATTCCCAAAACTCCTTTCGAAATTTGGATTGGTCGTAAACCTAGCCTTAATCATCTTCGTGTGTGGGGGTGTCCTGCTGAGGTTAAAATCTTCAATCCCCATATGAGTAAAATCGAGTCAAGGACTTCTCGTTGCTTTTTCATTGGATATCCTGATAGGTCTAAAGGGTACAGGTTTTATTGTCCTAGTCGTGGGAGGACTGTGATTGACTCCATGAATGCAAGGTTCTTGGAGTTTGATGTTGCTGATGAGGTTAGTATTGGCGTTGATGTTTCAGACACTTTCGAGCAGAATGAGAAAGTATTCTTTCCTCTTTCAATCCCACATAGTGACGTGCCGATTGTACCCAGTGATGTTACTGAACAGCCCATTGTTGATGATTTTTTCACACAGCCTGAGTCTTCTTCTCAAGAGGCTCCTGTCAGGAGGTCTGTTAGACAAAGACGACCTGCTATCAGTGATGATTATATAGTTTATCTTGGTGAATCTGATGTTAGTCTGACAGATCCTTTGAGCTATCGGGAGGCTGTTTCTGTTCCCCATAGTAGTATGTGGCTTAATGCTATGCGAGAAGAAATGACTTCGATGTCACAGAATGATGTGTGGGAGCTTGTGAATTTACCCGATGGTCATCGACCAGTTGGGTGTAAATGGGTGTTCAAAACTAAGAGGGATGCCAATGGAAAGGTGGATCGCTATAAGGCAAGGTTAGTGGCGAAAGGGTTTACACAACAACCAGGTATTGATTATACCGAGACCTTTTCTCCCGTCTCCTCTAAGGATGGCTTTCGTATTATCATGGCTTTGGTTGCACATTTTGATCTTGAACTGCATCAGATGGATGTTAAGACTGCTTTTCTAAACGGTAGTCTTGAAGAAGATGTATATATGGAACAACCTGAGGGATTTGAGGAAATTGGTAAGGAGAACATGGTTTGTAAGCTTAAGAAGTCTATCTATGGTCTGAAACAGGCATCTCGTCAGTGGTACTTAAAATTTGATGAAGTAGTGACTTCTTTTGGATTCGTTGAAAATAAAGTAGATCATTGCATCTACCTAAAGACCAGTGGGAGTAAGTATATTTTTCTGGTCTTATATGTTGATGATATCCTCCTTGCTAGTAGTGATGTTGGGTTGCTCCGTGAAACCAAAATAATGTTGACAAAGTCTTTTGATATGAAAGACCTTGGGGAGGCATCTTTTGTTCTTGGCATAGATATATGTCGAGATAGATCTCGTGGGCTATTGGGACTCTCTCAAAGGGCATATATTGATAGAGTATTAAAACGTTTTGAGATGGAGGGTTGTAAACCCAGTGTTGCACCTGTACAAAAGGGGGACAAATTCAGTAAAAATCAGTGTCCTAAGAATGACTTTGAAAAGAAGTCGATGGTGAGTATACCTTATGCTAGTGCTGTTGGGAGTTTGATGTATGCTCAGGTTTGCACTAGGCCGGACATTGTATTTGCAGTGAGTGTTCTTGGGAGATATCAGTCTAACCCAGGTCCTGATCACTGGATGGCTGCCAAGAAAGTTATGAGGTATCTGAAGGGGACACGTGATTATATGCTTGTGTACAGGCGCTCAGATAGTCTTGAAGTAGTGGGTTATACTGATTCTGACTTTGGGACATGCCCAGATGATAGGAAATCTACTTCAGGATACATATTCATGATGGCCGGTGGGGCAGTTTCTTGGAAAAGTGTGAAGCAAACTCTGACAGCTTCATCCACTATGCAGGCAGAGTTTGTGGCATGTTATGGGGCAGTGACACACGCTATTTGGCTAAGAAACTTTATATTGGGGCTTGTAGTTGTTGATTCTATATGTAGGCCACTTAGGATATTTTGTGATAACAGCGCAGCTGTGATGTTCTCGAAGAACAATAAGAGTTCGAGTGGTTCGAAACATATAGAGATCAAATATCTCGCTGTCAGGGATCATGTAAAGAAAGGGGATGTTGAGATTGAGCACATCCGCACTGACGCGATGATTGCAGACCCGTTAACCAAGGGATTACCACCTGGTGTTTTTCAGGTTCATGTTACCAGTATGGGGGTGGTAGAGTCTTTTGATGTACTTGGTTAGTGGGAGTTTGTGTTGGATGTCTTTGACATCCATGTTGATGTATGATTGAAACATTTTAAAGTTTCAATGATTATATGATGATCATCTGTTATTCATTATGTTGGTTGTTACATGTGCATATGTGTGAAAGTCTCAAGATTTTGCGTTTATCTTGAGCATGACGGTTTTGTCAAATTAGTATGTCTCTGATGACACCATTGAGGTTCTCGCGAATTTTGTTTTGAGACATACGATGGCAATAGTGCCAGTTTATTTCATCCGGCTTTTCTAAAGCATTGAGGTTACGGATGGGTACTCTGATTTCACTGAAGTATGTAGGTTACAGAGGTTTTCTCTTACTTCTGTGAAATATAAAGGTTACAGAGGGTTTTTCCTGACTTCTATGAAGTATAAAGGTTACAGGAAAATTTATAGGACTGACTGGAAATAACATCATTGTGATCACCATTGAGGGATGTTATTTTCGGCTACACCGCCACATTGACCTATTGGCGTTAGAGTTGGGGATGCTTGTGATCATGGTTGTCTAATGTCGGTAAATGATGTGACGACGGCCATGGTTCGGTGTTAGCGACTTTGATGGCCGAGGTTGCTTTGAGATGTTGTCCCGTATATCGTTTTCTATGATATGGCCATATCTGTGTACAGCCCGAGAGTCTTTTAAAGTAAAGTTTTTGAGTTTTTGAAATTAATCATAGCCCAGTGGGAGAATGTTGGAATTTTATTGAACCTTTGTTTTCTTTCTTTTGTTTTGTTTATAAAATTCCTTTGGGCTATAATTAATTATATTTTATCTATCTTGAAAAACCGGGTTGTATGTTGATTACGGGACAATGCATGATAGTCCATTGAGGTTAGGTGATCTTTGTTATGGACTTTTGCGACATCTCGGTTATTGTATGATGTGGGCTGGACGGCAATACGGTGTAGGCCAAGTATCGGCGTAAGCCCGTGATGGAAGGGCCCGTCGACTAATGTAAGCGCTAGGTCCCCTCTTTCGCTGATAACCTAAGGATTGTCATCGGCCGTTCTATCAGAAGAAAGGGGAAGACCTAGGGCGCCGTTTTGCTTGCTGCAGATATACTGTTCGTCTCTTCCGGATTGCTGCTAAGGATCGTCACTTCCGCGTTCTTTCTTTTGGAGATCATGGCGCAATCAGGTACGCCTCCGTTTTCCCCGTTCTTGGTGTCCCAAATCGATACGGTGGTCTTGGGTTAGCGATCAGATTCGCTTACACTAATACCATTTTACAAACTAATGAGAGAATCCATTGATGGATCGGAACCAGAGTGAGTTTTTGTTTGATAAAAAAAAAGTAGTTATTTTTCTTATTGATCATCATCCTCTTTATAGACGAGTACATGAGTTATAGGCTTATGCTTTACACATTATAAAACAACCACAATACAAGCCCAACCCATCACGCTTCCTTCTTTTAATTCAATGCTTCTATCCCATCTTTTCAGTATTGCAGCTGCAACTCTTACTTTTTCTCTTTTTGTAGCTCATCACGTTCTTCCTTCTTCTCTTGACAATTGAAGGATATGGTATCAAATTTAGAAAGGTTAAAACAATAAATCTATCGATGAAATAATTGTTTTCAACTCCTAATTTGTAAGTTTCGCTTGGAGTCCAGATATGTATTTTGAATTCGAATATGAACGTGCGAGTGATGTCTTTATATAAAGAAAAATGAGAAATAACAAAACAAGGTGAGGTAGTTTTTCGAAGCAAAAATTAAGTGTACCCTGCTCCAATAATGCATGCGCCAATCATTTACATATTGACACACAAGCATAAAAATAATATACAATAAATTTTAAAATAATGAAATTAAATAATAATTATAGTTGCTTATGCGGTAATAGATCAATCATGAGTGTATTGGATAAAGAAGGGTGCACATAAATATTTTCTAAGTTTTCATGCTCATACGAAGATATAATGATATGGGAACGGTATCAGAGAGTATGATCTTGTACCAAAATGATGTGGGATGGGACCAATGTGTATGATCTGATATACAGATGATACGAGAGAATATGTTATGATATCAAATGATGCGGAAACGAACTAGACATAAAGGGTGACTAGAAATGGTTGGAAGGGTATCTAAGGTTGGTGGACGAACTTGAGATGGGTAAAATGGAGATGAAAATACGAACTCGAGATGGGATCTCGAAATGAAATGAACTCGAATGACGGGGAGTAATTACTACCATGTGTAAGAACATAGAACAACTAGTTAGCAGTAGATATAAATATATTGACAGTAAAACACTCAATGATCGACGGATATATATACACAATCGTGATGAGAGAAGTCAGATTTATATACAATATTGTAAAATGACATGAGGGTAAGGACTAACTTGGAGGATACATAAACACACTAATTTGAACACTCGAATAGTCTTGCTCGAACATGGATACATATACACCACCATAGACGAAGATGAGGGCGATGGATGAATTTGTAGAAACAGATCCACCACTACTAAGAAGATTACTCAACTTAGATTGCAAGAAAGAAAGAGGAACAAATTACAATCATGTCTAATAAAATATTTTTCTTAATTTCTCAATAATCTTCTTCTTATTATTACAAAATGTCTTCATTTATGGAGGTCGCTCAAGCTTAGACATAATGCTAAATAGGAAACTAAAGGTTTGCATAAAAAATTGTGACATACATAACTAAATATACATACACTTAAGGAAATAAATGATGGTGGCAATGATCCTGGGAAGGAACACATCATTGGCTGCTTAGCCCAAGTCGACGCCTCAGTAGAAACCTCGTCCGAGCCTTCTCGAGTTGACTATCTCTGATCATTCTTCAGTTAACCAGATGTAGGCTTTTTGAGCAGGCGAACTTGAAAGAAGACCACTCAATTGGATCCACTCTATTCTATCACTTTGACAATCGATTGAAATCATTCAACTCGTTCTGATGAAAATCTTCTCGATTGGCTTCCTTGAACAAGTTGGCCTTCTCAACAGGACCTACTGAGCTTCCCCACCCCGTTTGATGAAAGCTGCTCGAGTTGGCTCCTCAAGATGATTATCTTGATCGACAGAAGGAATGCTTCCATATGGCTTCTTGGGATGTTTACCTCGATCGACTCGAAGAGGTTTATCGAGCATAACCTCCTTTAACTGCTCGATAACGATGAGAAAGACTCCATTCCTTCTCGACCCGGGTTGGGATATCTCGAGATGAACTGTTACACTAAGAGGGGGGGTGAATTGGTGTTATGATCCAAATTAGGATTTTTAACTCTTTTTCACAAACCCCGCAGCGGAAGGAAGCTTCTGTAAAACAGAACCGTAAATAGGTTTCTGTAGGACATAACATTTGAATATGATCGCAATTTGTCTGATGGACACAAGGCTTTTTATAGTGGTTCAGCAAATCGATTACGTCCACTTTTCATCCAGATTTTGGATGGATTCACTCAAATGTATCTTAACAAGAATACACAATCAATCGTTAATAGAACAGACCACAAAGGTTCTGTACCGCAGAAATCTGAGTGACAGAGTACAGATCAGAAGATTTTGTACCGTAGGAACTTGTTACGTAGCACAGACCAGAAGGTGTTGTACTAAGGTAACTCAGGCACAATACAGACCACAAGGTTCTGTATCGAAGTAACTCAGGCATAATACAGACCAGAAGGTTCTGTATCGAAGTAGTTGAAACACAATACAGACCAGAAGGTCCTGTATCAAAGTGTTAACCCTTTATTGCTCAGATCAAGAGGCTTCTCGAGCATACACAACGCCTTTACTCTAGGCTTCTCCGAGCATACACAACGCGTTTGCTCTAGGATTCTCGAGCATACACAACGCCTTTGCTCTAGGCTTCTCCGAGCATACACAACGCCTTTGCTCTAGGCTTCTCGAGCATACACAATGCCTTTGCTCTAGGCTTCTCCTACACACAGAACACTACACCACAGAAACCGATTAGTCCATCACCTTCTGTGCTCCCGGGGTTCAGCTCTTCTCTCCGGCCCACTGCATGTTGCCCACGTCGACACGCTTCCAACAACGTCTCTACAGCTTCCAACCGAGTCCCTCGTAGCCCCCGAGTCACTCTCCCAAAAGGTTTCACCAACGATACGGCTTTCCGAAGCTAGAGCTCCTTGTGTGTGTGGCTAACTCGAACTCGAACAAAATAATCTGCAAAACTCAGCACATGCTCTCAGAATTTCACAAGAATAATAATGCTCAAGTCTGTTCTCTTTCGCATCTTTTTTTTTAACGTGGCTTAATAATCCTTTATAAAATAAATTTCTAACTAACAAATGGAAGGCAATCTTCACGTTCAACTTCCTACAAAAATAGAAACAAAAGAGTCAGATAAAATATAATACATAATTTACAATTTCGTCACTCCCCACATATATTCGTTTAGGTAATTAATCATATCAAATAATATCAAGATATGATATAGTTCCCATGAATACTGCGCTGTAGAAGGTTGAGGCTGAATCTGATCAGCAACCTTCTGTAAATGGTAATAATAAAATATTAACTTCCATATGAGCAAAGATCGATATGATTCTGTTCAGGATACTAAAATGAATATATCTAGATAGATGGTGATTATTAACATCCCAAATAACGGTCACTTAATGATCGTATAAGATCACAGAAGGTTGTAGGTAACCTTACAGAACCTTTCCATATATAAAAGATTATATTCCTTCTTTGAGAAATATAATTCCTAATGGAATTATTTTGGAACGTAATCTATACAAATTGATCAAACTAATATCTTGATCAAAGATTTTTATTTCGTAATTAAATAATTATTAATTAATCATTTAATTACAAAAATATTTCTTACAAGAAGTCCTGAACATGAGAAGCTTCTGTAAAATAGATGTTCGATTTCTGTAGCACAGAAGGTCAGACTCATCATTAGAACCTTTCTAACAATCTCCGATATTTGACTTCTGTAACACAAAAGGTCAGGCTCATCATCAAAACCTATCTAATATGGACCTTCTCGAGTAGACTGAAATAATGGTGTATCAAGATGGACCTTCATGACTAGACTGGAGTTGTGATGTCTTGAGAAGGACATTCTCCTCTCGTCATCTCAAGTAAACCCTTGCTTCGAGCAACCAGCTTGGTCGAATGGCTTCCTTCTCGTTCTCTCAGTAAACGGGGAACATGGTAATTCCATCTCGAGTTATGATAGCAGGAATGGTACCCGCAGCACGACCATCTCTGCATCATATAACGATCGTGAAAAATTGAGGCAAGTTAGAATATCCACCGGGCAAAATCATTATTGAAACCCAACAACCCCAAGTCCTACATCCCTCATTTTATTTTATTTATGGGGCAAATTCTGGAAGCAGAGAGAAATAACAAACTCCTACTACTTACTAGGAGATAGAAGTCAATAATGTAACCCCACTTAAATGTATGTTACCTACTTGTCTTATCATTCTCAATAAAAAAAAATAAAGAACCAACCCATTCCCATATTCTCGTTTGGACCCGCGGACACGTCTCCCTAAATACTTTATGATGCAAAAATGCATGTAACGTAAGGCTTTTTGTCCGGGGTGGGGGCCAGTCTTTGGTCCGCCTCACCGGCTTCGTACCGCAATCTTTTGCCCCCATGATTTATTTTCTCTAGCGTGGGACACATCTTTCCACACGTACGGACTAACCACCTTTATTCCCATCATTACTAACCCCTTTTTCTTTTCTTTATTATTACTATTGTTATTATGAAAATAAAACACTCTAATGACATAAATATTAAAAGTTTTTTCTTAAATAAATTAAAAAAAAAAGGAAAGAAAGATGACTAAATTAAGCTCTTTAAGAGGGGTGTAGTGTTTTTATTTTCGGGAACTGCGCAAATTCATCCTCATCGTCCTTTCCATTTCTGTCTCTCTCTCTCTCTCTCCTCCCCGGATTGGCCAAATTTCTCTTCCCTCCTTTGTTTTGCGCTCTTCCTGACATAATCCGTCCGTTGATTGCTGCTTGTCCCACTTCTCCCCCCGTTCCTCTTCTCCTCCCCTTGTTGTTTTCCTTTCCTCGGTGTCCCCAGCTTTTCTTTACTCCCTTCCCTGAGAATTCCTCACCCCGACCGAGATTATTCTTCCCCTCCTTCGTTGGATTTTGGATCGCCCCGGCAATTTGGACGTTTTCTGTTGCATGGGTGAGATTTTGTTCCCCGCACAGCTCTGCCCCCGCCAGCTCGTTTATTTCCTTGGCTTGATTCTTGTTTTTTTCTTGAGGTCGTCTTCTTCTGGGTATGTTTCGGGGTGCCTTTTTTTTTCGGCTTTCTCTTTGTCCCGTCATCCCCCCCCCCCCCCCCGGACATCGAGTGGGTTACGAGTTTCTTCACATGGTTGAATCAAAATACTGTCTTGCTTGACGTTGGCTTCACCTGCAGCGCCGTGTCCCATGTGTAATGTGATGCGATGTAATGTTCCTCTTGTATGTTTATGTATGGGTGTGTGCGCGCGCGCGCGCTTGACTCCTTGTTTCCCGCAATGTCACGCGACTTCAGCATGCAATTTGAAAGTTCCTTATGGCCAAGCCAAATTACGGTGCAGTTGATCTGGAACTGGACATATGTAGTCAGTGAAAGAGGTGGCATCGTTTCGCCCCTTCATCCTGTTATGTGAAGAGTGTAATGATCAGAACCCGACGAATAGAGTTTCTGTATGATTTTCTCTTGTAGCCCCGAGCTGCTTGTCCATGAAGCACATGTCGAGAGAGAGCCAAGTTTATGACTAAACATTGTCGTGATTGAATACACAATGAGAATAATGAGGATGATATTTGAGAAAGGAGGTGCCATGTTTAAATTAGATGGTACATATGCTTCACATGGGAGGTAGAGGGAGGATTAGTCAATTTATATTGCGAATCTAGGTAGCATTGTGGGTCACTCGAGTCTCTGTTTCTTCCCCAAAATTCACATTCTTGGCTACTAACTGCTTTATTTTACGCTTTTTGTTGACAGTGAGAAGTTTGTGACCTTATAGAAGACTTCCTGGTGGATTCTTGGACTGCAAATTACCATGTCTGTCTCAATGAGAGACTTGGATCAAGCGTTTCAAGGGGCTGGACAGAAGGCGTATCCAATTTCTTTTGCGACAGCCGTGTCTGTATTTTAAATCTTCTTAATGCAGGTTTCTTGTTGGATGCATCTGAAATGTAGAGCCTTCTATAGCATTTTTTTAATTATTATTTTAAAACCTGCTAAAACCGTTTGTAGATGCCTCTTTTCTCTTCTCTGATGGATTGTCGACAAATTGAAGTAGAACTGAAAGCAGAAACCTTAGCAGTAATTTGTATATTCATAGTATCTTATATTTCAAAGTCACGAGTTATTTACCAATCCTTAACTATGAATAGTGGCATTGAAATATGGCGGATAGAGGATTTCCGTCCCGTATCAGTACCCCAGTCATCTCATGGGAAGTTTTTTACTGGAGATTCATATGTAATTTTGAAGGTGATCCCCCATGCTTCAATTTACATGTCTACTTGAACCTGGCACTCATGAGATGAATACTGTTATTCAGTTATCATTGTTTATATGCCTACCTTGGTTATGCTGAGCACCTGAGTTCAATTTCTACTCATTGTTGGTGTTTTCTGATTGAATCTCTATTCTATGTACTCTGTAATCTGAACCTAGGCAATTTCATGCCCTTATTACCTGACAATGCAGCGGTTTTGCACATTTTTCTGCGCAATTAGTTTCGTAAAAGTATTTGAATGTTATGATGATGCTGAAATAGGATATTTTCGAGTTCCCAAACAGTCCTTTATTTGATGATATCAAAATTCCAGTCGAATATGTCTAGCTTCCAAGCAATTCGAGAAAGACGAATGGAGTCTGAGAATCTGACCAGGTGCTTTATCACAATGGTTTTGATCTACAAGAATTATCCTGATTGTGCAGACAACAGCATTAAAGAATGGAGCCTTACGTCATGATATTCATTATTGGCTCGGTAAGGATACGAGTCAGGTAAAGCTCTTCAGCTCCTACGTCTCAGATTGTCTCAACTCAATAGACATTATAGCCATCTGACGGCCTTTCGTGCAGGATGAGGCAGGTACTGCGGCAATTAAGACGGTTGAACTGGATGCAGCCCTCGGAGGACGGGCTGTTCAGTATCGTGAAGTACAAGGCCATGAGACAGAGAAGTTTCTGTCTTATTTTAAGCCATGTATAATTCCAGTGGAAGGTGGGGTTGCGTCTGGATTCAAACATGCCGAGGAAGAAGAGCATATGACTCGCTTATTTGTGTGCAGAGGAAAGCACGTTGTTCATGTAACGGAGGTAAAATTTTGGAACACTCCCTTCTTTTTTGGTCTGTTATCAGAAATCATACTTCTGGAGCCGTTGCAACTTCTGATTGCATATACCTTGTGGTGTAGGTACCGTTTGCTCGATCTTCTCTTAACCATGATGATATTTTTATCCTGGACACCAAGTCTAAAATCTTCCAATTCAATGGGTCCAATTCATCCATTCAAGAACGAGCCAGGGCTCTAGAAGTCGTTCAATATGTAAAAGATACATATCACGATGGAAAATGTGACATAGCATCAATCGGTAACCATCTTGAAGGTTATTTCTAATTTCATTAAACTGCCACCTGCCTCTGACATTATACATTTATTAGAGGATGGGAGATTGATGGCCGATTCAGAAAGTGGGGAATTTTGGGGACTTTTTGGGGGGTTTGCTCCTCTGCCTAGAAAGACAGCTAGTGAAGAGGATAAAAAGTCCTTCGATGCATCAACTACAAGGCTACTTCGGTACTCCCTGCTTGCACCATTCAAATTATTTGCATTCTGTTTTTTTTTTTTTTGGCGCCCTCAATGCCATCTTCATGCATGCCTATGCATATGTGTTGTTCTCAACGATACAGCTGTCATTTTGAAGTCAGAATGTTGTCCTTCTCTAGTGAAAAATTTTGGTCCCAGGATGATGACATCATATATTTTGCTTTATTTATTCCAGAGTGGAGAAGGGACAAGCCGAACCAATTGAGGCTGAGTCTTTGACTAGAGATTTGCTGGAAACGAGTAAATGTTATCTACTTGACTGTGGGATAGAAGTGTTTGTCTGGATGGGAAGAACTACCTCTCTTGATGACAGGAAGAGCGCAAGCACTGCAGCAGAGGTATTCAAATTTTTTCTGTTTGCAATCTGAGAATGTAGCTTCTACAACTTTACAACTTAAATGTGGACAATGGGAACTTCTTTATTCAAAGTACTAACAAGTCCCTATATCATGAAAGATGTTTGAGTGAAGCAAGTTAATTTTTTTTCTGCTAAATCAAACCCTTTATGAATAGGTTGAAATTAATCATCAATTATGCTCTTGATGATTTGATTGAATTAGGTCTATATAGCTGCCATAAGGAGATTTTTTTTTTCGGAATTACAAAAAAGTTGCTTCTTGTATGACTCCTTGCTGCTGCATCTGAAACTTTACTTGATATATGAAACAGGAGTTAGTTCATAGACCTGATCATCCACATTCTCACATTATCCGAGTAATTCAAGGGTTTGAGACAGTAATCTTCCGGTCAAAATTCGATTCATGGCCTGAGACTGCTCAGGTAGCAGTTTCAGAGGATGGAAGAGGGAAAGTTGCAGGTTAGAGAATGATTATGCATGGTTTGATCTCCCTTTCCTGAATTGTCCATTAACACCCATTCTAGTCGATTTCAGATGCTAATCAGTGTTCTATTCATATATTTTTTGCTTAAATTGCTTTAAATTTCACTTGCAGCACTATTGAAACGTCAAGGAGTAAATGTTAAAGGTCTCATGAAAGCTGATCCAGTCAAAGAAGATCCTGAACCATACATTGACTGCACTGGAAATCTACAGGTCCCCTCGTCTATTTTAATTTATTTTGATGGATTGTGACCCTCGTGTTGGGACAAGAAAAGCATGTTGCTCAACTGATGATATATTTAATCATATAGGTATGGCGTGTCAATGGTCAGGAGAAGATTCTTCTGCCATCCTCTGATCAGTCAAAATTCTACAGTGGAGATTGCTACATCTTCCATTATTCTTATCCAGGAGAAGATAAGGAAGAGTACCTTATCGGTACTTGGTTTGGCAAGCAAAGTGTTGAGGTGAGGAATTTTCATTGAACAAGTTTTGTTATATCCCTTTCTACCACTTCCACTCCCTCATATCCATGCAACCAAATTGTGTCTCCTCTCACATCCAGTTAAGAGCTTTAAAATGCCAATTTCTATTAATGTTTCCCGCAATGAGTAAATGATACAGTGTGATCGATGTTTCTAGTCAGGACTTTGTATCATGTTCCCAGTATTTTGTTAATTTGGAACGCTTCTCCGTTCCTTGATCATTATGCACAATGATGTGTGCAGGGGAAGGGGAATCAATGTTGTACTTTTGTTTCATTTGTGACTAGCTCAATGATATCTTTTAATGATAATAATCTCAATGATGTTTGAGGCAGGAAGAGAGAGCGTCTGCAATTGATCAGTCTAGCAAGATGGTCGAATCATTCAAGTTTCTACCTGTGCTAGTAATTTCCTTCTCATTTATGCTCCTGCGCGTGTGAACTACCTGCAATATTTTGTGTTATAAGCAATGATATATTTGGGCTTACTTTTTGTAGGGTCGTATCTACGAGGGAAAGGAACCTATTCAATTCTTTTCCATCTTTCAGAGCTTTATTACATTCAAGGTCTGTCAAATAGTGCACTTCTTCAAATGAAGCCATGAAATATGTCTTTCCTTTTCTCTTAATCAGAAAATTTTCAGGGCGGCATTGGGGATGGATATAAAAAATTCATAGCAGAGAAGGAAATTCAAGATGAGACATACCAAGAGGATGGCACTGCTCTATTTAGAGTCCAGGGATCAGGACCCGAGAATATGCAAGCCATACAAGTTGATGCGGTAATCATCTTTTTTGTCTCTTAGTCCTTCCCCTTTCATGCTTTCTCTCTGAGTAGTGATTGTTCCTCAAATGAATTGTGATCATTATTGTACTATCTAGAAAAGTCTTTCATCTCATATCTTACAATAGATGCTCAGGTCAACATTTAAGTCCGTTGATCATGATGGTCATCCTTGGAGACTGGCTTGTTTTTCTTCTTTTCTCGCTTATGCGCGGAGAGGTGTATGTTTTCTGACTAGTTGCTGAAATCTGCACGAAATCCATAGTGCTCAGAGTTGCTTTCTCTGTGTTTCTAGCTCTTGTACACTTGCTAGTTATTTCTTTCTTTCGTGTTCCGAATTTGCTATTATTCTGATCATCTCTTTTTCTCTTAACACTCAGGTCGCATCATCTTTAAATTCATCCTACTGCTATATATTGCACAACGATTCAACAATTTTTATTTGGTCTGGAAGCCTGACATCTCCAGAGGATCAGGAACTTGCTGAGAGGCAGCTTGACTTAATTAAGGTCAGCTTCCTGAGTTCCCCATTTGATAGCATCTTGCCTTTGCACTTCTTAAAATTTTCTTAACACGTCCATGAGTGATTTATTCTGACTTGTAATGCGGCTTCAGCCAAATGCACTATACAAAACACAAAAGGAGGGGACGGAACCTGAACATTTCTGGGAGTTCCTTGGAGGGAAATCAGAATATCCCAGCCAAAAAATAGCGCATGATGCTGAGAAAGATCCTCGCCTGTTTTCTTGCAGTTTCTCTAGTGGTACATTATGTTATTCTGATCCATATCATTCCTATCCTACTTTTAGTTATTCGAACATTAGTTTTCCTTTTACTCTCTCAGCTAACACATTTCCCTTTTTCAATTCTGTATCTCCACGAAATTGCTCCAGAGAATCTGAAGGTAGGTGCAATGTTATTGGATTTGTTACTTTGAAACATGAATTACTGGAAGCATCATGGTCCTCTTCTTTTGTAGTATTCTACATTTAAAAATGCAAGCATCTGTAACGATTACATTTCATTTTACTCTTGAACTAAATCTACGATTGATCACATTGCTATTGTATTTTTTTGATTTGGCGCTAACTTGATAAACTATATGGCTTTCATAATTTTTTGGCTCACGGACCTCTTCCTGTGTTCCATCAGGTGACAGAAATATACAACTTTACACAGGATGATTTGATGACCGAGGACATTTACATCCTGGATTGTCACACGGCAGTTTTTGTCTGGGTTGGTCAACAAGCTGATGCAAATACTAGATTGCATGCTTTGAAGATTGGTGAGGTAAGGAAGCAAGTCGGACTACTTATTGCCACAAGATACCTTATGCATGACATTCATCCTAGTAATCATCAATATATGCCACAATCTTGAACTTCTGGCTTCCCTTTATGGATATTGGAATTTAAAGTTGAGACTTATTAGAACTCGGAAAGTTTGCCATGTCAACTTTCCTGATTTTCTCGCTTTCTTTCAGAAATTTGTAGAGTTTGATTTCCTTATGGAGAAGCTGTCTGGTGATACTCCTATATACGTTATCATGGAAGGGAGCGAGCCTCCTTTTTTCACACGCTTCTTCTCTTGGGACTCTGCAAAGTCAGCTGTATGTAGTTGTTGCTCCTCTGATCTTTTGAATTTATCCCATTTGTGTATTTTTCTGTCCTCAGTTTACACCCACATCAACAACGCTATTTATTTGTGCAGATGCATGGCAACTCATTCGAGAGAAAGTTGACAATTTTGAAAAATGGCAGAAAATCACATATTGAAGTAAGAGTTGACTGCACTTCGTAAACCCTTTCTGTTTCGTCTACTCTGGCCTTTTTACAAGCATGAATTAGATCAATTTTTCCTATTTGGCACTCCAAAGGATGATACCAATTACCAAGTGCTGCATTTCTGCGCTTGCATGGGCAAAAAGTTAATAAATGCCTGCAAATGATTTTTTTATTGGTATATTATCAACCAGGAAGATACCCTTTTCACTCATCTAATTCTTATGTTCCAGAAACCCAAAAGAAGAACTCCATTCATCGGAAGATCTACTGGTATTGCGGAAAAGTCGCAACGATCGAGGAGTGTGTCTTTCAGTCCCGAGCATGTCCGTGTAAGGGGAAGATCTCCAGCTTTCAATGCTATCGCTGCCAATTTTGAGAACCCCAACGCCAGAAATCTTTCAACTCCACCTCCTGTTGTCCGGAAGATCTTTCCGAAGTCTACACCTGATTCAGGAGGACACACTCCCAAGTCATCCTCTATTTCAGCTCTGAGTTCCTCATTTGAGAAATCCCCACCAACACGAGAATTTATGATACCGAAATTTATCAAAGGTGTGGTCTGGCTCAGTTCAGGTTATCCATACACAATTCTTGGTCCTATTGCCTACACAGCAGTGCCGTAAAAATCTGGCCATTTCTTAGCAGGGAGTCCCAATGCGCCTAAATCAGATTCAGATTTTAACTCCAGGGAAAACTTGAGCTGTTTAGGAAGTCCATCTATTCAAGAGGATGATGTGGAGGGCGAAGCAGAAGAGAACGGCCTGCCAACATATCCTTATGAACGCCTTCTGGTCACATCGGAAGATCCCGTGTCAGATATAGATGTTACCAGACGAGAGGTAGGCAGTGAAGCAACATTACGGCAGAACAATTACTTCGGTCTCGACCATTTCACTGAGGATGCTTTCTTATAATTTTATTCAGGCCTACTTGTCATCGGAGGAGTTCATGGAGAAATTTGAGATGACCAAGAATGCTTTCTTCAAGCTGCCGAAATGGAGGCAGAACAAGCTCAAAGCGGCAGTTCAGCTGTTTTGAGCCTGCTGGATTAGCCTTTCCTTTTCTTTCCTTTTTTTTTTGTCCTTTCAACCTCCTACTTTCATTTTCGAGTCTCAAGGAGGGGCAGAAGAAGGCTTCTGGACCATCGGTGACTCCATTAGAGTTATTCTAGTCAGACCTGGTAGAGAACATGAAATCTTCAGAGGAAGGGGACAGACCAGTGTTTTTATGTCAGATGCTTCTGCTCCCAAACGTATTCCCAGCATAGCTGCCGTCGAAGAAGTACAGGTTCTCAATGATCCTCTTTTTCCCCCTTTTCCTTTGCCTTTGTAGTATTGGTTGAGAGTTAGCTCCATTGATAGCCTTTTTTTTTCCTTCCGGCGAGGTTGAGTTCCATCCGAGGTCGTTCTTCTTCTGGCTCTTTGGTTATCTCTAGGACAAAATTTTTGTTGTTTCAGGGCCGAAGCCTGTTTACCAAAAGAAAAATGTAAGAGTTGGAATCTCACATTGGTTTTCCTGATGGTTATTGTTTTTTCTTAATAAAAGGTTTCGTTATTTCCTTTTGCATTCTGTTACATTTGGGCACAACATATTTCTTTTGACAACGTGTTTAATTTTTACGGGCTTTTCAATGCCCGAGACAAGAATGGGCTTAAAAGCCCAATCCATCACCCAAAAACAATGGGCCACCAAGTAAAAGCCCAATCCATCACCCAAAAACAATGGGCCACCAAGTAAAAGCCCAATATCTTTTCCCACGTAAGAGGGGATTAAAGAAAGGCAAAATGTCGAGTCATGTTCGTTATTAACTTAATTTGTTATATAATTTTTTCATTAACTTTTGTTTCTATTTTAATTTTGGCCAATATTAAATTTTTGTTGTGCGAAAGCGAAACTTTATCTATTGACTAAAAAAAACAATTAGAAAAATGGTGCATAAAATTGAAGTCTTTCATATGCTATCTTGTTTTAAATTTTAATAGTCAAATCAAGTTAGTTGAAAATCGAAGTTGGATGATAGTTGCCGGTGCCGTTAAAAATATACAAAATTAATAAAGGCGGAATGATTGCTCTATTCGGAGGACACTTCTACCGGTAAGGTGAACGAATGAGGGGTTGGAATTTCATTATTATACGAGACGAGTCAGATTATATTAAGGTCTTGTTTGACTTTCGCTAGAAGAAATTTAATATTGGTCATAATTAATATGAAAATAAAAATTTGTGAGAAAAGTATACGATAAACTAAAGAGGACGAATAGTTGCTCAAAGTTGAGTGCGTTAATATATTTCGCCTAAAAGAAAAGGAAAAGAAAGAAAAGAGAAGGAAGAGAGAATTGTGCTGGAGAGCGTTCGTTATATATATATATTGCGTAACGGAGCAAAACAGAAAGGAGTTTTGCCACAGAGGAGGAGGAAGGGGAAGATTTGGGACGCGCGCGCACCATCTTTGGATCGACAATTCCATCGGGCCTGTGATTTGTGTGGGAGATCGGTAGGTGGTGGGAAGGGGGGAATGTCAAGTGATAAGTCAGCTGCTGCTGCTGCTACTGCTGTTGCTGTTGCTGCTGCTACTCTCCCTTCCGTCGATCTCTGTAAGGGCGTCAATGGTCTCGACAAGGTCGTCCTCCGCGAGGCCCGCGGCAGCTCTGCCGAGGTAATTCGGTCTTGTTTCGATCTCGTTTCCTTTCGGTTTCTGTTGGACTGGGGTTTGCTCCTTCCCCTCGTATGTTAGTTTTAGCTGCCCGACGTGCGATTGGAGAATCAGTGGGCTTAGGGCGTCGGATGTGGAGATTTTGTGTTGATTTCGGCCGGGAGTTGTTTTATGACGACAATTCGCTGTAGGATGTGTTTTTTGGCATTTGGCATCTCCGATCTGCTTGTGATAAGAATTTGCCGTAGATGCCATGGAGCGTGTAGACACGATCCTGTGATTACTGGCTTTTCCGGTTCAAAAGTTTTCCGAGTCAGGGCGACATTGAACACGGTCTTTGTTCGGTCCACTTAAGACGGCGTCATTGATCTGTTTAGGTATACCTCTATGGTGGCCATGTGACATCCTGGAAGAATGATCATGGGGAGGAGCTGCTTTTTGTCAGTAGCAAGGTATAGATTACCGTGGTTTCTACAGACTCATGCTTAATCGAGTTGTTCTGTGCATTTTTCTAGTTATGTCCTACAGAGAGTCATTTTTACTAGGAGTCTGTGTTTCTCTTCTACTATTTCCAGGCTATCTTCAAGCCTCCTAAAGCGATTCGCGGAGGGATACCTATATGCTTCCCTCAGGTTTCCTTCGTTTTTTTCCTTTTCTCCAAAAGGGGGTTGTGGTGTTTGTTTTCCATTGGTTACTTGACATGGATGTACTTTCTTTGTTAACCAGTTCTCAAACGTCGGAACTCTCGAGCAACATGGGTTTGCTAGAAACAAAATATGGACTATTGATACGGATCCACCTCCTCTACCTACCAACCCCACCAGCAAGGCATATGTGAATTTGATACTGAAGCCTTCAGACGAAGATCTCAAGATCTGGCCTCACCGGTAACACTTCTGTTGTTGCTTCTGCCCGTTTCCTCACTTGCAACGAGATGAAAATGCTTCCTAACTTGATATTCTCGTCTTGAAGGTTTGAGTTCCGTCTGAGAGTAGCCTTGGGGCCTGGGGGAGATTTGATGCTAACATCTCGCATTAGGAATACAGATGAGAAGCCATTCTCATTTACGTTCGCATATCATACATATTTTCTTCCGTGTCAGACATAAGGTAATAACTAAGAGGTGTAAACTTTTTCTCCTTAGCCTATGTTTATCTTCAGCTGTATATCCAACGTCACTTTTACAAATCATGTTGCACGGGGTAGCCAGGAGACTTTAACTGCATCATTTTCAATTTTTTCTGTCAGATTTGCTAAACATCACTTCATTATGGAAACGACGAGTGTCAGACATTTTCGTCCTTAAAAGTTCTGGCCAATTTTGAAGGTCGAATTGTGGTTGGCATTTTACTGGCTTGATTGGCTGCCTAAAGTACGTTTTGGAAAAATATATAATGTGTCAGGGATATTAGGCTCTGATTTTGTCGTCGCCTTTGTGGTTGTCATTGAATGCTTAGTGAATACTTTGAGATCTCCTAAGTACTCATAATTGAAGTCCTTATGATTTTAGTCTTCTCTGTTTAACCAGTATTTCATTCTACCCAAATAACAATGAATACGCTACTTTGATGTATCTGCAGTGAAGTACGGGTAGAAGGACTGGAGACCCTTGATTACTTGGATAACTTGCAGAATAGGGAACGGTGTACTGAACAAGGGGATGCAATTACTTTTGAGGGAGAAGTATGATGTTTCAGTTTAGCTGGAATTTTTAAGACTTATCGTCATACTATGCTTATTGAGAGCTTTTCTTGCCTAATAGTTTGACAAGATATACCTCGGCACTCCAACTAAGATTGCGATTATTGATCATGAGAAGAAGAGAACATTTGTGATACGGAAAGATGGACTTCCGGATGCAGGTTGAGATAAAAATCAGTTTGCCCTTTGATGTTGGTGTTAATCAGAAAATGTCCGAGTTCTGTGAGAAAGATTATCAATGTGAAACTAATATTCCAGAAAGAAGGGTCGCCAAATTGATTGGGTTGAAATACTTGATGACATGTTCATTAGTTCCGTATAGAATGGGAAGGCATCACCTCGGGAAGGTTACGATCCTTCTCAGATTGTCTGACTATATTGATTTTCGTGAGTTATTAGGGCTACTTTTCGGTGATTTTTGTTTGATAGTTAACATCTGGCTATTCTTGTTGATAAAGTGGTGTGGAATCCTTGGGATAAGAAGGCAAAGGCCATGGCTGATTTTGGAGATGAGGAATATAAGTACATGCTCTGTGTGGAGTCTGCTGCGATTGAGAAGAGTATTACACTAAAGCCAGGTGAAGAGTGGAAAGGGAGGCAGGAGCTTTCTGCCGTTCCTTCTAGTTACTGCAGCGGTCAGCTGGACCCGGAGAAAGTCCTTCAGAGCTGCTGAAATACTCTTAAATCGTGGTCTATACCATGTACAGGTAACTACTATTTCACATATCCAATCACTAACTTTGGTATTTGCCTGATACACACATCTTCATTAACTCCCTCCAGTGAGACAAAATCAGTCCTTCAGCCCAATTGACATTATCGGCGATTGCTTTGCAGGTTTTTTTGAAGTTGCAATGGAGCGACCACGAATACCTGTGGTTATGTTCTTTTCTTGCTTTTGTCCAAGAATATAGGGTGCTCATGGTGGACTCTTGATCGCACAAAGTTTCTGAATATCGATTTAATGTTGTACTTGAAAGCATATTGTGATGGTCCTTGAGAGGCGGAAATACAGATAGCGTGCTTTTTGGTGCTTATATCACTCTGGGGGCTGTTCGTGAGGCGAATGGACTTAGTATACTGTTACTTTCATATCATAATATTCTTGAAATGTTGGAAGTATCAACCCCCACAATAGTATCAGTGGATTACCTTTGCCCATCTCTATTGGTGATCTAAATATTAATACCTCTGTTTGAGCGTATACACAAGCACATATGAATTACATAGCCTGTTATCTTGTTATTAGATGGTTTCAAATTCCGAATTTTGGGGAACCCTCTGGTCCCCTGTTGAATTTACACTTGAATGACCGATTTGGATTCCCTATTTCTTGATCGGAAAACGTTGTTGAGCCTCCCGTGTTGCCAGGGTTGCTATTGCAATCACCACTATGGTCCGAAGCAACCGAGGCAGATGAGCGCTCCTTGGAGGGTTCTATCTCTGGTTCCCCGTAGATAAACGACCACCTCTTCGGTTTCCTTCTGCTCGATCCCCTGCCAATGCTGAGGGTCAGCTCCACGCCACTTTCTTCATCCAAACCATCATCGATGCACCCTCCTAATCTTTTTTCAGGTGGAGCAAAGTGAGAATGTGGCAGTTTCTTTGTCGATACTAGGATTGTGTCCTTTGCTAGGCCTTATTTCTAGATCTAGCCCTCTCCGGATTCTAGTAGCTACCCCCGAGCAGCTACCGGTCCTGTCCTGCAAGCATCGATCATCGTTGAGCCGATGAAGATGGAAAGAGCGTCCTGCGATGGCTGTTTGGTCCATCTGATGCGGCCAGTCAATGTAATTAGCATTTGGACTCTTCAGTGGACTTGAGAATCTGTCCCGCTCCATCTCCTTCTTCAGCTCCCCCATGATCTGCTTCTGAGTACCGTAGAGCCGGTGGAGTTCTCTTACCTGCAAGGATATCGGAATCCCACCGCTCCGAATCATCTGATGATATTGTCCAAATTAGGACAACCGGCGGGGGGAGGGACTGCGCATGCGTTACCTGTTTCCTGAAAGTATCTTCCTGTGTCTGCATTTTCCTTCTTATGGACTCCAGACAAAGCTTTTCTTCCGGCCCGCCCATAGACTCCTATATCCTCGTCCCAGCTGCCGCTCCCTACTACTCTCTCTTTACGCCTTCCGTCGCGGGGATGTCTCCACTCATCATTCAACCCTCGACAGGGGAATGCCTCGCAATCGTGGGGAGCAGTTAGTAGATTGATGGCGTACACGAATTCCGTCCCCATGCCTGAGGAAAGCAAATGTCATTAAGGATCTTTGCCCATGTTTTATCCGCCGAGATGGCATCAAAAGACAACAGAAAAACGTGTCCGGATGTACGGTAAACAAGGGAAGCTCCTCATTCACATCACTCTTTGGAAAGGTCGAACAGGAAGGATAGTGGAGAGGTTCCGTGAAATGCAAAGCAAAAAAGGTGTTGAATCTTCTCTCTTTCTGTTCTTTTCTCGTCGTTTTTTTCTCGATGATCCGCAACAGACAAGACACAAAGGACATCGAAAGCATCCACAACGAAAATTATTCCCAGGAAACACAAGGGAACTGCATGCCAAAGGAAAGGGAAAGTAGGCCACCGCCCACCAGGGAGAAAAGTTGCTGGGAGCTGGCTGACTTCACGGCAGCTTACTGTTCAGCATCTTCTTTACACCCACCCATGACAAAACCTCATGCCCACATACGACATGTCTCATATGGCATTGGCATGGGAAATGGGAGACCGAAAGAAAAACTGGGCACCTCTGAAAACCTTACAGAACAGAACAGACAATGTGACAGCAAAACAGCAACAGCAAGAGAAGTCTCCTTTCCTTATTTGTTTAATTTGCTGCAGTGGCTGAGAACCAGCAACACCTTGCTTTACTCGGACAAAACGCGGAAAAGGGTGACTTTTTTGACAGGCGGTGAAGGTATTAGAAAAAAAGAGATAAGCCTAGGAGAGGAGAGGAGGGGGAGGCGGCAATGTTTTCTTCTTGCTTTTGAAGGGGGGTGTGGGCTGACCTTTTAATGATAAACAAAAGAACCAATACTCCGCTCTGATCCAACTTGTTGGACTTGCAATAAACAAAAGTAAGGGAGAGTCTGTTGTTTTTGTGTTATGGGGGGGTTGGTGCTTTGGAGGGAGGATGAAAGGATCGGATCTGATCTGATCTGGAATCTGATCTGAGGAAAGTGGATGGACCCACCAGTAATGGAAAAAATTATGATGGCGTTGATCATTAAAAAATGTCGTAGATTCTCACCCCCAGTTCTCATGGTACTCAACCCCACCCCACCCCCCCACCCAAATTGAACATAGCTTCACATTGAAACCCTACTCCTAGGATGAACTCTACCTGGGGACTCTGCATCGGTACTATTCTATGAACGAACGACAATGTCCTTCCTACCGAGACAGGCTCCTTAGGACAGGACGACACTTACAACAACGCGTTGTACATGGATCCTTTCTTCGGTTATGTCCTGAACTTCTAATGGCTTATGTCCTGACGATTGTTGTCCCTATTCAAGTGCAAACAAGGGTTACTCGATTCCACCCCCCCCGCCCCCCCCCCCCCCCCCTTCCAGTACACCCCATTTTAACTTCCAAGAGCAAGTAAGAAATCCTGTGGCGCGGCAAGTGTTCCAGAAATATTCCATCCATTGAAAGTAGAGCATGTTTTTGAGCATAACGTCTTGACAAATCGAAACCTGAACTGTCCCCAGTTTTTTTAGAGTTACCAAAAATTTGACATCGGAAGGCTTCCTCATCATTCAGCTAAGCAACATCTGCAGCTCACCAATCTTGGTATCTGTTCAGAGATCTCTCATTTGGAAAGTTCGCCAAAGATAAGCAAGTCGCCCTCTAGTAGTAATATCCCGCGCGCCCCCTAAAAACACACTTGATCTTACTGGGGGGTCGGTTTCTTGTCTCGCTTACGAATCATTTTCGATGGTTAGACTTCTTTTATGGAACCGGACAAAAGCTCAGTCACCCTAACTTACTCTGGTTTTCTCTTTTCTTCTTTCTTTATTTAATTGATGCTAAACTTATTGATGGATAATCCCCGAACTTGCAAGAGTATGAAAGGCACAGTAGTTCATGTAATACCAATGTTCAAAAGAAAGAGAAGTGAAAGATATCAAACAGGTTGATGCTATATGTGTGATGGGATGGGTGGGTGGGGATTTGCTTCTCCCCTACAGATGGCCTTACAATCCGCTCTACCCAACACCGGGCCCCGAAAAACCCCCCTGAACACCAAACTACATCAATTTCTAGTCTTCGCTACACGTCAATATTCATCTGTCTCCCATAACCTAATAACACATATTCGGATCCTGAATTTGGAAGTGGCCCACCCTATTTCGTCTCAACCCCTACTTGTTTGTTATACATTGACTTCTTAGTTATATAACACAACAATTCATTTCTCATCTACGCTTGGGCATCATCAATCATCATTCTTTCTGAACTTGGGAGAAAGAAGTAATAGTTGGTCTCCACGCCAGATGGCGTTGGCGGTGTCGATGAGGACATTTGGGGACTGGAGTTTTTCAAAGTGAGGTCAAGATCATAGGGGATATTAACTATATTACTAATGGTTCATGTCTTTATGGTTTTGGTGGAGTGGAGGTTTGTTGGGGCATGGCCTGGCTCGGCTTTTATGCTTGTGAAAGATGATATGATCGATGAATCAGGTAAACAGAAGCTTCAGTAAGAGGGGGGGGGGGAGGGGGGGAGGGGGGGGGGGGGAGGACATTAAATGGGGGTTCTTCCATTCCACAACTCTAACTCTCTTTGAGTAAATCTCTACGTTACACCCATGTTCAGTGAGTATCCCAAAAGAGGAATCAGAAAGGCATTGAATGACTCTCATAAAACCTTCTACACTTTAAGGGAATGGAAATCATCTCCACTTTGAGAGTAAGTAGACGAAAGCAAAATGAGAGCACATACTAGGCCTTAAAGTCTTTTCAATAAACAAACTAATCTGAATGAGATTGTTGTTATTTGCATGAGGCCTGGCACAGCCACACACCAATTGTGAGCAATTGAGAACTGAACGCCCCCACCAAAAAGTCCAACCCAACTGAAAACAGTGTAGTCAATGACGTTTCTTCCTTTCTTTCTTCTCATTCATTTTTATTCATCAAAGCGAGATGTTGATAGTTTTTTCTTCGGTGAGCAAGTGACCATAGTTCCGCTCCAGGCTGTCAGCGACTGTTGTTAGTGGTCTGCATGTAAATTGGTGTCGATGTCCAGTCCCTTTAGAGGCTTCTAGACCCCCTGTGATTCCACGTGGCCCTTTCTCCAAGCGTGTTTTCAGTTCGCCCTTAGCCCTGCGAACGGCAACGTCATCCTCTCGTGATCGGCCGACCTCATGATTAACCCTTTTCGCGAGTGATGGTTGGTTGTCCTTTTTGGAATAGTGGTAGCTGGACGTTACCTTAGCCGATCAACGTCCGCTCTCTCCTCTTGGTGAGCCTGTTTCCGTCGATCTCCCCGATGAGCTCCACTGTAGGCTGTTTCTTCGAGTTCGGAGATTAGGCAACGGATGCTTCTTGGTAGGCTGTAGCCGCTATGGAGGGTCCTCTGTGCCGAGCGCCCCACCAATAGCGCTTTCCCTTCCTCTTCTTTCACCGTGAAGTCCCTTTTTGGAGGTGAAGGCCGTCTAGGTGTGCAGTAGTTTGAAGGGAAATGAGGTCAAATGAAAGTGGGTCTGATGGAGATGATGAAGAATAGGGCGTATGGAATAATGAATGCGATGGTTAGATTGTATACCTTGGTTGCTCCAGGGCAAGTTGAGGGCCTAACGCCTTCGCGGCTTAAGATGTATGCGGATGAGTCAAATTTTGATCTAAGGTCCGCAGGGCGGTATGTAGGATAAACTATTGCTAGTCAGCAGCCAGATAACGCCGGCGCCCATCCCCCAGCCCGCAATCCTTTTGATTTCATTCAGGCAAAATGCCCAGTTGGCCGTACAACCGCTAATTCAGCGTCCGGGCCACCCGTGCGGTTATAACTTTAAAGTGGTGAGGTTCACCCCGTGGTCTTGAGTAAAAGAGTAGTGCAGCATTTTAAGCAAGATGGTTTTAAGGAGGAGATTCTTCAGCGAGATTGGGCAAGATCACGTAAAGCGCTACAAAGACAAGCAGCAAGCGCCTCTGGTCGTTCTATGAGTAGAGACTCAAGGCTCCTGGGATCGATGTACACAAAGATCCATGCGGCCTGAAACTCACGATACTCACTTGGAGGTAGCAGCACAACGGGCATGCTCATCCATTTCTCTTCTCGGTTGTGGATCTGAAGTAGAGTGATCGGCAACATGGAAGCTTATCCTTTAGTTCAGACAAAGACATTAAAAATTCCTTTTTAAGTTATCGTCATACTGAGACAGAATATGATGACTGAGAAACACGAACATCCATGGTTTGAGATGGACTTACAGAGAATGAAATTCGGTTTCCCTTCATCAGCCCAAAGAAGATCACAGGTGCCGTCAGGAAGCCATGGGTATCCAATCCTAGCAACGTATCCCCGGTCGCCGAAATATTTCCTCTTCTTACGTTTACACAGCTAGTATCGAGTATGCATAGGAGATGGCTTTCATTCTCTCACCTGCCGCCTGTCTTTCAGAGATTTGTCAAAAGAGGATGGATTAGCGAGGGGGGGGGGTCGGGGGGGGGGGGGGGGGGGGGGGGGGGGGGGGGGGTGGGGGGGGGGGGTGGGGGGGGGGGGGGGGGCCAGGTGGCCCAGAGGGGGGGGGGGGGGGGGGGGGGGGGGGGGGGGGGGGGGGGGGGGGCGGGGGGGGGGGGGGGGGGGGGGGGGTTCTGGGGTAGGTGGGGTGGGGTCAGGGGGGGGGGGGGGGGGGGGGGGGGGGGGGGGGGGGGGGGGGGGGGGGGGGGGGATTGTGGGTGGTGGTTTTGTTATGTTAACAGGAGAACAGCGCCTAATAGCTACCATTCGAGATTTGTCATGCTGGCAAGCAAATCAACACAGTATTGAATAGCAATAATCTACTGGTGTAAACAAGCACTGAACAAATCCCTCCTACAGCCGCGTTCAAAGTTGAGGATGCGGCGATATATCGAACCTGAGGAACCATGAATGGGGTAAAAAAAAGGAGAAGATCAAACCATCCATATAGATGAGCGTGCAAAATTAATGGTCATGAACCCAAATTAGCAGGTATGTATAAAAGGCCGCGATCAGCAATCATATAACAAACTTCAGAAAATCCCAACTAAACGCCTACAAGATGATATAGTGCATGACTATACCACACAGTATATCGGATAAGTTGAATAGGACGACAATGAGACGGTAATATCTGCGCGAACAAAAAAAAGAAAAGAAAATCTGAATAAAAGCGATGCCGAGAGGAGTTGGTAATTCTCAATGAATTATGCTGTTATCACTTTAACCCAGCGGATACTGAAACGGTAATAGTTTTTTCATCCTCTGGAAAATCTAGCTCGACTTATGTGAGTTGGGGCAGCCCGCACTTATGATGACACTGAGAACCAGGCTGCTCTGTGAAGGAGCATATGTCCAGGAAAGATAGCAACCTCCCGAGTTCATAAGCATCAGTTTTGGCATTCGGCCACAGCAATATCACGCAATATCAGCCTCTTAATTGAGGCAGAGCAGGGGCTATCATATAAGCACGGGGTGCACTGTCGCCGGTCATTTCCAACAGTATACTACGGTAGCTCTGATTACTTCCTCTACACTGTAGTTTTCCAGTCACAAATTTCATACTTAATTGCTCTGCATGGCAAAGTAACCCTGAACAAAATTGACAAATTAGGAAGTCAGTAAATCTCAGGGCCTTTCTTCGTATAAAAAAGCGAAGAGTTAGTCATCAATGAGGACATATAGATACAAAACACCCACAACCAGGAAAAAGATACTCCAGCTGCAACTACTCCATGCAGTGCTTTCCTCCGATAAGCTTCTTAACCACACCGGGAAGAGGCTGTGATGGCTCACACATCCTTGTCCACTGGCCAAGCAAAGAAGACAGAAGGGTACATGTTTCTGTTTCCCCATTCCACAGGCCTCCCAGGTCCCCCCGGCCGCCCTGCGTCTACTTTGGCAATGGCAAAGTTGATCGGGCCTTTGGGCATGCGAAGCAAGATGGCCAGTCTTAGGAACACTCGATAAATCACGATTGATCCCTATTTTTCAGTTAATAATTAAGTAAGTATTCAAATCTATAATGACTACCGCAGTAATTCATCATTGGGACATTAGACTCCCAAGATTGAGAGTGCTCGAGTGGAATAGATGTTCTGCACTGTCCGTAGGGCTTTGGATGGATCAAAGCACAGGCGCCCGGTCAATAGAAGACCCAACCTGAATTTGTCCATGGGTACCAACCGGGTGGCCACTCATGACTATCCTTTGGATTTCCTCAGGTTAGCATTCGTCCTGTAAACCGAGTAAAATATAATTCCGAACAAGAATGAGTTTTAATTGGTTGGAGCAGAAGAAGGATCTGTAATAAATTTGTTGAGTTTCAGTTCTCTAAGTATAGAAAAAACAAACACTGTCTATGCCAACAGGCAAGCGACCCTACGGCAAGGCTATCACATCACACTCCTAGGTATACTCAGTCGAATTTGTCAATGATGGCAATTAGCCTTCGTTATTTAAGATCCTCCTTGTGCAATTGCACCAAGGGTCAAAATCTAATTTTTTCCAAAAAGGAACGAATTATTAAAAACAATTTTAGAACATAGCAAGCTTTCAGTTCTCTATGCAATACATACGATAAGACATGGAAGCGAGAACTACCTGGCGACGGACACGCATGTGCACCCTTTGCTTGCTCGATGGCCAGTTAGCCATCGGGAATCAATTATAAAAGTTCAACGAGGCAGTCCTCTTTGTGCCACCATTTTGAGGTTGAATGGGAAAGAAATGCCAACTCTCGAGAAATCACCAGCTTCGACTGCCTGACAACGAATTGCCCACCCCAAATGAAATTTTGTCGGTCAAACCGAAGGAAAGCTACAGGAAAAAGAGAGACGTTTGTACATCCCTACCACCGCTCCGTCCTTTGGATCTGGCAAAGCATATGTCCAACAATAGCTTGCGTCAATTTGCGTCTAATTTGGTTATTCTACTCTCGTGAGTCCCTAGCCGCTAATAGAGTAAGGATCATGCGACTCTGTCGCACGCCCCCTTATGCAAACACTATCAGACCAAGTGTTTACGCTGTCCATCCACGGCCTCAACTTTATTTCAGTGGAGGGTCAAAAGTTTCCTGTCCTTATCTCGCCCTGGCAGGAGAACATCCATGTCCAGCCCATATCTTCCTCAATATGAGCAGTCATCCTCTTGGTGATCGGCTCCCTTGCTGAGACAAGTGAAAGTCTGTGTAGAAGCCTAAATAGCCCATGCCGAGTCACGGTACCACAAAACCGTGTCGGGCATAGCAATGGGAAATTCCTCCTATGCAGCAGGAAAACCAAGGAGATTGTTTGATCCCATCCCTGTATTTGCGACGCTGAATCAGGGTACATATAACTATATAAATTTCTAATCAGCATGTCCAACTGAACTGCGATCGACGACAATATGCAGAAGTTTCCAAATAGGGCCGCGTGAGGCACTTTCTGAAAATGCCCCGACTTGAATTGGTGGGCTGTCTACATAGATTGCGCTGCATTTCACCGAAGCGAAGGTGTGGACATCGGTCTATTGTCCCGTGGCGATGATCGACGGTTCCATGCAATCTCAACGCCTGTTTGTCAAGTCGAACCAGAAAAGACGTTCATTCGCAGAGGGTGGCCCTTCCGTCAGCGGTGGAAAGAGATTCACCAGTAAGAGCGGAATGATTCGACCTTCAAGGGATCACCCTCGTGAAGGCGAGCATCTGCAGGAATGATGTCGCCGAGTTTGATACTGATGATGTCTCCTGGGACCAGGATGCTCGCATCCTGCTCGCTCCATCTTCCGTCTCTTAGCAACTACCGAATTCATTCCATACCAGTAAAAGAAACAAAATAGTCAACACCCTACACAGAAAGCTAATTAACCATACCGACACGAGTTCAAAAAGGCCGAATTCATTGACTGACCTTAGTTTTGGGAGCGAGACCAGCCATGAGGGCAGCGGCAGCATTGCCTGCATTGTTCTCCTCGATAAAACTGATAGTGGAGTTGATCACAAGCAAGCAGACAATACCGACGAAGTCCTGCCAGTCCGGGGGCTTGCCGTCGCCATTGGCCAGGGCGATGGCCATCAGGGCAGCTGCTTCCATGACCCAGGAAAGGGGATTCCACATGAACCCGAGGAACTTGAGGATCTTGCTTTCCTGGGGGACAACATTGGAAGAGAAACTGTCAACATCAATTCCACAGGAAACTTCAAACTAGAGAGAATTGGAGCAGCATATGCATGGCTGGCTCACTTTCTTCTCCTCCAACTTGTTGGGTCCAAAGATCTGAAGGCGGTGTTCGCCTTCTTCGGTTGTCAAACCCTTGGGAGTGCATTTCAGCTGCTCAAACACTTCCTCTAGGGGGATCTTCTCCTGCAGTTATGAGCAGACATCACCCAAACTTAAACTCAAGCTCAACTACGTAATCATTGTCATGGTGACTCTCTTTTCCTCCTCACCCAAGAAGGGTGGCAGTCAAACAAAGAAAGACCAGCAACAAGGTTGGACAAAACTCAAAAAAAACCGATTGCATATGATCTTGGTGGGATTACAGAAAATAAAATACAAAGTTAATTCTTTTTCCTATAAGGGGACATGGGAAAAGGCAGGGGTGAGGCCAGTTTGTCAGACAGCAGGAAGCAATCATCATCCGTGAGTGTAATAAAAACAGAGGTTTTAAGCCGTTCTGTCAGAAAAGAAAAAGCAGTGGACCATAATTTCCACAACCACAAAGAAAGAAAGGGCCTAACCAAACTTAAATAAAATACAACTCTCCCCCCCCCCCCCCCCCTCCGCACCCTAAATCGTGGGAGTTTTATGATCTGCGGAATTCTGGGATATGTCCAGGAGATCATCATCATAATCATCCTTTAGTTTATATGTCAGTCAGTCAGTCAGCCTGTGGATAGAGTCTATACGAGACTACTAGTCCATCAACAAAAAAAACAATCCCCCTGTGGCTGTCTGTTATCAGTTGAAGACAAGCAAAAAGACCAGACAAGGCCGAGGACATGAGAAAAATGGGATTTCTTCCGGTTGGTCTGTTTCGGACATGCAACCAACGAATCAGGAACAGAAACAGGCAGCAAATCACCTCAAGTTTGGATTTTTAACACGGGGAATCGTCACCAACGCAACCACATGAAATCATTAAGCAAAAACCCATGTTTCCGAAATCAAACCACCCCCACCAGGAAACAAAACCAGGGAACATCCCCGGGGAGGGGGTGTGTTCCATGCTCATGCAGGACAATCCACAGGAGACACAGAGAGAGAAAGGGAAAAAAAGGAAAAGGGAGAAGAAGTTGGTTGATATATTACCAGATCAACGGTTTCGTTCTTGATTTCCTCGAGACTAATAGCCTTGTCTCCTCCCATCTTCCCCCCCTCAACAGATGCTGGCGGCGGAGGGTACAGAGAGGAGGAGGGGGAAGGGTGTGGGGGTGAACTCTCGGCAAATGAAATGTGGTCGGAAGGAGAATAATAAGAAAGCGTTGCCCCTTGCAGGCAGAGAGAGTGAGTGATGAGACCGATACGTCGTTTATGATGAAAAAGGGAAAATTATCTGCCCACCACCACCTTCCAAAAACCAAAACCTACGACAGACAGACAACGCCACAGACCCCCAGCCGCTCGCCTGACAACCCAACCATGCATGGGCTACTCATTAAATGTAATTTCCCCCCCCTCCCCCTCCCAGACAAACAGTTAAACTTTGACACGGCTTCCTCCCCTCCCCCCAGTTCATCACTTCACCACCCACAAAAGAATAATACTTTGGAAAATCATTAAGAATTTTGCTGTCACTCGTACCCACCCCCTCCAGACAATCCTCGAATAAAAGTACCATCCAATTAACTGATAATAATTTAAAAACAAAAAGGTGATCCCAAGTTTGTCCGACGAAGAGCAGAGCTAATTGTCTTCTTTCTCTGTTTTTCCCACCCTCCCGTTTTGTCTTTTCCTTTTACCCAAATGAGGATAAAGAGTTCTTCTACTATTTTCCTTTTACCCAAATGTGAAAAAAGAGTTGTTCTACTAAGGGATGAACCCCAACTTATAAAAATGGTTCATTCACTCCTTGTGTGTGCTTAGCAATCTTCTGCTAGGTGATCAAACTTTTGTCCGTGAAAGGTGCTTGGATTAATCGCAATCTGGGGGGGTGTTGGACTCTGTATTTAATGGCTTCGTTGTATATGCAACGACCTTGGAAGATTCTCGCCACACCCATTACCAAACCTTTACTCTTTTTTTTCTTTCTCTAAATTATACATGTATTCTAAAAAATGGGTGAGGCCGTTTTGTGAAGCATTATGATCCGTACGATTTTACATAGCTCGTACATACTTTACAAAATGACTCATGTGATTTTAAGAATCCTATTTACATTTTTTAATCAAAAAAATATTTTATAAATTTATAAAGGCTCATGAAGACGATGAAGTTTATCCACTACATAAAACTAGAGTCAACGTAACCGAACTAAGTACTTCGTGTCAAATTGACCTCACATCTTCTGTACTCCTCCTTTTTGACGCCGTGAATCCTTTTTTGGCTTAATTTTAAATTCCAAAAATAACTTCAGTAACGGAGTTTTGATAACAACAACTTTCAACAAGGCATTTGTTGTCCGTATTTGACTTGTGTCGGACGTGGGGGGCAAATGCCAAAATCAAAGTCCAGATTCAAACTCTTTTGATGAAGGCCTGGATAATTTAGTAGCTATCCTCATAATTGCGTTACAAGAATAATTCTATTATTTATTTATTCTCCAATGTTTTTGTTATATTATATTCTCGGGATAAAACAGAGGATTAGCTGAGTTAAGGGGAAAGCCACCCAATGTTACAGAAGTAATCACTCCTCGGACATAAAAAAACATACGACAAGCGTGAGGAGCCAAGACACAAAAAAAAGTCAAATTTAAGATTGAGTACTAGCAATCAATTGCAAGAGAACTGCACTTCTTGTCAATTGATTGAATTCGTGTAATATATTCTATCTTGTAGTCCCAAGGATCGCTTCCCTTCCCCAGTAATTGCCAGGTGCCTAACTTTGGCTGTCATTCTGCCCCGAGGGCGAGGCGAATGGGCCGAGCTTTCTCGGGGATACTTCCATTTCACCATGCAGCGCACAGTTGTCGATGCCATATATGTCCTTTGCACAGAAGCTCCCTCCGATGTTTTCAGTTCTATTGATAATGGAGGAGAACCCAGTTTGGCTTGTCTTCCCATGTGCTGATAAGAGACACGGACAGGAGCAACAAAGCTCCCCAGATTACCTGTCCTTAACATCCACAGTAGATGGCATGTACGTGGTTGCTCAAGATACTTTTCTTTCTGGGTAATGGATTGGATGGTCCCGAATAATGGCAGGGTAATTGGATATTCACGGGACAATGTTGGATGTGATTACACGCAACTCCCCAACTACTCCCAGTCTCAACACCCACCACCCAAACCTCCACTTCAAAAAAGTGTCCCACTTTGGCCTTTTAATCCTACGCCATCTATCTTTGTCATCCTATTATCAGAGCAAAGAAACAGTCCCCCTCCACACTGGATCAGTCCTGCTTTCGCGCCTTTGAGTCTTGTGACTATTGGTACATTCAGAACTTCTTGGAGTTTCAGTAAATTCTTAATGAGAAGAATCTATATCTCCAGATAAATGAAGAGGGGAGATAGTTGGTTCAAGATCCAACTCCCTAATCTATGGACAGCCTAGGAAATAAGGAATAAAAGCATTCATTCCTCTCCATTCCATTCCCCTATTAGAACACGAACCAAAATTGTCTGTCCTGGTCATCATCACCACAGGAGGTGACCCATGGAATTCCTCTTTGAACAGAACAAGAACGATAAGAAGAAAATCACATGCCTTGTTCAGAAAATTTTATGGACCAGACAATTTATCTTTACTATCTACAGGATTCGTAACTCAACACTTTCTGAATCATTGGAAAGCTGGGATCGGGAAGGCATAAGTTTCTGTACATGCATAAGAACAATTATGAACCATGCATGTCTCCAACAATTTCCCAAACGATGACAATCCTGGGCCCTTACTGGTAAGAAGAGATGTTCTCCATATGTAACAAAAGAGAATGAGACGGGAAAACCCCCCCGAAAGAAGCTGGGTTGTATCCTGATACACAGGTCAGACTATGCCCAATTAAAGGCGGCGATCCTGTGTTTCAGCTATATCCGATGTCATGATCTCAGTTTCCTCCCTGGTGTGCTGGGCTGCCAGGTAAAGTAGTTCTCAAATGTCGAATGGCGATAGAAAACAATAAATGATTTTACTACTCTGACCTGGTTAAATGTTTATATTCTGTACGCTCGGGGAGGGGGCTTTCATCCTGTGGCTTCATAGCTGGGAACAGTAGAACCTCCTACAGTTGCCACAAATAACCAGATCATTAACTTTGACCAGTACAGGCACAGCATACTGCACCACGAAAACACCAATATATCTTTACCTTGAAATTTTGGGAGACGGTGAAGAGCATGGTTAGCCTATCAATATCCCAAGCCGCCAACCACACAGTTGGGGGCAACCCGTAACACCAGTGCAGTACAGAATGATTCATACATTGCCATTGCTTCGTCATCACCCGATTGCCAATCCTGTAGACGCAACAAACAAGAGTATGGACCATGTTTCGCGAGCAGCAGACGAAAAAAAAATACACAGGAAAAGAAAACCTTCAGCTGCTCGGCAAATCGTTCACGCTGGACGACAGGTCATTCAAGCTCGGTGTATGCATTACATAGCTGAATCAAAACAAGATCAAAAAAGCAATTTCACTCGTAAGTAAACTACAGAATCAACGAAAATACAATTGAGAAAGCAAACTTCATGCTTGTTAATGAAATCAATTCAAACCGCTCCGTTAGGCCAGTACTGATCTGTGCCATTTCGCCAGAGGACTCATTATCTCAGGATGGTTTAATGATGAAAGATGGATTTACACAAGTTATCTAATCTAAGAAGTGGCCCACAAGCTGCAAATCACAAAAGCAGAGAAATTATCCAGCAGATCAATGAAAAAACGCATGAACATAAATTGATTTTCGTCAAAAAAAGGTCTCAATATAACATAGGAACTACATGATATACATATTCCAACAAGCTTTCCTCGGCATCTGGTTTCTTTTTAACTTAATCAACTCACCCCCCCCGTTAGTTTCCAGGACCAGAGCAGTAGCATACTCCCCTATAAGGGGAAGAATAACATATGGCCAGATATGTCACATCTAAAAGAAAAATCCATGGCCAAATGCCCACCTTAACCAACAGCCTTGTGTTGTCGTTTGGGGAGGGGGTCATTTTGAACATCAAATCTCACACAAGCTTCGGTCCAATACTTGTTGGCTTCGTCACTAGATAAATCGCTTGGGAATATTAAGGTTAGCCATTTTTTTCCAACTCCCCTAACATTCCAATTCGTCTGCAAAAATTTTAATGAATGATACGTAATCCCAACATAAAGAATTAATGCAAACCTTATTCCAATACCTGAATGGGGGTAGTGAAGTTGATTTCTATAGGATCCTTGTCCAAAGTCCATTTGCCATGATATTGGATCTTGTAAGAACCACCAGTAAGCGTCCTTAACCATTCCCTGTACAACAGCAACAACAGCTGGGAATCGCATAGAAAACTAACAATATGCTACAAAATTCAATGAGTCAAGAATGTTAAGCAAGTGGAAGGCACTAACCAGCTAAGCATACTTTCAGTCAGCTCCATTAAATTCATTATGTAGTCAGGCATAAAGCCGATTTAGAACTCACATGTAGTAAATTCAGGGTTTATGGTTCAAATTCAATTCCCTCATTTCTGAATTGTTTTCCCCAATTTTCCATAGACCCCGTCCAAACCTCCAACAATTAACTGCTTCAGATAAAGCTCGGAGCAATACGCCATGTATAGGCCGTCATGTTCAGTTCTGTGTTATGATGGGGTCACAAAGGTTCGTTGCAGCAGCACGAACCGGCAATCATGTTCATCATGGGTGTCCTCTACCTGAAAACATACACCACATAAGAAAGGAAGTGAAATTTATTAAAACGGGAATTAAACTGGTAACTGATGAAAAAACATCAAAGCAAAACCTCTTGAGAAGTCCAAGATTGTCCAGAAATCCTCCGAACATAATTGTATGATTCCCTCGCTCTGGTCTTTGAATATCATCCCGCCACCTCACCCATTCAAACATCAATATGTCCAGATAGCGTATGACGATATCGAGTTTTCCATGAAGAAAGCATGGAAGAACAAGTTTAGGAGGTGGACCGACTCCATTCTAAATCAAATAGATAGGATGTTTGAAACAAACAAGACTATAGTAACAATAACAAAGATAAATGAGAAAACTCAGAAAATAAACATACCTCCATCTTATCATACTTTGCCTTGGTTGATTGAACAGAAGTTCCTCAGGTGATATATTTATTTGTGGAGTTTGTACTTACTTGTAGCAATAACACGAGTAATTGCTTTAAGATAAAGTTATTCAATTCCCATTCTGCCCAGCTTCTTTCTGTTTCTCACAAACTATGCAACAACATAACCAATGCGTAGGCATCTAAGATTGCCAAATATATGTAAATCATGAGTAAAAAAACATCTTGAAATCCCGAAAAGGAAATTGAACTGACACCCAGAAAATTATTTTCCAATGTGCCTTTCAAAACATCATAAATTCACATTAAAAGGATTCACAAATATGAAAGAGCAAATGTACGAGAAGTCCTAAGCAACAGTTTTCCATTAAATTCTACACCTGTTCCTTTAGAAATGTACACTTTCAGGATTCCTTGGAGTTCCTGGAACCCATCTTTCAAGCTTTTCTGTCTCCATAAAAAAAAAATAAAAAAATCATAATGATTATTAACTACCAGGCTTTTGGACAATGTCATAGCATAAGCATGTTGCTACTGGGGAATTAGATGAGAAAATAATCAATCACACCTTCTGTTTGCTAGTTATCTGAAACCCCAGGACCAGCTTTTGCCTAGCATCATATGAAGGTCAATGTGACAGTGACAAACGAAATGATCTTGGAAATATGCTTAGCTCCCCCCTCTCTTAGTTTTTTCTTCCCTAACAGAAACAATTAGTGCAATATTTTATCAAATGTGGGCTTTTAGGATATTATTAATTTCTTCTGATGAACAAAAGATTCCAGTTTTTTTGTCATTTATTAATTTTCAATGAGCAAAGAGTAGGAACTCCTCCACATGATATCACACTAATGAACTGCAAAATTCTGTCAGTGTCCAGCTCAAACAGTGATATCCCTATCTGCCATATCAGAGTAGAAAGAGGAAATGAAAAATGATAGCGAACAAGAATATGAACAGTAAATGACAATGAGCATAAAGATCAGTATTCCGAGTACCAGATAATTGCCCAAAACCAGTAATATTAACTCAACCTACCAGGAAATCCAGTGAATGTCCTAACCAAATCCACCCCAGATTCACATTTGAATGTGAACTTTGCAAATTCAAACATCGTCCGAAGCCTGATTTGCTACAAAAGGATAACCATACAATCTTTTCAGGACTATTCACAATTAAGAATAAATAAATGGATAATAGCTAAAATCTCCATGCCACAATAAATCAATCAAAGAACTTTTTTTCAATACATATGACAAACAAAGGACAGTGTTTTCCTGTCATCTTTCGAAGTGCCAGCGAGGAGCAGACAGAGGATATGATCTTTTTAAGGAAATTTAAGGAAATAAGCATTAAACAGAATTTACAACGAACACCATGTTCCATCCACCAACATGTTACATAAATGATTACTAGAGATACATTACCTTGGCGTCTGCATAACTTGATACTTTAGCTCCATCACCATGCATGTCATAAAAGTACAACTTGGCATGATGTACGATCGTTGTTTCGATAATCCGCCCTTGAATAAATGTAAAAAACACATTTAAAATTGAGAAAATAAGCTGGGATTTTGATAACACAAAGTCCAGATCCTAATCAGAATTACCAGCTAAAGACACGCCTAACAATCCTCAGAGAAGGCTGCTCCCCATATGGCTAAACCTCCATATTTCTCAATATAGTCATATGATTAGACATTGGAAACATGAAAATTTATGAGGATATGGGATTTTGTCCATCTGCCTTTTGAGCAGCAAGATACTTAATCCTGTTTTCAAGTATTTGCTGCAAAAACGAATAACAGTGAGGAAAATGGAATATGAGATAAAGATAGAGATGCATAATAATCCTACAATAATGAACTTTAAAGCTACTTATCATATTAAGAAGCAGCACCAAAACGTAGGAATTCATAAAAGAAATAAAAACAGATACAACAGGAAACAAATGCAATAATACTGTTTGGGTCCATAATCCTTCCTCATCAGCTGCTTCCCGGCTTTCTGAAACCTGGGATGTTTTGCCTAGTAGCAGCCTGCCGCAACATATAAAGTTGATTTCTCATTGTACCGGTGCTGAGGAACATGTAAAAATAGAAATTCATGTAAATGATGATGAATTTAGGTGGCATGTAAAAACCATAGGCATGGCTACTAACAAAATAAAAAAAAAATTCAATTGCATGGAACTGATGTATATGTGAAACGACTAAAACAGAAGATATTCTGACTATTTTACTCATTACGAAGGAGACACACAAATTAACAACATCTACAATGACACATAGCCTAACGTCCCGAAAAGGAAACGGAAAGGACATGAGCCATCGAGATGACACATCTTGTTGGCCTTCCTCCTCTTCCTTCTTCCGCCGCTCTTCCTCCGCTCTGCTTGTTTCTTCAACTCTTTCTTTTGCCGGTGCACTGCATTCGATTCGTGCAGTAGAAGGTGAAAAAGACAAAACAACCCCATCCAAAACGCCACAGCAAAAGTAGCCAAATTTACAACACGAGAGAAACGCAGGCAAATAACTTAACAAAAACAAACCAATCCAAAATGCAAGGAAGATAAAAAGATGGTAGCAGAATCTCGGGCAAGAAAGAAACTTCAATACAGGTAAATAGGAAACAAGAAAACGATACTTTCTTGCTCTGAACTGGTTTCAGCCGGAAGCAGCATCCAACGCGGGGTCTGTGGCAACCAATACCATTTCTCTTTCAAGAACGTTACGAATGACCCACAAAAAAGTGGCTTATTTTCCCTCACAAGTGCCCAAAAGGAAGCTTCAAAACTTGGGAATTGAAATGGATGATGGGTCCGAGGGTAAACGGCAATAGAGGTGGTCTGGAAGCCAGCAAAATAATGAAAGCCGCGCGCGCCAACATAGTGGTTTTAATCTTCCTGTCCTGCCGCGTGGAGAAGAGAAAGAAAAAACGTTGATTGGGTTTCGACTTACCTGCTCGACTCGGCCCGTTTTACCTTCGATGAAGTTCAACAGCAAAAGGTCAGGAAAGCCCTCCCTTTCCTCAAATTTATGGGAAACGAAGGACTAGGTTTGCAAAAAGGGTCACAAGTAAAGAACAGCCGATAACGTTGTCAGTATCATCAAGTTCGGTCCGAAGTGGGTGGGGGGGGGGTTTTCCCACCCCCAGCAAATCCCCGGGAATCTATATCCATCCAATTGCCCACCTCTCCGCTGGAAACCAAGAAACCAAGCTGGGGAGGATTGACTGACTTCACTTCAAGAATCCACGAGCTTTTAGCGGCAAGAGTCCGAACTTGTGGCTGGGAAGAAAATGGACAACCTTTGTATCGCTCCCGGCTTTCTTCCTTCTCTCGGGTGTTCTTGGAGTGGTTGGGCGGTTTCGGGTTGTGGGGTTTTCGAGGAAATTCGGGTGCTTCCCTTCCTTCTGGAGCGAGGAGAGCTCATCTTCCGTGATAAGTGGCTTTCCGTGCATGTGGAGAAGGAGTCAAGGAAGCCAGGACTGTCTTTTCATGTGTCATCGGTACCAGAGAAGGTTATAACTTTTTGCTTCATTTCGCCTCTCTATCCTGAAAGTTCTGCCCTTGAAATGTAGTACTAGGTAGCAGACTGTCAATTCCCAATTTTACGTGTTCGGAATTCTGATATCTAGAGAACTGTGATCCATGGTTGGTGTCAAAAAATTGACAGGATCTTGCTAGTTTTTTAGCAATATGTGGTTTTTGGCGGTTGTTTTGTGTATTTGGCTGACCCGCTGTTTGATGCGATTGATTGCTGCATGTGGAAAGCCCTCTGGCACTTGCACAGGCTTACGAGACGATGAAATAAAGCTTTATGGCGAAGCAAACCCAGAAGTTGAATGAAGAAGGAAGCTATCGAGATCAAAGATCATAAAAACCACAGGAGACAAGATTCATCACGCAGCCCCTTTGCTGACATTGGGGGGAAGGGTCTCTTTAACAAAAGAAATAGACTAGGCATTGATTAATGTGAGAATATTGACATCAGCTGTCACATTTCGGATGAAAACGATAACTACATGTCCCCACGTACTCTACCTGATAAGTACGATTCCTCCCGTTCAAAACCTTCTCCCGAGAGGATGTATCGAGATGCAATGTTAATATCCACATCCGCATCGTACCTCTCTGAAGCTGCCCGCTGGAAAGCAATCATCGGTACTAGCGCTTCTCCTCCGGAGGAAGTCTCAAATTCTTTCACAGATATCCTTCACTGAGTTGGGGTAAGTCAATGTGCAATCTGAACAGGTTTTATTTTTCAATCCCTTCGGGAAGGACTAAACTAGTGCCCAATCATCAACTTTGTTGAAATGCACGCAACTCAGTTCGTGGAGTCCCCGGGGAAACGTCTTACCCTATTGAAGGCTGTAGTAACCAACATAAAGGTTCCATAGTGGACCGATTTCTGTTTTACATGGCATTCCATGTTGGAGTATAGAGGGAAAATTCATGTGAAAACGTCCTTTTGATTTGATAAAGTGACTGCCTGCCCTTAGTAGTGAACATGTGGATTGCTATTCCAATGCTTAACAAGCTTGGAAAAGTTTGGCCTTGTACTCCTTAGGTGTTAAGGAGAACTTTCCCGAGGAAATGTTCCAGACTCACGGTTAAGGAAACTCAATAGAAGGGGTCTGTCCAGGCGACATTATTGGCACTGAATTAGCTGGACTCAAGAAGGATGAATATTGACAGAAAAACGTTGACTTCCATTCTCCCCATTGAAGATAAATGCTGCCTAGCTTGTTGCTCAAGGTGCTATTGGAATTGCATTGCCCGATACGGATGATGAAAAGATAGTAAAGTTCCCCCTCGACCAGTTATACTTATATTTTGGCACATCAGCGCCTTTTTTCCAGCGTTCCATCTGTCCTTGCTCATGTATTCAAGTTTTGATTTGCGCTCATATTAATTTTTTAGTAACAGATCTTGGAAAGAGGAAATCTTGTTTTCATTAACTTATCTTGAACTAGCCTCATTACAAACTGCATGACTCGGAGATTAGATGCAGATAGTTTGTTGCATTTACCATGAATCAATTCTATTGTCATCCAATTTATACAGGCAAAGTATCTTTGCCACGTTGAACCATGGAGGAAAACAAGATTGTGCCATTTTCCTGCGAAAGAGCTTTTCTGGAAACATTGGACGGTTCATGTAGAACCCCTATTGGCATGGATATGCATGCAAAGACAGTGAAGGCAACTGCGTTTTCAGAGGTTTGGGTTCGCTTTTGTCGCCTGATTGGAAGCCGAGGTAGGTTTTTTATTTCTTCTAGGTTTATTGTGGCTTTTCAACCTGATTCTTTCTCTTTTGTGACTTGGTTCGACCATCGGATCATTTGTTTCGTCTGCATTTTCATTTCAGTTCTCGAAACTTTCTAGAAAGGGGAGCGTACACAATATGATGAAATGATTTCGATGGTGGAGGTGGATGCTGGCAAGGAGCTTCTTTCGAAAGCCTGTCCTGGATTCTTTGAGAATTCTTAAACCGGTGACTTTGCCGTGATTAATATAGGAGTGAGGTTGTATTGACCAATATTTTTGTTCTTCTCTTCCTTGTTTATTAGATTCGGTTTCATTTTCCAGTTGAGAATTATGTCCCCCTTCTGAATTCTGCTGTACTATAAAGGCATGATTTCGCCCGTGATGGACAAGCAATCCGACATGAAGAATTCGAAGATAATTGGAGGAATGTCATCGGGAGCGCCCTGAAATCCTTGATATCAACCAGACATCCGGTATACCTGGGGAGAGGAAGTTGTAACTAGGCCTGTTTTACTGTATTCTGCTCTGCCTGTTGAGTTAATGCTGGGAGTGGTGGTTGCAATATTTCTTCTCTCTTTTTCCATGAAAGACTTCCCCTGTCTCTCTCCTCTCTCTCTCTTCTCCTCGACAGGCACCACGTGTGATGTAGTTTTTCCACCCAAAAGGGGATAGCAAAAATGAAGTGACCATAACCAATTTCCAGTGTCTGGACTTGCAACTGATGTTGGGGATAAGTAAAAGGAGACATAAAAAAAGTGGGGTGAAGGCAATGGAAAAGGAAGAAGTGAAAGGGATTCTTGCAAAACCTGATTTTTTATTATTCAGTTTTGTAAATTAAAAAAACAAAGGGAAATTGAATCTGAATCGAGGTCCCAAGTCGTTGGTCGGTTCTTCCCATTTACATAACGCCAAACAGCCGACGATGGGGATAAACCTTCGGTTTAAGACTTCCACCACTGACTCTCTCGTTCTCTACTTTCCTTCCCCGAAAGAAAGAACACCAAAAACAGAAAATAAAGAAACTTTTTTCGCTCGTACGAGCTCATCGCCCTTTTACCCAGTAATTCAAAATCCAATCTTTTTGCCGGGAATCTCGTCCCAAGTGGAGGTAAAGCCAACTGGGTAATTGGTTTTTCTTCGTGGGGTTGGGAGGGATAGTTGGGAAATCTAATGGTGTTGAATCGTTTCGTTTTCGTCGTGATGGAGTTGGACAGCGACACTGGAATTTGAGTCGGAAGGGAAGAGAAGAGGAAGCGGAAGGCTTCTTGCTCAAACGATGGTTGGCCCTTTCCCTTTCCCCCCGTCGAAGACTTTGCTTCAGGCTGCCCCTGTGTGGTTTCGTTGTCGCTGATGCCCTGAGGCCCGACCATCCCATCATTTACGTCAATCCCGTCTTCGAGTGCGCCACCGGCTTTCGCGCCGAGGAAATCCTAGGCCGCAACTGTGTCTGTTCCCCTCCTTTTTCCTTTTGGTGCGAATTCGGCCTTCAGTTAACCGATGCAGATTTGGTCTCGGATGGTTTGAAGAAGGCGTTTGGGTTTGTTTAGTAAATTGTTCATTCTGATGTCCCTTGACGGAAGTAAGAAGGGGGAGTTGTTTTTTAGGAAAAAAGAGAGGTTTGAATGCAGTTTCACATTTTGGATTCAGGGAATTGGCTTTTCTGTGAGTTATATGCGGTGGTAGTCATCTGCTTTAGAAACGCCTGGCGCTCTGTGATTATTTGGGTTTCCCCTCTCAGGTTTCCGTGCCTGAAAATGCACTAGATTTTAGTAGAGCTATGGGAATCTGAGATCCTTCTGATTTAAACTAGATCTCTTCTTAACTCTTACAAGTAGGACTGCTGTGAGGTGTCAGGCAATCGTTAATCATCTTGGGAAGTCTTGCTAATTGCTATACTACAGCCAATGGAGCAGTAGCCCGAGTTTTTGGGATCGATTCCGGACATGAACATGTCCCTGGATACTGGATAATTTTCCAACTTGCCTCCTTACTCATCTTAACCTCTAGTTTTTTGTATCATGTTGAGCAGAAGTAATATTTGATGAAGAGGGAATCAGTACATTTCAAGTTGGTAAAGAATATAACACATTCTGCTCATTGGGCATTAATCCATGTTTTCTTGTTTGAAAAGTTTTAAATCACCTTTGCTTGCCTTCTTGGTTTATCCTTGTTACTGCCAGTGATACTGAATGGGCTACTTCAGATCTATTGGCTCATGGTTTGTGTTTCGACCTTTTAAGTATGCTGGTTCCTGACCTTGGGATCTTTGCGCGGTGCAGTTCGTTTCCTGCAATGTATAGGCCCCTTCGCCAAAAGAAAAGACATCCTTTGGTGGATTCAAACTTGTGATTGCCGAGATTAGACGTTGCCTGAATCAGGGGATTGAATTCCAAGGGGAGATTTTGAAAACTTTTAGGGAGGATGGTAACACTTCCCCTTCTGAATAGACTTGCCGTCCCTAAAACCTCCTATTTTATGGAGATGGATGAGACAATTACTCATGTCATAGGAATTCCAGTTTTTTTAACAGAAATGAATATTGGACCTTGTCCCCGTAGCTACATCTTTAAAGGATCCCACGAAATTGGTTTGGCCGATTTCGGAGCTGGTTTTGTCATGCGACTACCTTTATTGGGATCTGGAGCACCGTGGCTTTGCACATGGGTCAATGCGGGATAATGCCATTGAGCGATGAAGGTTATCTTCCTCAAGAGTACACACACATCTCAAGATTAAGCACCAAGAGATATAGCAGCTGTTTGCTCTGTCTGTAGACGGTTTTTATGCTTTTACAAATGAACGAGTACCTATGGAAAAGATGGTTTGCCAAAATGCATGGGGACTTGAAACTACTCATGTCTTGGAAACTAAACCTGGTGCAAAGGAGAATGGGCTGGGGCCGTCTGGCGAGGCAGCTGGACTACTCCTTGAAGCAGCAGCTTGGAAGGAAAATTACATTAGGGGGTGCTGTTGAGCCATCTAGATGCAACTTCAGTTCTTGTGCAGTGTGAAATCGTGTAGTACTCTTTGGCGGTTGAAGGTGTCAACATGGCAAACCAATGAACGATACGTTTGTTCTGGACCTCAATGCCAAGCAATCCTGAAGTGGAGACATGTCCAGGTCAGCTCCTTCCACCCGCCTTGTCGATGGGGACATACGCTTTCATATTGTGAATGGTTTTCCCCATTTGGTTGTCTTTGGAGGTTGCGGGACACAGGGTTTGCTTAATGATGTGTTACCTTCTGGATTTGGATGCGCACCCTCCGGGCTTGGGCGTGAGGTATCAGGATTGGCACCAAAGACCGATTCCTCGATCATTCGGCGCAGCTCCTTCACCCTCGATTGGTAACAAGTTGATAGTGTCTTGGCGAATGTCGCAGAATCTGGGGCACTTCTTAAGCGATACATTTCTACTTGTACCTCTTCCATGGAAAAACCCTTCTGGAGAGAGATACCAGCAGCCTGGACTCCGCCTTCTCCCGGTTTAGGGCACACATTGACGGTTTTATGGTGTTAGAAAGGATTTTGGATGTTTGGTGGACTGGGCAAAGAGTGGACCACTGAGATTTCGTTCAAGCGATGTCTTCACAATGGATCTTAGTGAGGAAGAACCATGATATGGAGATGTGTAACCGGAAGTGGCATGCCTGGTTCTGGAAACCCTTCTGGGATAGCTCCTCCTCCAAGGCTGGATACATGTGGCTGTTAGTATTCCCGGTGGAAGAATTCTTAATTTTTGGTGGATCTGTTACTGGTCTATACACTCTACATCACATCTCTATCTGCTCGACCCAACTGATGAAACTCCTGCATGGAAAATCCAAAATGTTCCAGGAAGAACCCCAAGGTTCGCTTGGGGGCACAGCACTTGTGTTGTGGGATGGTACAAGAGCCATAGTTCTCGGTGGACACGACTGGAGAAGACTGGATGCTGACTGAGCTTCATGAACTGTCATTGGCGAGTTCGGGTACATGATTGACCCAAGCATGGACGAGCTGCATGCAGGGCGCGGAAGGTACAGAAGTAAAGTTTAACCTGAAAGGTGTCCGGGTAATCGTGATATTGAAGAAGGATTATTATTTTGGTGGACGAGTGGTGTGGAAGCTTTTCTTAAATGCATTTGTCTGGTGTGGGAGCCACATGGCAAGGTTTACTTGCCCAAACATATTTTCCTGATACATGTCTCCCTGGCAGGAAATAAGAGTTCCCACCCAATGATGATCCGTAAGTTTTTGTCATCTTGGCCAATGATGGTGGGTTGCAAGAAATCACGCAATATCTGGATTATTAAACCATTCCCATTTTTAGATAGGCGAGCGGAGCATTTGGACAGATAAAAGCTTATGTAGGTCTCATGTTACAGTTTGTCTTTGCAATCTATGGCATCTAATTTTCAGTCCCATGTTCATGTACTTGCGATCTGTAAAAAAAGTGAGAGGAGCGAGGCAAAACCTGCTGCTTGTTTTGTATCCTAAAATGTAGCAGTGTTCTCCTCAGCCTTGCAATCTGTTTCTCGCAAAGGCGGTTGAGGTTGAGTTTGAGCAATCTCTGTGGTGCCTTGTGAGTGTGAATGTGGGGATGTCATTGTAGGCTCTCACTTTGGCGTGAAATGTACATAAATATGCTTACTCCTTTTCCTCATGTGCCGTCAAAACCATTATGAAACTTTTTGAATGGAGTAATGTTAGTGATACCTTTGTTTGGTCTTCTGTATTATGTATTGCTTTGCGCTATCAATGACCACGACCGGGTTAGTCCGGGAGCCAGCCTCACGAAACCCGTCAAGTTAAAAAAAAAGTCCGATGTAATAATATTGATTATGTTTTTCCTTATTTTGTGTATTTCGGTCTGACCAATCTAAGTTTTAGAGATCACGGTAAACCTCATTGTTATTATTTTGACGAATGTTTATTATATGAACTTTTACTGTTCGCCGAGTAGGAAACGGATTCACGCCGGAAATATTTGTCAATAAGACTCACAGGGATTTGTAGATGTGGTCGCCAGTAAGTAATTGAAGAGATTAATTGAATATGCAAACAGTATTTATCACACGAAAAAAGGAAATCTTAACAGCCATAAAAGTAAAAAATATAGGACGGTGGTAAGAATGTAGACTAGCTACAGTGGCTCCGAAGACATGGGGCGTCGTCGTAGACTTGATGGCAGAGCGCTGTAGACTTGTTGCTCCTCGGGCGAGCAGTGACTTGGGGAGCTTTCTGGACTTGATGGACTGGATGCGGTCTGGGTGCAGATGCGAACGTGACGACACCAGGGCTCGCGGTGGCCTGACCGCTAGCGGAGGCGTTGAAGGCGGGGGTGTGTACCCGGGACTACGGTTGTGTTCATCCCTTGCGTTGGAGTCGAATGCGGAGGGTCTGTTACTGAAGAGCTACGGTTGCTCACCCTGGTGGTGGAAGTAAAGGGCGAGGATTTGTTGCCTGGAGCTACGGTTGCTCACTGCTCTCTTGACGGTGTAAGGAAGACCAATGAAACTTTTAAGAGTTTCGCCCAGGTAGGGAAATCCTAACAACTTAACAACTAAGGGGTGAC
>JARUPY010000152.1:0-346333 GCA_029817715.1 Melastoma dodecandrum
CATGCGGGATGCACAACCTTGCGTAAGTTGTGCGCGGGGTTCCTCCTTGTGCAAACGAAAGGGACCCGAATGTCAAATGTAGAACTCCAATTTTGAATAGTTTGGGAAGCATTTGGGGATCATTTAGGCTTCGGAAAATGCAAGTTCGGAAGCACCAAGGTACGGAGCATGCGGGATGCACAACCTTGCGTAAGTTGTGCGCGGGGTTCCTCCTTGTGCAAACGAAAGGGACCCGAATGTCAAATGTAGAACTCCAATTTTGAATAGTTTGGGAAGCATTTGGGGATCATTTAGGCTTCGGAAAATGCAAGTTCGGAAGCACCAAGGTACGGAGCATGCGGGATGCACAACCTTGCGTAAGTTGTGCGCGGGGTTCCTCATTGTGCAAACGAAAGGGACCCGAATGTCAAATGTAGAACTCCAATTTTGAATAGTTTGGGAAGCATTTGGGGATCATTTAGGCTTCGGAAAATGCAAGTTCGGAAGCACCAAGGTACGGAGCATGCGGGATGCACAACCTTGCGTAAGTTGTGCGCGGGGTTCCTCCTTGTGCAAACGAAAGGGACCCGAATGTCAAATGTAGAACTCCAATTTTGAATAGTTTGGGAAGCATTTGGGGATCATTTAGGCTTCGGAAAATGCAAGTTCGGAAGCACCAAGGTTCGGAGCATGCGGGATGCACAACCTTGCGTAAGTTGTGCGCGGGGTTCCTCATTGTGCAAACGAAAGGGACCCGAATGTCAAATGTAGAACTCCAATTTTGAATAGTTTGGGAAGCATTTGGGGATCATTTAGGCTTCGGAAAATGCAAGTTCGGAAGCACCAAGGTTCGGAGCATGCGGGATGCACAACGTTGCGTAAGTTGTGCGCGGGGTTCCTCGTTGTGCAACGAAAGGGTCCCGAATATCAAATGTAGAACTCCAATTTTGAATTGTTTGGGAACCATTTGGGGATAATTTAGGCTTCGGAAAATGCATGTTCGGAAGCACCAAGGTTCGGAGCATGCGGGATGCACAACGTTGCGTAAGTTGTGCGCGGGGTTCCTCATTGTGCAACGAAAGGGACCCGAATGTCAAATGTAGAACTCCAATTTTGAATAGTTTGGGAAGCATTTGGGGATAATTTAGGCTTCGGAAAATGCAAGTTCGGAAGCACCAAGGTACGGAGTATTCGGGATGCACAACCTTGCATAAGTTGTGCGCGGGGTTCCTCCTTGTGCAAACGAAAGGGACCCGAATGTCAAATGCAGAACTTCAATTTTGAATAGTTTAGGAAGCATTTGGGGATCATTTGGGGATCATTTAGGCTTCGGAAAATGTAAGTTCGGAAGCACCAAGGTTCGGAGCATGCGGGATGCACAACCTTGCGTTAGTTGTCCGCGGGGTTCCTCATTGTGCAACGAAAGGGACCCGAATGTCAAATGTAGAACTCCAATATTGAATAGTTTGGGAAGCATTTGGGGATCATTTAGGCTTCGGAAAATGCAAGTTCGGAAGCACCAAGGTACGGAGCATGCGGGATGCACAACCTTGCGTAAGTTGTGCGCGGGGTTCCTCATTGTGCAAACGAAAGGGACCCGAATGTCAAATGTAGAACTCCAATTTTGAATAGTTTGGGAAGCATTTGGGGATCATTTAGGCTTCGGAAAATGCAAGTTCGGAAGCATCAAGGTACGGAGCATGCGGGATGCACAACGTTGCGTAAGTTGTGCGCGGGGTTCCTCATTGTGCAAACGAAAGGGACCCGAATGTCAAATGTAGAACTCCAATTTTGAATAGTTTGGGAAGCATTTGGGGATCATTTAGGCTTCGGAAAATGCAAGTTCGGAAGCACCAAGGTACGGAGCATGCGGGATGCACAACCTTGCGTAAGTTGTGCGCGGGGTTCCTCCTTGTGCAAACGAAAGGGACCCGAATGTCAAATGTAGAACTCCAATTTTGAATAGTTTGGGAAGCATTTGGGGATCATTTAGGCTTCGGAAAATGCAAGTTCGGAAGCACCAAGGTTCGGAGCATGCGGGATGCACAACCTTGCGTAAGTTGTGCGCGGGGTTCCTCATTGTGCAAACGAAAGGGACCCGAATGTCAAATGTAGAACTCCAATTTTGAATAGTTTGGGAAGCATTTGGGGATCATTTAGGCTTCGGAAAATGCAAGTTCGGAAGCACCAAGGTACGGAGCATGCGGGATGCACAACCTTGCGTAAGTTGTGCGCGGGGTTCCTCCTTGTGCAAACGAAAGGGACCCGAATGTCAAATGTAGAACTCCAATTTTGAATAGTTTGGGAAGCATTTGGGGATCATTTAGGCTTCGGAAAATGCAAGTTCGGAAGCACCAAGGTTCGGAGCATGCGGGATGCACAACCTTGCGTAAGTTGTGCGCGGGGTTCCTCATTGTGCAAACGAAAGGGACCCGAATGTCAAATGTAGAACTCCAATTTTGAATAGTTTGGGAAGCATTTGGGGATCATTTAGGCTTCGGAAAATGCAAGTTCGGAAGCACCAAGGTACGGAGCATGCGGGATGCACAACCTTGCGTAAGTTGTGCGCGGGGTTCCTCATTGTGCAAACGAAAGGGACCCGAATGTCAAATGTAGAACTCCAATTTTGAATAGTTTGGGAAGCATTTGGGGATCATTTAGGCTTCGGAAAATGCAAGTTCGGAAGCACCAAGGTACGGAGCATGCGGGATGCACAACCTTGCGTAAGTTGTGCGCGGGGTTCCTCCTTGTGCAAACGAAAGGGACCCGAATGTCAAATGTAGAACTCCAATTTTGAATAGTTTGGGAAGCATTTGGGGATCATTTAGGCTTCGGAAAATGCAAGTTCGGAAGCACCAAGGTACGGAGCATGCGGGATGCACAACCTTGCGTAAGTTGTGCGCGGGGTTCCTCATTGTGCAAACGAAAGGGACCCGAATGTCAAATGTAGAACTCCAATTTTGAATAGTTTGGGAAGCATTTGGGGATCATTTAGGCTTCGGAAAATGCAAGTTCGGAAGCATCAAGGTACGGAGCATGCGGGATGCACAACCTTGCGTAAGTTGTGCGCGGGGTTCCTCCTTGTGCAAACGAAAGGGACCCGAATGTCAAATGTAGAACTCCAATTTTGAATAGTTTGGGAAGCATTTGGGGATCATTTAGGCTTCGGAAAATGCAAGTTCGGAAGCACCAAGGTACGGAGCATGCGGGATGCACAACCTTGCGTAAGTTGTGCGCGGGGTTCCTCATTGTGCAAACGAAAGGGACCCGAATGTCAAATGTAGAACTCCAATTTTGAATAGTTTGGGAAGCATTTGGGGATCATTTAGGCTTCGGAAAATGCAAGTTCGGAAGCATCAAGGTACGGAGCATGCGGGATGCACAACCTTGCGTAAGTTGTGCGCGGGGTTCCTCCTTGTGCAAACGAAAGGGACCCGAATGTCAAATGTAGAACTCCAATTTTGAATAGTTTGGGAAGCATTTGGGGATCATTTAGGCTTCGGAAAATGCAAGTTCGGAAGCACCAAGGTACGGAGCATGCGGGATGCACAACCTTGCGTAAGTTGTGCGCGGGGTTCCTCATTGTGCAAACGAAAGGGACCCGAATGTCAAATGTAGAACTCCAATTTTGAATAGTTTGGGAAGCATTTGGGGATCATTTAGGCTTCGGAAAATGCAAGTTCGGAAGCACCAAGGTACGGAGCATGCGGGATGCACAACCTTGCGTAAGTTGTGCGCGGGGTTCCTCCTTGTGCAAACGAAAGGGACCCGAATGTCAAATGTAGAACTCCAATTTTGAATAGTTTGGGAAGCATTTGGGGATCATTTAGGCTTCGGAAAATGCAAGTTCGGAAGCACCAAGGTTCGGAGCATGCGGGATGCACAACCTTGCGTAAGTTGTGCGCGGGGTTCCTCATTGTGCAAACGAAAGGGACCCGAATGTCAAATGTAGAACTCCAATTTTGAATAGTTTGGGAAGCATTTGGGGATCATTTAGGCTTCGGAAAATGCAAGTTCGGAAGCACCAAGGTTCGGAGCATGCGGGATGCACAACCTTGCGTAAGTTGTGCGCGGGGTTCCTCCTTGTGCAAACGAAAGGGACCCGAATGTCAAATGTAGAACTCCAATTTTGAATAGTTTGGGAAGCATTTGGGGATCATTTAGGCTTCGGAAAATGCAAGTTCGGAAGCACCAAGGTTCGGAGCATGCGGGATGCACAACCTTGCGTAAGTTGTGCGCGGGGTTCCTCATTGTGCAAACGAAAGGGACCCGAATGTCAAATGTAGAACTCCAATTTTGAATAGTTTGGGAAGCATTTGGGGATCATTTAGGCTTCGGAAAATGCAAGTTCGGAAGCACCAAGGTACGGAGCATGCGGGATGCACAACCTTGCATAAGTTGTGCGCGGGGTTCCTCCTTGTGCAAACGAAAGGGACCCGAATGTCAAATGTAGAACTCCAATTTTGAATAGTTTAGGAAGCATTTGGGGATCATTTGGGGATCATTTAGGCTTCGGAAAATGCAAGTTCGGAAGCACCAAGGTTCGGAGCATGCGGGATGCACAACCTTGCGTAAGTTGTCCGCGGGGTTCCTCATTGTGCAACGAAAGGGACCCGAATGTCAAATGTAGAACTCCAATTTTGAATAGTTTGGGAAGCATTTGGGGATCATTTAGGCTTCGGAAAATGCAAGTTCGGAAGCACCAAGGTTCGGAGCATGCGGGATGCACAACCTTGCGTAAGTTGTGCGCGGGGTTCCTCATTGTGCAAACGAAAGGGACCCGAATGTCAAATGTAGAACTCCAATTTTGAATAGTTTGGGAAGCATTTGGGGATCATTTAGGCTTCGGAAAATGCAAGTTCGGAAGCACCAAGGTTCGGAGCATGCGGGATGCACAACCTTGCGTAAGTTGTCCGCGGGGTTCCTCATTGTGCAAACGAAAGGGACCCGAATGTCAAATGTAGAACTCCAATTTTGAATAGTTTGGGAAGCATTTGGGGATCATTTAGGCTTCGGAAAATGCAAGTTCGGAAGCACCAAGGTACGGAGCATGCGGGATGCACAACCTTGCGTAAGTTGTGCGCGGGGTTCCTCCTTGTGCAAACGAAAGGGACCCGAATGTCAAATGTAGAACTCCAATTTTGAATAGTTTGGGAAGCATTTGGGGATCATTTAGGCTTCGGAAAATGCAAGTTCGGAAGCACCAAGGTTCGGAGCATGCGGGATGCACAACCTTGCGTATGTTGTGCGCGGGGTTCCTCATTGTGCAAAAGAAAGGGGCCCGAATGTCAAATGTAGAACTCCAATTTTGAATAGTTTGGGAAGCATTTGGGGATCATTTAGGCTTCGGAAAATGCAAGTTCGGAAGCACCAAGGTACGGAGCATGCGGGATGCACAACCTTGCGTAAGTTGTGCGCGGGGTTCCTCCTTGTGCAAACGAAAGGGACCCGAATGTCAAATGTAGAACTCCAATTTTGAATAGTTTGGGAAGCATTTGGGGATCATTTAGGCTTCGGAAAATGCAAGTTCGGAAGTACCAAGGTTCGGAGCATGCGGGATGCACAACCTTGCGTAAGTTGTGCGCGGGGTTCCTCATTGTGCAAACGAAAGGGACCCGAATGTCAAATGTAGAACTCCAATTTTGAATAGTTTGGGAAGCATTTGGGGATCATTTAGGCTTCGGAAAATGCAAGTTCGGAAGCACCAAGGTACGGAGCATGCGGGATGCACAACCTTGCGTAAGTTGTGCGCGGGGTTCCTCCTTGTGCAAACGAAAGGGACCCGAATGTCAAATGTAGAACTCCAATTTTGAATAGTTTAGGAAGCATTTGGGGATCATTTGGGGATCATTTAGGCTTCGGAAAATGCAAGTTCGGAAGCACCAAGGTTCGGAGCATGCGGGATGCACAACCTTGCGTAAGTTGTGCGCGGGGTTCCTCATTGTGCAAACGAAAGGGACCCGAATGTCAAATGTAGAACTCCAATTTTGAATAGTTTGGGAAGCATTTGGGGATCATTTAGGCTTCGGAAAATGCAAGTTCGGAAGCATCAAGGTACGGAGCATGCGGGATGCACAACCTTGCGTAAGTTGTGCGCGGGGTTCCTCCTTGTGCAAACGAAAGGGACCCGAATGTCAAATGTAGAACTCCAATTTTGAATAGTTTGGGAAGCATTTGGGGATCATTTAGGCTTCGGAAAATGCAAGTTCGGAAGCACCAAGGTTCGGAGCATGCGGGATGCACAACCTTGCGTAAGTTGTGCGCGGGGTTCCTCATTGTGCAAACGAAAGGGACCCGAATGTCAAATGTAGAACTCCAATTTTGAATAGTTTGGGAAGCATTTGGGGATCATTTAGGCTTCGGAAAATGCAAGTTCGGAAGCACCAAGGTACGGAGCATGCGGGATGCACAACCTTGCGTAAGTTGTGCGCGGGGTTCCTCCTTGTGCAAACGAAAGGGACCCGAATGTCAAATGTAGAACTCCAATTTTGAATAGTTTAGGAAGCATTTGGGGATCATTTGGGGATCATTTAGGCTTCGGAAAATGCAAGTTCGGAAGCACCAAGGTTCGGAGCATGCGGGATGCACAACCTTGCGTTAGTTGTCCGCGGGGTTCCTCATTGTGCAACGAAAGGGACCCGAATGTCAAATGTAGAACTCCAATTTTGAATAGTTTGGGAAGCATTTGGGGATCATTTAGGCTTCGGAAAATGCAAGTTCGGAAGCACCAAGGTTCGGAGCATGCGGGATGCACAACCTTGCGTAAGTTGTGCGCGGGGTTCCTCATTGTGCAACGAAAGGGACCCGAATGTCAAATGTAGAACTCCAATTTTGAATAGTTTGGGAAGCATTTGGGGATCATTTAGGCTTCGGAAAATGCAAGTTCGGAAGCAACAAGGTTCGGAGCATGCGGGATGGACAACGTTGCGTAAGTTGTGCGCGGGGTTCCTTATTGTGCAACGGAAGGTACCCGAATGTCAAATGTGGAACTCCAATTTTGAATAGTTTGGGAAGTATTTGGGGATCACTTAGGCTTCGGAAAATGCAAGTTCGGAAGCTCCAATGTTCAGAACATGCGAGATGCGTAAGTTGTGCGCGGGGTTCCTCCTTGTGCAACGAAAGGGACCCGAATGTCAAATGTAGAACTCCAATTTTGAATAGTTTGGGAAGCATTTGGGGATAATTTAGGCTTCGGAAAATGCAAGTTCGGAAGCACCAAGGTTCGGAGCATGCGGGATGCACAACCTTGCGTAAGTTGTGCGCGGGGTTCCTCCTTGTGCAAACGAAAGGGACCCGAATGTCAAATGTAGAACTCCAATTTTGAATAGTTTAGGAAGCATTTGGGGATCATTTGGGTACCATTTAGGCTTCGGAAACTGCAAGTTCGGAAGCACCAAGGTTCGGAGCATGCGGGATGCACAACCTTGCGTAAGTTGTGCGCGGGGTTCCTCATTGTGCAAACGAAAGGGACCCGAATGTCAAATGTAGAACTCCAATTTTGAATAGTTTGGGAAGCATTTGAGGATCATTTATGCTTCGGAAAATGCAAGTTCGGAAGCACCAAGGTTCGGAGCATGCGGGATGCACAACCTTGCATTAGTTGTGCGCGGGGTTCTTCATTGTGCAACGAAAGTGACCCGAATGTCAAATGTAGAACTCCAATTCTGAATTGTTTGGCAAGCATTTAGGGATCATTTAGGCTTCGGCAAATGCAAGTTCGGAAGCACCAAGGTTCGGAGCATGCGGGATGCACAACCTTGCGTAAGTTGTGCGCGGGGTTCCTCATTGTGCAAACGAAAGGGACCCGAATGTCAAATGTAGAACTCCAATTTTGAATAGTTTGGGAAGCATTTGGGGATCATTTAGGCTTCGGAAAATGCAAGTTCGGAAGCACCAAGGATCGGGGCATGCGGGATGCACAACCTTGCGTAAGTTGTGCGCGGGGTTCCTCATTGTGCAAACGAAAGGGACCCGAATGTCAAATGTAGAACTCCAATTTTGAATAGTTTGGGAAGCATTTGGGGATCATTTAGGCTTCGGAAAATGCAAGTTCGGAAGCACCAAGGTTCGGAGCATGCGGGATGCACAACCTTGCGTAAGTTGTGCGCGGGGTTCCTCCTTGTGCAAACGAAAGGGACCCGAATGTCAAATGTAGAACTCCAATTTTGAATAGTTTGGGAAGCATTTGGGGATCATTTAGGCTTCGGAAAATGCAAGTTCGGAAGCACCAAGGTTCGGAGCATGCGGGATGCACAACCTTGCATAAGTTGTCCGCGGGGTTCCTCATTGTGCAAACGAAAGGGACCCGAATGTCAAATGTAGAACTCCAATTTTGAATAGTTTGGGAAGCATTTGGGGATCATTTAGGCTTCGGAAAATGCAAGTTCGGAAGCACCAAGGTTCGGAGCATGCGGGATGCACAACCTTGCGTAAGTTGTGCGCGGGGTTCCTCATTGTGCAAACGAAAGGGACCCGAATGTCAAATGTAGAACTCCAATTTTGAATAGTTTGGGAAGCATTTGGGGATCATTTAGGCTTCGGAAAATGCAAGTTCGGAAGCACCAAGGTACGGAGCATGCGGGATGCACAACCTTGCCTAAGTTGTGCGCGGGGTTCCTCCTTGTGCAAACGAAAGGGACCCGAATGTCAAATGTAGAACTCCAATTTTGAATAGTTTGGGAAGCATTTGGGGATCATTATTTAGGCTTCGGAAAATGCAAGTTCGGAAGCACCAAGGTTCGGAGCATGCGGGATGCACAACCTTGCGTAAGTTGTGCGCGGGGTTCCTCATTGTGCAAACGAAAGGGACCCGAATGTCAAATGTAGAACTCCAATTTTGAATAGTTTGGGAAGCATTTGGGGATCATTTAGGCTTCGGAAAATGCAAGTTCGGAAGCACCAAGGTTCGGAGCATGCGGGATGCACAACCTTGCGTAAGTTGTGCGCGGGGTTCCTCATTGTGCAAACGAAAGGGACCCGAATGTCAAATGTAGAACTCCAATTTTGAATAGTTTGGGAAGCATTTGGGGATCATTTAGGCTTCGGAAAATGCAAGTTCGGAAGCACCAAGGTTCGGAGCATGCGGGATGCACAACCTTGCGTAAGTTGTGCGCGGGGTTCCTCGTTGTGCAAACGAAAGGGACCCGAATGTCAAATGTAGAACTCCAATTTTGAATAGTTTGGGAAGCATTTGGGGATCATTTAGGCTTCGGAAAATGCAAGTTCGGAAGCACCAAGGTACGGAGCATGCGGGATGCACAACCTTGCCTAAGTTGTGCGCGGGGTTCCTCCTTGTGCAAACGAAAGGGACCCGAATGTCAAATGTAGAACTCCAATTTTGAATTGCTTGGGATGCATTTGGAGATTCATTTAAGCTTCGGAAAATGCAAGTTTCGAAGCACCAAGGTTCGGAGCATGCGGGATGCACAACCTTACGTAAGTTGTGCGCGGGGTTCCTCATTGTGCAAACGAAAGGGACCCGAATGTCAAATGTAGAACTCCAATTTTGAATAGTTTGGGAAGCATTTGGGGATCATTTAGGCTTCGGAAAATGCAAGTTCGGAAGCACCAAGGTTCGGAGCATGCGGGATGCACAACCTTGCGTAAGTTGTGCGCGGGGTTCCTCCTTGTGCAAACGAAAGGGACCCGAATGTCAAATGTAGAACTCCAATTTTGAATAGTTTGGGAAGCATTTGGGGATCATTTAGGCTTCGGAAAATGCAAGTTCGGAAGCACCAAGGTTCGGAGCATGCGGGATGCACAACCTTGCGTAAGTTGTGCACGGGGTTCCTCCTTGTGCAAACGAAAGGGACCCGAATGTCAAATGTAGAACTCCAATTTTGAATAGCTTGGGAAGCATTTGGGGATCATTTAGGCTTCGAAAAATGCATGTTCGGAAGCACCAAGGTACGGAGCATGCGGGATGCACAACCCTGCGTAAGTTGTGCGCGGGGTTCCTCCTTGTGCAAACGAATGGGACCGAATGTAATATGTAGAACTCCAATTTTGAATAGTTTGGGAAGCATTTGGGGATCATTTGGGGATCATCTAGGCTTCGAAAAATGCAAGTTCGGAAGCACCAAAGTTCGGAGCATGCGGGATGCACAACCGTGCGTAAGTTGTGCGCGGGGTTCCTGATTGTGCTAACGAAAGGGACCCGAATGTCAAATGTAGAACTCCAATTTTGAATAGTTTGGGAAGCATTTGGGGATCATTTAGGCTTCGGAAAATGCAAGTTCGGAAGCACCAAGGTTCGGAGCATGCGGGATGCACAACCTTGCGTAAGTTGTGCGCGGGGTTCCTCCTTGTGCAAACCAAAGGGACCGAATGTCAAATGTAGAACTCCAATTTTGAATAGTTTGGGAAGCATTTGGGGATCATTTAGGCTTCGGAAAATGCATGTTCGGAAGCACCAAGGTTCGGAGCATGCGGGATGCACAACCTTGCGTAAGTTGTGCGCGGGGTTCCTCATTGTGCAAACGAAAGGGACCCGAATGTCCAATGTAGAACTCCAATTTTGAATAGTTTGGGAAGCATTTGGGGATCATTTAGGCTTCGGAAAATGCAAGTTCGGTAGCACCAAGGTACGGAGCATGCGGGATGCACAACCTTGCATAAGTTGTGCGCGGGGTTCCTCCTTGTGCAAACGAAAGGGACCCGAATGTCAAATGTAGAACTCCAATTTTGAATAGTTTAGGAAGCATTTGGGGATCATTTGGGTATCATTTAGGCTTCGGAAAATGCAAGTTCGGAAGCACCAAGGTTCGGAGCATGCGGGATGCACAACCTTGCGTAAGTTGTCCGCGGGGTTCCTCATTGTGCAAACGAAAGGGACCCGAATGTCAAATGTAGAACTCCAATTTTGAATAGTTTAGGAAGCATTTGGGGATCATTTGGGTACCATTTAGGCTTCGGAAACTGCAAGTTCGGAAGCACCAAGGTTCGGAGCATGCGGGATGCACAACCTTGCGTAAGTTGTCCGCGGGGTTCCTCATTGTGCAACGAAAGGGACCCGAATGTCAAATGTAGAACTCCAATTTTGAATAGTTTGGGAAGCATTTGGGGATCATTTAGGCTTCGGAAAATGCAAGTTCGGAAGCACCAAGGTTCGGAGCATGCGGGATGCACAACCTTGCGTAAGTTGTGCGCGGGGTTCCTCCTTGTGCAACGAAAGGGTCCCTAATGTCAAATGTAGAACTCCAATTTTGAATTGTTTGGGAACCATTTGGGGATAATTTAGGCTTCGGAAAATACAAGTTCGGAAGCACCAGGGTTCGGAGCATGCGGGATGCACAACGTTGCGTAAGTTGTGCGCGGGGTTCCTCATTGTGCAACGAAAGGGACCCGAATGTCAAATGTAGAACTCCAATTTTGAATAGTTTGGGAAGCATTTGGGGATCATTTAGGCTTCGGAAAATGCAAGTTCGGAAGCACCAAGGTACGGAGCATGCGGGATGCACAACCTTGCATAAGTTGTGCGCGGGGTTCCTCCTTGTGCAAACGAAAGGGACCCGAATGTCAAATGTAGAACTCCAATTTTGAATAGTTTAGGAAGCATTTGGGGAGCATTTGGGTATCATTTTGGCTTCGGAAAATGCAAGTTCGGAAGCACCAAGGTTCGGAGCATGCGGGATGCACAACCTTGCGTAAGTTGTCCGCGGGGTTCCTCATTGTGCAACGAAAGGGACCCGAATGTCAAATGTAGAACTCCAATTCCGAATAGTTTAGGAAGCATTTGGGTATCATTTGGGTACCATTTACGCTTCGGAAACTGCAAGTTCGGAAGCACCAAGGTTCGGAGCACGCGGGATGCACAACCTTGCGTAAGTTGTGCGCGGGGTTCCTCCTTGTGCAAACGAAAGGGACCCGAATGTCAAATGTAGAACTCCAATTTTGAATAGTTTGGGAAGCATTTGGGGATCATTTAGGCTTCGGAAAATGCAAGTTCGGAAGCACCAAGGTTCGGAGCATGCGGGATGCACAACCTTGCGTAAGTTGTGCGCGGGGTTCCTCCTTGTGCAAACGAAAGGGACCCGAATGTCAAATGTAGAACTCCAATTTTGAATAGTTTGGGAAGCATTTGGGGATCATTTAGGCTTCGGAAAATGCAAGTTCGGAAGCACCAAGGTTCGGAGCATGCGGGATGCACAACCTTGCGTAAGTTGTGCGCGGGGTTCCTCATTGTGCAAACGAAAGGGACCCGAATGTCAAATGTAGAACTCCAATTTTGAATAGTTTGGGAAGCATTTGGGGATCATTTAGGCTTCGGAAAATGCAAGTTCGGAAGCACCAAGGTACGGAGCATGCGGGATGCACAACCTTGCATAAGTTGTGCGCGGGGTTCCTCCTTGTGCAAACGAAAGGGACCCGAATGTCAAATGTAGAACTCCAATTTTGAATAGTTTAGGAAGCATTTGGGGATCATTTGGGTATCATTTAGGCTTCGGAAAATGCAAGTTCGGAAGCACCAAGGTTCGGAGCATGCGGGATGCACAACCTTGCGTAAGTTGTCCGCGGGGTTCCTCATTGTGCAACGAAAGGGACCCGAATGTCAAATGTAGAACTCCAATTCTGAATAGTTTAGGAAGCATTTGGGGATCATTTGGGTACCATTTAGGCTTCGGAAACTGCAAGTTCGGAAGCACCAAGGTTCGGAGCATGCGGGATGCACAACCTTGCGTAAGTTGTGCGCGGGGTTCCTCATTGTGCAAACGAAAGGGACCCGAATGTCAAATGTAGAACTCCAATTTTGAATAGTTTGGGAAGCATTTGGGGATCATTTAGGCTTCGGAAAATGCAAGTTCGGAAGCACCAAGGTTCGGAGCATGCGGGATGCACAACCTTGCGTAAGTTGTGCGCGGGGTTCCTCCTTGTGCAAACGAAAGGGACCCGAATGTCAAATGTAGAACTCCAATTTTGAATAGTTTGGGAAGCATTTGGGGATCATTTAGGCTTCGGAAAATGCAAGTTCGGAAGCACCAAGGTTCGGAGCATACGGGATGCACAACCTTGCGTAAGTTGTGCGCGGGGTTCCTCATTGTGCAAACGAAAGGGACCCGAATGTCAAATGTAGAACTCCAATTTTGAATAGTTTGGGAAGCATTTGGGGATCATTTAGGCTTCGGAAAATGCAAGTTCGGAAGCACCAAGGTACGGAGCATGCGGGATGCACAACCTTGCATAAGTTGTGCGCGGGGTTCCTCCTTGTGCAAACGAAAGGGACCCGAATGTCAAATGTAGAACTCCAATTTTGAATAGTTTGGGAAGCATTTGGGGATCATTTCATTTAGGCATCGGAAAATGCAAGTTCGGAAGCACCAAGGTTCGGAGCATGCGGGATGCACAACCTTGCGTAAGTTGTGCGCGGGGTTCCTCATTGTGCAAACGAAAGGGACCCGAATGTCAAATGTAGAACTCCAATTTTGAATAGTTTGGGAAGCATTTGGGGATCGTTTAGGCTTCGGAAAATGCAAGTTCGGAAGCACCAAGGTTCGGAGCATGCGGGATGCACAACCTTGCGTAAGTTGTGCGCGGGGTTCCTCCTTGTGCAAACGAAAGGGACCCGAATGTCAAATGTAGAACTCCAATTTTGAATAGTTTGGGAAGCATTTGGGGATCATTTAGGCTTCGGAAAATGCAAGTTCGGAAGCACCAAGGTTCGGAGCATGCGGGATGCACAACCTTGCGTAAGTTGTGCGCGGGGTTCCTCCTTGTGCAAACGAAAGGGACCCGAATGTCAAATGTAGAACTCCAATTTTGAATAGTTTGGGAAGCATTTGGGGATCATTTAGGCTTCGGAAAATGCAAGTTCGGAAGCACCAAGGTTCGGAGCATGCGGGATGCACAACCTTGCGTAAGTTGTGCGCGGGGTTCCTCCTTGTGCAAACGAAAGGGACCCGAATGTCAAATGTAGAACTCCAATTTTGAATAGTTTGGGAAGCATTTGGGGATCATTTAGGCTTCGGAAAATGCAAGTTCGGAAGCACCAAGGTACGGAGCATGCGGGATGCACAACCTTGCGTAAGTTGTGCGCGGGGTTCCTCCTTGTGCAAACGAAAGGGACCCGAATGTCAAATGTAGAACTCCAATTTTGAATAGTTTGGGAAGCATTTGGGGATCATTTGGGTACCATTTAGGCTTCGGAAACTGCAAGTTCGGAAGCACCAAGGTTCGGAGCATGCGGGATGCACAACCTTCCATAAGTTGTGCGCGGGGTTCCTCCTTGTGCAAACGAAAGGGACCCGAATGTCAAATGTAGAACTCCAATTTTGAATAGTTTGGGAAGCATTTGGGGATCATTTAGGCTTCGGAAAATGCAAGTTCGGAAGCACCAAGGTTCGGAGCATGCGGGATGCACAACCTTGCGTAAGTTGTGCGCGGGGTTCCTCATTGTGCAACGAAAGGGACCCGAATGTCAAATGTAGAACTCCACTTTTGAATAGTTTGGGAAGCATTTGGGGATGAAAGGGACCCGAATGTCAAATGTAGAACTCCAATTTTGAATAGTTTGGGAAGCATTTGGGGAACATTTAGGCTTCGGAAAATGCAAGTTCGGAAGCACCAAGGTTCGGAGCATGCGGGATGCACAACCTTGCGTAAGTTGTGCGCGGGGTTCCTCCTTGTGCAAACGAAAGGGACCCGAATGTCAAATGTAGAACTCCAATTTTGAATAGTTTGGGAAGCATTTGGGGTTCATTTAGGCTTCGGAAAATGCAAGTTCGGAAGCACCAAGGTTCGGAGCATGCGGGATGCACAACCTTGCGTAAGTTGTGCGCGGGGTTCCTCCTTGTGCAAACGAAAGGGACCCGAATGTCAAATGTAGAACTCCAATTTTGAATAGTTTGGGAAGCATTTGGGGAATACTTAGGCTTCGGAAAATGTCAGTTCGGAAGCACCAAGTTTCGGAGCATGCGGGATGCACAACCTTGCGTAAGTTGTGCGCGGGGTTCCTCGTTGTGCAAACGAAAGGGACCCGAATGTCAAATGTAGAACTCCAATTTTGAATAGTTTGGGAAGCATTTGGAGATCATTTAGGCTTCGGAAAATGCAAGTTCGGAAGCACCAAGGTTCGGAGCATGCGGGATGCACAACCTTGCGTAAGTTGTGCGCGGGGTTCCTCCTTGTGCAAACGAAAGGGACCCGAATGTCAAATGTAGAACTCCAATTTTGAATAGTTTGGGAAGCATTTGGGGATCATTTAGGCTTCGGAAAATGCAAGTTCGGAAGCACCAAGGTACGGAGCATGCGGGATGCACAACCTTGCGTAAGTTGTGCGCGGGGTTCGTCCTTGTGCAAACGAAAGGGAAACGAATGTCAAATATAGAAGTCCAATTTTGAATAGTTTGGGAAGCATGTTTAGGCTTCGGAAAATGCAAGTTCGGAAGCACGAAGGTACAGAGCATGCGGGATGCACAACCTTGCGTAAGTTGTGCGCGGGGTTCCTCCTTGTGCAAACGAAAGGGACCCGAATGTCAAATGTAGAACTCCAATTTTGAATAGTTTGGGAAGCATTTTTGGATCATTTAGGCTTCGGAAAATGCAAGTTCGGAAGCACCAAGGTTCGGAGCATGCGGGATGCACAACCTTGCGTAAGTTGTGCGCGGGGTTCCTCCTTGTGCAAACGAAAGGGACCCGAATGTCAAATGTAGAACTCCAATTTTGAATAGTTTGGGAAGCATTTGGGGATCATTTAGGCTTCGGAAAATGCAAGTTCGGAAGCACCAAGGTACGGAGCATGCGGGATGCACAACCTTGCGTAAGTTGTGCGCGGGGTTCCTCCTTGTGCAAACGAAAGGGACCCGAATGTCAAATGTAGAACTCCAATTTTGAATAGTTTGGGAAGCATTTGGGGATCATTATTTAGGCTTCGGAAAATGCAAGTTCGGAAGCACCAAGGTTCGGAGCATGCGGGATGCACAACCTTGCGTAAGTTGTGCGCGGGGTTCCTCCTTGTGCAAACGAAAGGGACCCGAATGTCAAATGTAGAACTCCAATTTTGAATAGTTTGGGAAGCATTTGGGGATCATTTAGGCTTCGGAAAATGCAAGTTCGGAAGCACCAAGGTTCGGAGCATGCGGGATGCACAACCTTGCGTAAGTTGTGCGCGGGGTTCCTCCTTGTGCAAACGAAAGGGACCCGAATGTCAAATGTAGAACTCCAATTTTGAATAGTTTGGGAAGCATTTGGGGATCATTTAGGCTTCGGAAAATGCAAGTTCGGAAGCACCAAGGTTCGGAGCATGCGGGATGCACAACCTTGCGTAAGTTGTGCGCGGGGTTCCTCCTTGTGCAAACGAAAGGGACCCGAATGTCAAATGTAGAACTCCAATTTTGAATAGTTTGGGAAGCATTTGGGGATCATTTAGGCTTCGGAAAATGCAAGTTCGGAAGCACCAAGGTTCGGAGCATGCGGGATGCACAACCTTGCGTAAGTTGTGCGCGGGGTTCCTCCTTGTGCAAACGAAAGGGACCCGAATGTCAAATGTAGAACTCCAATTTTGAATAGTTTGGGAAGCATTTGGGGATCATTTAGGCTTCGGAAAATGCAAGTTCGGAAGCACCAAGGTTCGGAGCATGCGGGATGCACAACCTTGCGTAAGTTGTGCGCGGGGTTCCTCCTTGTGCAAACGAAAGGGACCCGAATGTCAAATGTAGAACTCCAATTTTGAATAGTTTGGGAAGCATTTGGGGATCATTTAGGCTTCGGAAAATGCAAGTTCGGAAGCACCAAGGTACGGAGCATGCGGGATGCACAACCTTGCGTAAGTTGTGCGCGGGGTTCCTCCTTGTGCAAACGAAAGGGACCCGAATGTCAAATGTAGAACTCCAATTTTGAATAGTTTGGGAAGCATTTGGGGATCATTTTTGGCTTCGGAAAATGCAAGTTCGGAAGCACCAAGGTACGGAGCATGCGGGATGCACAACCTTGCGTAAGTTGTGCGCGGGGTTCCTCCTTGTGCAAACGAAAGGGACCCGAATGTCAAATGTAGAACTCCAATTTTGAATAGTTTGGGAAGCATTTGGGGATCATTTAGGCTTCGGAAAATGCAAGTTCGGAAGCACCAAGGTACGGAGCATGCGGGATGCACAACCTTGCGTAAGTTGTGCGCGGGGTTCCTCCTTGTGCAAACGAAAGGGACCCGAATGTCAAATGTAGAACTCCAATTTTGAATAGTTTGGGAAGCATTTGGGGATCATCATTTAGGCTTCGGAAAATGCAAGTTCGGAAGCACCAAGGTTCGGAGCATGCGGGATGCACAACCTTCCGTAGGTTGTGCGCGGTGTTCCTCCTTGTGCAAACGAAAGGGTCCCGAATGTCAAATATAGAACTCCAATTTTGAACAGTTTGGGAAGCATTTGGGGATCATTTGGGTATCATTTAGGCTTCGGAAAATGCAAGTTCGGAAGCACCAAGGTTCGGAGCATGCGGGATGCACAACCTTGCGTAAGTTGTGCGCGGGGTTCCTCCTTGTGCAAACGAAAGGGACCCGAATGTCAAATGTAGAACTCCAATTTTGAATAGTTTGGGAAGCATTTGGGGATCATTTAGGCTTCGGAAAATGCAAGTTCGGAAGCATCAAGGTTCGGAGCATGCGGGATGCACAACCTTGCGTAAGTTGTGCGCGGGGTTCCTCCTTGTGCAAACGAAAGGGACCCGAATGTCAAATGTAGAACTCCAATTTTGAATAGTTTGGGAAGCATTTGGGGATCATTTAGGCTTCGGAAAATGCAAGTTCGGAAGCACCAAGGTACGGAGCATGCGGGATGCACAACCTTGCGTAAGTTGTGCGCGGGGTTCCTCCTTGTGCAAACGAAAGGGACCCGAATGTCAAATGTAGAACTCCAATTTTGAATAGTTTGGGAAGCATTTGCATTTAGGCTTCGGAAAATGCAAGTTCGGAAGCACCAAGGTACGGAGCATGCGGGATGCACAACCTTGCGTAAGTTGTGCGCGGGGTTCCTCCTTGTGCAAACGAAAGGGACCCGAATGTCAAATGTAGAACTCCAATTTTGAATAGTTTGGGAAGCATTTGGGGATCATTTAGGCTTCGGAAAATGCAAGTTCGGAAGCACCAAGGTTCGGAGCATGCGGGATGCACAACCTTGCGTAAGTTGTGCGCGGGGTTCCTCCTTGTGCAAACGAAAGGGACCCGAATGTCAAATGTAGAACTCCAATTTTGAATAGTTTGGGAAGCATTTGGGGATCATTTAGGCTTCGGAAAATGCAAGTTCGGAAGCACCAAGGTACGGAGCATGCGGGATGCACAACCTTGCGTAAGTTGTGCGCGGGGTTCCTCCTTGTGCAAACGAAAGGGACCCGAATGTCAAATGTAGAACTCCAATTTTGAATAGTTTGGGAAGCATTTGGGGATAATTTAGGCTTCGGAAAATGCAAGTTCGGAAGCACCAAGGTTCGGAGCATGCGGGATGCACAACCTTGCGTAAGTTGTGCGCGGGGTTCCTCCTTGTGCAAACGAAAGGGACCCGAATGTCAAATGTAGAACTCCAATTTTGAATAGTTTGGGAAGCATTTGGGGATCATTTAGGCTTCGGAAAATGCAAGTTCGGAAGCACCAAGGTTCGGAGCATGCGGGATGCACAACCTTGCGTAAGTTGTGCGCGGGGTTCCTCCTTGTGCAAACGAAAGGGACCCGAATGTCAAATGTAGAACTCCAATTTTGAATAGTTTGGGAAGCATTTGGGGATCATTTAGGCTTCGGAAAATGCAAGTTCGGAAGCACCAAGGTTCGGAGCATGCGGGATGCACAACCTTGCGTAAGTTGTGCGCGGGGTTCCTCCTTGTGCAAACGAAAGGGACCCGAATGTCAAATGTAGAACTCCAATTTTGAATAGTTTGGGAAGCATTTGGGGATCATTTAGGCTTCGGAAAATGCAAGTTCGGAAGCACCAAGGTACGGAGCATGCGGGATGCACAACCTTGCATAAGTTGTGCGCGGGGTTCCTCCTTGTGCAAACGAAAGGGACCCGAATGTCAAATGTAGAACTCCAATTTTGAATAGTTTAGGAAGCATTTGGGGATCATTTGGGTATCATTTAGGCTTCGGAAAATGCAAGTTCGGAAGCACCAAGGTTCGGAGCATGCGGGATGCACAACCTTGCGTAAGTTGTGCGCGGGGTTCCTCCTTGTGCAAACGAAAGGGACCCGAATGTCAAATGTAGAACTCCAATTTTGAATAGTTTGGGAAGCATTTGGGGAACATTTAGGCTTCGGAAAATGCAAGTTCGGAAGCACCAAGGTTCGGAGCATGCGGGATGCACAACCTTGCGTAAGTTGTGCGCGGGGTTCCTCCTTGTGCAAACGAAAGGGACCCGAATGTCAAATGTAGAACTCCAATTTTGAATAGTTTGGGAAGCATTTGGGGATCATTTAGGCTTCGGAAAATGCAAGTTCGGAAGCACCAAGGTTCGGAGCATGCGGGATGCACAACCTTGCGTAAGTTGTGCGCGGGGTTCCTCCTTGTGCAAACGAAAGGGACCCGAATGTCAAATGTAGAACTCCAATTTTGAATAGTTTGGGAAGCATTTGGGGATCATTTAGGCTTCGGAAAATGCAAGTTCGGAAGCACCAAGGTTCGGAGCATGCGGGATGCACAACCTTGCGTAAGTTGTGCGCGGGGTTCCTCCTTGTGCAAACGAAAGGGACCCGAATGTCAAATGTAGAACTCCAATTTTGAATAGTTTGGGAAGCATTTGGGGATCATTTAGGCTTCGGAAAATGCAAGTTCGGAAGCACCAAGGTACGGAGCATGCGGGATGCACAACCTTGCGTAAGTTGTGCGCGGGGTTCCTCCTTGTGCAAACGAAAGGGACCCGAATGTCAAATGTAGAACTCCAATTTTGAATAGTTTGGGAAGCATTTGGGGATCATTTAGGCTTCGGAAAATGCAAGTTCGGAAGCACCAAGGTACGGAGCATGCGGGATGCACAACCTTGCGTAAGTTGTGCGCGGGGTTCCTCCTTGTGCAAACGAAAGGGACCCGAATGTCAAATGTAGAACTCCAATTTTGAATAGTTTGGGAAGCATTTGGGGATCACTTAGGCTTCGGAAAATGCAAGTTCGGAAGCACCAAGGTTCGGAGCATGCGGGATGCACAACCTTGCGTAAGTTGTGCGCGGGGTTCCTCCTTGTGCAAACGAAAGGGACCCGAATGTCAAATGTAGAACTCCAATTTTGAATAGTTTGGGAAGCATTTGGGGATCATTTAGGCTTCGGAAAATGCAAGTTCGGAAGCACCAAGGTACGGAGCATGCGGGATGCACAACCTTGCGTAAGTTGTGCGCGGGGTTCCTCCTTGTGCAAACGAAAGGGACCCGAATGTCAAATGTAGAACTCCAATTTTGAATAGTTTGGGAAGCATTTGGGGATCATCATTTAGGCTTCGGAAAATGCAAGTTCGGAAGCACCAAGGTTCGGAGCATGCGGGATGCACAACCTTGCGTAAGTTGTGCGCGGGGTTCCTCCTTGTGCAAACGAAAGGGACCCGAATGTCAAATGTAGAACTCCAATTTTGAATAGTTTGGGAAGCATTTGGACATCATTTAGGCTTCGGAAAATGCAAGTTCGGAAGCACCAAGGTTCGGAGCATGCGGGATGCACAACCTTGCGTAAGTTGTGCGCGGGGTTCCTCCTTGTGCAAACGAAAGGGACCCGAATGTCAAATGTAGAACTCCAATTTTGAATAGTTTGGGAAGCATTTGGGGATCATTTAGGCTTCGGAAAATGCAAGTTCGGAAGCACCAAGGTTCGGAGCATGCGGGATGCACAACCTTGCGTAAGTTGTGCGCGGGGTTCCTCCTTGTGCAAACGAAAGGGACCCGAATGTCAAATGTAGAACTCCAATTTTGAATAGTTTGGGAAGCATTTGGGGATCATTTAGGCTTCGGAAAATGCAAGTTCGGAAGCACCAAGGTACGGAGCATGCGGGATGCACAACCTTGCGTAAGTTGTGCGCGGGGTTCCTCCTTGTGCAAACGAAAGGGACCCGAATGTCAAATGTAGAACTCCAATTTGGAATAGTTTGGGAATCATTTAGGCTTCGGAAAATGCAAGTTCGGAAGCACCAAGGTACGGAGCATGCGGGATGCACAACCTTGCGTAAGTTGTGCGCGGGGTTCCTCCTTGTGCAAACGAAAGGGACCCGAATGTCAAATGTAGAACTCCAATTTTGAATAGTTTGGGAAGCATTTGGGGATCATTTAGGCTTCGGAAAATGCAAGTTCGGAAGCACCAAGGTTCGGAGCATGCGGGATGCACAACCTTGCGTAAGTTGTGCGCGGGGTTCCTCCTTGTGCAAACGAAAGGGACCCGAATGTCAAATGTAGAACTCCAATTTTGAATAGTTTGGGAAGCATTTGGGGATCATTTAGGCTTCGGAAAATGCAAGTTCGGAAGCACCAAGGTACGGAGCATGCGGGATGCACAACCTTGCGTAAGTTGTGCGCGGGGTTCCTCCTTGTGCAAACGAAAGGGACCCGAATGTCAAATGTAGAACTCCAATTTTGAATAGTTTGGGAAGCATTTGGGGATCATTTTTGCTTTTTAAAATGCAAGTTCGGAAGCACCAAGGTTCGGAGCATGCGGGATGCACAACCTTGCGTAAGTTGTGCGCGGGGTTCCTCCTTGTGCAAACGAAAGGGACCCGAATGTCAAATGTAGAACTCCAATTTTGAATAGTTTGGGAAGCATTTGGGGATCATTTAGGCTTCGGAAAATGCAAGTTCGGAAGCACCAAGGTTCGGAGCATGCGGGATGCACAACCTTGCGTAAGTTGTGCGCGGGGTTCCTCCTTGTGCAAACGAAAGGGACCCGAATGTCAAATGTAGAACTCCAATTTTGAATAGTTTGGGAAGCATTTGGGGATCATTTAGGCTTCGGAAAATGCAAGTTCGGAAGCACCAAGGTTCGGAGCATGCGGGATGCACAACCTTGCGTAAGTTGTGCGCGGGGTTCCTCCTTGTGCAAACGAAAGGGACCCGAATGTCAAATGTAGAACTCCAATTTTGAATAGTTTGGGAAGCATTTGGGGATCATTTAGGCTTCGGAAAATGCAAGTTCGGAAGCACCAAGGTACGGAGCATGCGGGATGCACAACCTTGCGTAAGTTGTGCGCGGGGTTCCTCCTTGTGCAAACGAAAGGGACCCGAATGTCAAATGTAGAACTCCAATTTTGAATAGTTTGGGAAGCATTTGGGGATCATTTGGGTACCATTTAGGCTTCGGAAAATGCAAGTTCGGAAGCACCCAGGTTCGGAGCATGCGGGATGCACACCCTTGCGTAAGTTGTGCGCGGGGTTCCTCCTTGTGCGAACGAAAGGGACCCGAATGTCAAATGTAGAACTCCAATTTTGAGTAGTTTGGGAAGCATTTGGGGATCACATTTAGGCTTCGGAAAATGCAAGTTCGGAAGCACCAAGGTTCGGAGCATGCGGGATGCACAACCTTGCGTAAGTTGTGCGCGGGGTTCCTCCTTGTGCAAACGAAAGGGACCCGAATGTCAAATGTAGAACTCCAATTTTGAATAGTTTGGGAAGCATTTGGGGATCATTTAGGCTTCGGAAAATGCAAGTTCGGAAGCACCAAGGTTCGGAGCATGCGGGATGCACAACCTTGCGTAAGTTGTGCGCGGGGTTCCTCCTTGTGCAAACGAAAGGGACCCGAATGTCAAATGTAGAACTCCAATTTTGAATAGTTTGGGAAGCATTTGGGGATCATTTAGGCTTCGGAAAATGCAAGTTCGGAAGCACCAAGGTACGGAGCATGCGGGATGCACAACCTTGCGTAAGTTGTGCGCGGGGTTCCTCCTTGTGCAAACGAAAGGGACCCGAATGTCAAATGTAGAACTCCAATTTTGAATAGTTTGGGAAGCATTTGCATTTAGGCTTCGGAAAATGCAAGTTCGGAAGCACCAAGGTACGGAGCATGCGGGATGCACAACCTTGCGTAAGTTGTGCGCGGGGTTCCTCCTTGTGCAAACGAAAGGGACCCGAATGTCAAATGTAGAACTCCAATTTTGAATAGTTTGGGAAGCATTTGGGGATCATTTAGGCTTCGGAAAATGCAAGTTCGGAAGCACCAAGGTTCGGAGCATGCGGGATGCACAACCTTGCGTAAGTTGTGCGCGGGGTTCCTCCTTGTGCAAACGAAAGGGACCCGAATGTCAAATGTAGAACTCCAATTTTGAATAGTTTGGGAAGCATTTGGGGATCATTTAGGCTTCGGAAAATGCAAGTTCGGAAGCACCAAGGTACGGAGCATGCGGGATGCACAACCTTGCGTAAGTTGTGCGCGGGGTTCCTCCTTGTGCAAACGAAAGGGACCCGAATGTCAAATGTAGAACTCCAATTTTGAATAGTTTGGGAAGCATTTGGGGTTCATTTAGGCTTCGGAAAATGCAAGTTCGGAAGCACCAAGGTTCGGAGCATGCGGGATGCACAACCTTGCGTAAGTTGTGCGCGGGGTTCCTCCTTGTGCAAACGAAAGGGACCCGAATGTCAAATGTAGAACTCCAATTTTGAATAGTTTGGGAAGCATTTGGGGATCATTTAGGCTTCGGAAAATGCAAGTTCGGAAGCACCAAGGTTCGGAGCATGCGGGATGCACAACCTTGCGTAAGTTGTGCGCGGGGTTCCTCCTTGTGCAAACGAAAGGGACCCGAATGTCAAATGTAGAACTCCAATTTTGAATAGTTTGGGAAGCATTTGGGGATCATTTAGGCTTCGGAAAATGCAAGTTCGGAAGCACCAAGGTTCGGAGCATGCGGGATGCACAACCTTGCGTAAGTTGTGCGCGGGGTTCCTCCTTGTGCAAACGAAAGGGACCCGAATGTCAAATGTAGAACTCCAATTTTGAATAGTTTGGGAAGCATTTGGGGATCATTTAGGCTTCGGAAAATGCAAGTTCGGAAGCACCAAGGTACGGAGCATGCGGGATGCACAACCTTGCATAAGTTGTGCGCGGGGTTCCTCCTTGTGCAAACGAAAGGGACCCGAATGTCAAATGTAGAACTCCAATTTTGAATAGTTTGGGAAGCATTTGGGGATCATTTGGGCATCATTTAGGCTTCGGAAAATGCAAGTTCGGAAGCACCAAGGTTCGGAGCATGCGGGATGCACAACCTTGCGTAAGTTGTGCGCGGGCTTCCTCCTTGTGCAAACGAAAGGGACCCGAATGTCAAATGTAGAACTCCAATTTTGAATAGTTTGGGAAGCATTTGGGGATCATTAAGGCTTCGAAAAATGCATGTTCGGAAGCACCAAGGTTCGGAGCATACGGGATGCACAACCTTGCGTAAGTTGTGCGCGTGGTTCCTCATTGTGCAAACGAAAGGGACCCGAATGTCCAATGTAGAACTCCAATTTTGAATAGTTTGGGAAGCATTTGGGGATCATTTAGGCTTCGGAAAATGCAAGTTCGGAAGCACCAAGGTTCGGAGCATGCGGGATGCACAACCTTGCGTAAGTTGTGCGCGGGGTTCCTCCTTGTGCAAACGAAAGGGACCCGAATGTCAAATGTAGAACTCCAATTTTGAATAGTTTGGGAAGCTTTTGGCGATCATTCAGGCTTCGGAAAATGCAAGTTCGGAAGCACCAAGGCTTGGAGCATGCGGGATGCACAACCTTGCGTAAGTGGTGCGCGGGCTTCCTCCTTGTGCAAACGAAAGGGACCCGAATGTCAAATGTAGAACTCCAATTTTGAATAGTTTGGGAAGCATTTGGGGATCATTTAGGCTTCGGAAAATGCAAGTTCGGAAGCACCAAGGCTCGGAGCATGCGGGATGCACAACCTTGCGTAAGTTGCGCGCGGGGTTCCTCATTGTGCAACGAAAGGGACACAAATGTCAAATGTAGAACTCCAATTTTGAATAGTTTGGGAAGCATTTGGGGATCATTTAGGCTTCGGAAAATGCAAGTTCGGAAGCACCAAGGTACGGAGCATGCGGGATGCACAACCTTGCGTAAGTTGTGCGCGGGGTTCCTCCTTGTGCAAACGAAAGGGACCCGAATGTCACATGTAGAACTCCAATTTTGAATAGTTTGGGAAGCTTTTGGCGATCTTCATTTAGGCTTCGGAAAATGCAAGTTCGGAAGCACCAAGGTTCGGAGCATGCGGGATGCACAACCTTGCGTAAGTTGTGCGCGGGGTTCCTCATTGTGCAAACGAAAGGGACTCGAATGTCAAATGTAGAACTCCAATTTTGAATAGTTTGGGAAGCATTTGGGGATCATTTAGGCTTCGGAAAATGCAAGTTCGGAAGCACCAAGGTACGGAGCATGCGGGATGCACAACCTTGCGTAAGTTGTGCGCGGGGTTCCTCCTTGTGCAAACGAAAGGGACCCGAATGTCAAATGTAGAACTCCAATTTTGAATAGTTTGGGAAGCATTTGGGGATCATTTGGGGATCATCTAGGCTTCGAAAAATGCAAGTTCGGAAGCACCAAGGTTCGGAGCATGCGGGATGCACAACCTTGCGTAAGTTGTGCGCGGGGTTCCTCATTGTGCTAACGAATGGGACCCGAATGTCAAATGTAGAACTCCAATTTTGAGTAGTTTGGGAAGCAATTAGGGATCATTTGATTTAGGCTTCGGAAAATGCAAGTTCGGAAGCACCAAGGTTCGGAGCATGCGGGATGCACAACCTTGCGTAAGTTGTGCGCGGGGTTCCTCCTTGTGCAAACGAAAGGGACCCGAATGTCAAATGTAGAACTCCAATTTTGAATAGTTTGGGAAGCATTTGGGGATCATTTAGGCTTCGGAAAATGCAAGTTCGGAAGCACCAAGGTTCGGAGCATGCGGGATGCACAACCTTGCGTAAGTTGTGCGCGGGGTTCCTCATTGTGCAAACGAATGGGACCCGAATGTCAAATGTAGAACTCCAATTTCGAATAGTTTGGGAAGCATTTGGGGATCATTTAGGCTTCGGAAAATGCAAGTTCGGAAGCACCAAGGTACGGAGCATGCGGGATGCACAACCTTGCGTAAGTTGTGCGCGGGGTTCCTCCTTGTGCAAACGAAAGGGACCCGAATGTCAAATGTAGAACTCCAATTTTGAATAGTTTGGGAAGCATTTGCGCTTCGGAAAATGCAAGTTCGGAAGCACCAAGGTTCGGAGCATGCGGGATGCACAACCTTGCGTAAGTTGTGCGCGGGGTTCCTCATTGTGCAAACGAAAGGGACCCGAATGTCAAATGTAGAACTCCAATTTTGAATAGTTTGGGAAGCATTTGGGGATCATTTAGGCTTCGGAAAATGCAAGTTCGGAAGCACCAAGGTTCGGAGCATGCGGGATGCACAACCTTGCGTAAGTTGTGCGCGGGGTTCCTCATTGTGCAAACGAAAGGGACCCGAATGTCAAATGTAGAACTCCAATTTTGAATAGTTTGGGAAGCATTTGGGGATCATTTAGGCTTCGGAAAATGCAAGTTCGGAAGCACCAAGGTACGGAGCATGCGGGATGCACAACCTTGCGTAAGTTGTGCGCGGGGTTCCTCCTTGTGCAAACGAAAGGGACCCGAATGTCAAATGTAGAACTCCAATTTTGAATAGTTTGGGAAGCATTTGGGGATCATTATTTAGGCTTCGGAAAATGCAAGTTCGGAAGCACCAAGGTTCGGAGCATGCGGGATGCACAACCTTGCGTAAGTTGTGCGCGGGGTTCCTCCTTGTGCAAACGAAAGGGACCCGAATGTCAAATGTAGAACTCCAATTTTGAATAGTTTGGGAAACATTTGGGGATCATTTAGGCTTCGGAAAATGCAAGTTCGGAAGCACCAAGGTTCGGAGCATGCGGGATGCACAACCTTGCGTAAGTTGTGCGCGGGGTTCCTCCTTGTGCAAACGAAAGGGACCCGAATGTCAAATGTAGAACACTAATTTTGAATAGTTTGGGAAGCATTTGGGGATCATTTAGGCTTCGGAAAATGTAAGTTCGGAAGCACCAAGGTTCGGAGCATGCGGGATGCACAACCTTGCGTAAGTTGTGCGCGGGGTTCCTCATTGTGCAAACGAAAGGGACCCGAATGTCAAATGTAGAACTCCAATTTTGAATAGTTTGGGAAGCATTTGGGGATCATTTAGGCTTCGGAAAATGCAAGTTCGGAAGCACCAAGGTACGGAGCATGCGGGATGCACAACCTTGCGTAAGTTGTGCGCGGGGTTCCTCCTTGTGCAAACGAAAGGGACCCGAATGTCAAATGTAGAACTCCAATTTTGAATAGTTTGGGAAGCATTTGGGAATCATTTAGGCTTCGGAAAATGCAAGTTCGGAAGCACGAAGGTTCGGAGCATGCGGGATGCACAACCGTGCGTAAGTTGTGCGCGGGGCTCCTCATTGTGCAAACGAAACGGACCCGAATGTCAAATGTAGAACTCCAATTTTGAATAGTTTGGGAAGCATTTGGGCATCATTTAGGCTTCGGAAAATGCAAGTTCGGAAGCACCAAGGTTCGGAGCATGCGGGATGCACAACCTTGCGTAAGTTGTGCGCGGGGTTCCTCATTGTGCAAACGAAACGGACCCGAATGTCAAATGTAGAACTCCAATTTTGAATAGTTTGGGAAGCATTTGGGGATCATTTAGGCTTCGGAAAATGCAAGTTCGGAAGCACCAAGGTTCGGAGCATGCGGGATGCACAACCTTGCGTAAGTTGTGCGCGGGGTTCTTCCTTGTGCAAACGAAAGGGACCCGAATGTCAAATGTAGAACTCCAATTTTGAATAGTTTGGGAAGCATTTGGGGATCATTTAGGCTTCGGAAAATGCAAGTTCGGACGCACCAAGGTTCGGAGCATGCGGGATGCACAACCTTGCGTAAGTTATTCGCGGGTTCCACATTGTGCAAACGAAAGGGACCCGAATGTCAAATGTACAATTCCAATTTTGAATCGTTTGGGAATCATTTGGGGATCATTTAGGCTTCGGAAAATGCAAGTTCGGAAGCACCAAGGTACGTAGCACGCGGGATGCACACCCTTGCGTAAGTTGTGCGCGGGGTTCCTCCTTGTGCAAACGAAAGGGACCCGAATGTCAAATGTAGAACTCCAATTTTGAATAGTTTGGGAAGCATTGGGAGATCATTTAGGCTTCGAAAAATGCATGTTCGGAAGCACCAAGGTTCGGAGCATGCGGGAAGCACAACCTTGCGTAGGTTGTGCGCGGGGTTCCTCATTGTGCAACGAAAGGGACCCGAATGTCAAATGTAGAACTCCAATTTTGAATAGTTTGGGAAGCATTTGGGGATCATTTAGGCTTCGGAAAATGCAAGTTCGGAAGCACCAAGGTTCGGAGCATGCGGGATGCACAACCTTGCGTACGTTGAGCGCGGGGTTCCTCCTTGTACAAACGAAAGGGACCCGAATGTCAAATGTAGAACTCCAATTTTGAATAGTTTGGGAAGCATTTGGGGATCATTTAGGCTTCGGAAAATGCAAGTTCGGAAGCACCAAGGTTCGGAGCATGCGGGATGCACAACCTTGCGTAAGTTGTGCGCGGGGTTCCTCATTGTGCAAACGAAAGGGACCCGAATGTCAAATGTAGAACTCCAATTTTGAATAGCTTGGGAAGCATTTGGGGATCATTTAGGCTTCGGAAAAAGCGATTTCGGAAGCACCAAGATTTGGAGCATGGTGGATGCACAACCTTGCGTAAGTTGTGCGCGGGGTTCCTCATTGTGCAAACGAAAGGGACCCGAATGTCAAATGTAGAACTCCAATTTTGAATAGTTTGGGAAGCATTTGGGGATCATTTAGGCTTCGGAAAATGCAAGTTCGGAAGCACCAAGGTTCGGAGCATGCGGGATGCACAACCTTGCGTAAGTTGTGCGCGGGGTTCCTCCTTGTGCAAACGAAAGGGGCCCGAATGTCTAATGTAGAACTCCAATTTTCATTAGCTTGGGAAGCATTTGGAGATTCATTTAGGCTTCGGAAAATGCAAGTTCGGAAGCACCAAGGTTCGGAGCATGCGAGATGCACAACCTTGCGTAAGTTGTGCGCGGGGTTCCTCAATGTACAAACGAAAGGGACCCGAATGTCTAATGTAGAACTCCAATTTTGAATAGTTTGGGAAGCATTTGGGGATCATTTAGGCTTCGGAAAATGCAAGTTCGGAAGCACCAAGGTTCGGAGCATGCGGGATGCACAACCTTGCGTCAGTTGTGCGCGGGGTTCCTCCTTGTGCAAACGAAAGGGACCCGAATGTCAAATGTAGAACTCCAATTTTGAATAGTTTGGGAAACATTTGGGGATCATTTAGGCTTCGGAAAATGCAAGTTCGGAAGCACCAAGGTTCGGAGCATGCGGGATGCACAACCTTGCGTAAGTTGTGCGCGGGGTTCCTCATTGTGCAAACGAATGGGACCCGAATGTCAAATGTAGAACTCCAATTTTGAATAGTTTGGGAAGCATTTGGGGATCATTTAGGCTTCGGAAAATGCAAGTTCGGAAGCACCAAGGTTCGGAGCATGCGGGATGCACAACCTTGCGTAAGTTGTGCGCGGGGTTCCTCCTTGTGCAAACGAAAGGGACCCGAATGTCAAATGTAGAACTCCAATTTTGAATAGTTTGGGAAGCATTTGGGGATCATTTAGGCTTCGGAAAATGCAAGTTCGGAAGCACCAAGGTTCGGAGCATGCGGGATGCACAACCTTGCGTAAGTTGTGCGCGGGGTTCCTCATTGTGCAAACGAAAGGGACCCGAATGTCAAATGTAGAACTCCAATTTTGAATAGTTTGGGAAGCATTTGGGGATCATTTAGGCTTCGGAAAATGCAAGTTCGGAAGCACCAAGGTACGGAGCATGCGGGATGCACAACCTTGCATAAGTTGTGCGCGGGGTTCCTCCTTGTGCAAACGAAAGGGACCCGAATGTCAAATGTAGAACTCCAATTTTGAATAGTTTGGGAAGCATTTGGGGATCATTTGCGTATCATTTAGGCTTCGGAAAATGCAAGTTCGGAAGCACCAAGGTTCGGAGCATGCGGGATGCACAACCTTGCGTAAGTTGTGCGCGGGGTTCCTCATTGTGCAAACGAAAGGGACCCGAATGTCAAATGTAGAACTCCAATTTTGAATAGTTTGGGAAGCATTTGGGGATCATTTAGGCTTCGGAAAATGCAAGTTCGGAAGCACCAAGGTTCGGAGCATGCGGGATGCACAACCTTGCGTAAGTTGTGCGCGGGGTTCCTCATTGTGCAAACGAAAGGGACCCGAATGTCAAATGTAGAACTCCAATTTTGAATAGTTTGGGAAGCATTTGGGGATCATTTAGGCTTCGGAAAATGCAAGTTCGGAAGCACCAAGGTACGGAGCATGCGGGATGCACAGCCTTGCATAAGTTGTGCGCGGGGTTCCTCCTTGTGCAAACGAAAGGGACCCGAATGTCAAATGTAGAACTCCAATTTTGAATAGTTTGGGAAGCATTTGGGGATCATCATTTAGGCTTCGGAAAATGCAAGTTCGGAAGCACCAAGGTTCGACGCATGGGGGATGCACAACCTTGCGTAGGTTGTGCCCGGGGTTCCTCCTTGTGCAAACGAAAGGGACCCGTATGTCAAATGTAGAACTCCAATTTTGAATAGTTTGGGAAGCATTTGGAGATCATTTAGGCTTCGAAAAATGCAAGTTCGGAAGCACCAAGGTTCGGAGCATGCGGGATGCACATCCTTGCATTAGTTGTGCGCGGGGTTCCACATTGTGCAACGAAAGGGACCCGAATGTCAAATGTAGAACTCCAATTTTGAATAGTTTGGGAAGCATTTGGGGATCATTTAGGCTTCGGAAAATGCAAGTTCGGAAGTACCAAGGTACGGAGCATGCGGGATGCACAACCTTGCATAAGTTGTGCGCGGGGTTCCTCATTGTGCAAACGAAAGGGACCCGAATGTCAAATGTTGAACTCCAATTTAGAATAGCTTGGGAAGCATTTGGGGATCATTTAGGCTTCGGAAAATGCTAGTTCGGAAGCACCAAGGTTCGGAGCATGCGGGATGCACAACCTTGCGTAAGTTGTGCGCGGGGTTCCTCCTTGTGCAAACGAAAGGGACCCGAATGTCAAATGTAGAACTCCAATTTTGAATAGTTTGGGAAGCATTTGGGGATCATTTAGGCTTCGGAAAATGCAAGTTCGGAAGCACCAAGGTTCGGAGCATGCGGGATGCACAACCTTGCGTAAGTTGTGCGCGGGGTTCCTCATTGTGCAAACGAAAGGGACCCGAATGTCAAATGTAGAACTCCAATTTTGAATAGTTTGGGAAGCATTTGGGGATCATTTAGGCTTCGGAAAATGCAAGTTCGGAAGCACCAAGGTTCGGAGCATGCGGGATGCACAACCTTGCGTAAGTTGTGCGCGGGGTTCCTCCTTGTGCAAAGGAAAGGGACCCGAATGTCAAATGTAGAACTCCAATTTTGAATAGTTTGGGAAGCATTTGGGGATCATTTCATTTAGGCTTCGGAAAATGCAAGTTCGGAAGCACCAAGGTTCGGAGCATGCGGGATGCACAACCTTGCGTAAGTTGTGCGCGGGGTTCCTCATTGTGCAAACGAAAGGGACCCGAATGTCAAATGTAGAACTCCAATTTTGAATAGTTTGGGAAGCATTTGGGGATCATTTAGGCTTCGGAAAATGCAAGTTCGGAAGCACCAAGGTTCGGAGCATGCGGGATGCACAACCTTGCGTAAGTTGTGCGCGGGGTTCCTCCTTGTGCAAACGAAAGGGACCCGAATGTCAAATGTAGAACTCCAATTTTGAATAGTTTGGGAAGCATTTGGGGATCATTTAGGCTTCGGAAAATGCAAGTTCGGAAGCACCAAGGTTCGGAGCATGCGGGATGCACAACCTTGCGTAAGTTGTGCGCGGGGTTCCTCATTGTGCAAACGAAAGGGACCCGAATGTCAAATGTAGAACTCCAATTTTGAATAGTTTGGGAAGCATTTGGGGATCATTTAGGCTTCGGAAAATGCAAGTTCGGAAGCACCAAGGTTCGGAGCATGCGGGATGCACAACCTTGCGTAAGTTGTGCGCGGGGTTCCTCATTGTGCAAACGAAAGGGACCCGAATGTCAAATGTAGAACTCCAATTTTGAATAGTTTGGGAAGCATTTGGGGATCATTTAGGCTTCGGAAAATGCAAGTTCGGAAGCACCAAGGTACGGAGCATGCGGGATGCACAACCTTGCGTAAGTTGTGCGCGGGGTTCCTCCTTGTGCAAACGAAAGGGACCCGAATGTCAAATGTAGAACTCCCATTTTGAATAGTTTGGGAAGCATTTGGGGATCATTTATTTAGGCTTCGGAAAATGCAAGTTCGGAAGCACCAAGGTTCGGAGCATGCGGGATGCACAACCTTGCGTAAGTTGTGCGCGGGGTTCCTCATTGTGCAAACGAAAGGGACCCGAATGTCAAATGTAGAACTCCAATTTTGAATAGTTTGGGAAGCATTTGGGGATCATTTAGGCTTCGGAAATTGCAAGTTCGGAAGCACCAAGGTTCGGAGCATGCGGGATGCACAACCTTGCGTAAGTTGTGCGCGGGGTTCCTCCTTGTGCAAACGAAAGGGACCCGAATGTCAAATGTAGAACTCCAATTTTGAATAGTTTGGGAAGCATTTGGGGATCATTTAGGCTTCGGAAAATGCAAGTTCGGAAGCACCAAGGTTCGGAGCATGCGGGATGCACAACCTTGCGTAAGTTGTGCGCGGGGTTCCTCATTGTGCAAACGAATGGGACCCGAATGTCAAATGTAGAACTCCAATTTTGAATAGTTTGGGAAGCATTTGGGGATCATTTAGGCTTCGGAAAATGCAAGTTCGGAAGCACCAAGGTTCGGAGCATGCGGGATGCACAACCTTGCGTAAGTTGTGCGCGGGGTTCCTCCTTGTGCAAACGAAAGGGACCCGAATGTCAAATGTAGAACTCCAATTTTGAATGGTTTAGGAAGCATTTGGGGATAATTTGGGTATCATTTAGGCTTCAGAAAATGCAAGTTCGGAAGCACCAAGGTTCGGAGCATGCGGGATGCACAACGTTGCGTAAGTTGTGCGCGGGGTTCCTCATTGTGCAACGAAAGGGACCCGAATGTCAAATGTAGAACTCCAATTCTGAATAGTTTACGAAGCATTTGGGGATCATTTGGGTACCATTTAGGCTTCGGAAACTGCAAGTTCGGAAGCACCAAGGTTCGGAGCATGCGGGATGCACAACCTTGCGTAAGTTGTGCGCGGGGTTCGTCATTGTGCAAACGAAAGGGACCCGAATGTCACATGTAGAACTCCAATTTTGAATAGTTTGGGAAGCATTTGGGGATCATTTAGGCTTCGGAAAATGCAAGTTCGGAAGCACCAAGGTTCGGAGCATGCGGGATGCACAACCTTGCGTAAGTTGTGCGCGGGGTTCCTCCTTGTGCAAACGAAAGGGACCCGAATGTCAAATGTAGAAATCCAATTTTGAATTGTTTGGGAACCATTTGGGGATCATTTAGGCTTCGGAAAATTCAAGTTCGGAAGCACCAAGGTTCGGAGCATGCGGGATGCACAACCTTGCGTAAGTTGTGCGCGGGGTTCCTCCTTGTGCAAACGAAAGGGACCCGAATGTCAAATGTAGAACTCCAATTTTGAATAGTTTGGGAAGCATTTGGGGATCATTTAGGCTTCGGAAAATGCAAGTTCGGAAGCACCAAGGTTCGGAGCATGCGGGATGCACAACGTTGCGTAAGTTGTGCGCGGGGTTCCTCCTTGTGCAAACGAAAGGGACCCGAATGTCAAATGTAGAACTCCAATTTTGAATAGTTTAGGAAGCATTTGGGGATCATTTGGGTATCATTTAGGCTTCGGAAAATGCAAGTTCGGAAGCACCAAGGTTCGGAGCATGCGGGATGCACAACCTTGCGTAAGTTGTCCGCGGGGTTCCTCGTTGTGCAAACGAAAGGGACCCGAATGTCAAATGTAGAACTCTAATTTTGAATAGTTTGGGAAGCATTTGGGGATCATTTAGGCTTCGGAAAATGCAAGTTCGGAAGCACCAAGGTTCGGAGCATGCGGGATGCACAACCTTGCGTAAGTTGTGCGCGGGGTTCCTCCTTGTGCAAACGAAAGGGACCCGAATGTCAAATGTAGAACTCCAATTTTGAATAGTTTGGGAAGCATTTGTGGATCATTTAGGCTTCGGAAAATGCAAGTTCGGAAGCACCAAGGTTCGGAGCATGCGGGATGCACAACCTTGCGTAAGTTGTGCGCGGGGTTCCTCATTGTGCAAACGAAAGGGACCCGAATGTCAAATGTAGAACTCCAATTTTGAATAGTTTGGGAAGCATTTGGGGATCATTTAGGCTTCGAAAAATGCAAGTTCGGAAGCACCAAGGTTCGGAGCATGCGGGATGCACAACCTTGCGTAAGTTGTGCGCGGGGTTCCTCCTTGTGCAAACGAAAGGGACCCGAATGTCAAATGCAGAACTTCAATTTTGAATAGTTTAGGAAGCATTTGGGGATCATTTGGGTGTCATTTAGGCTTCGGAAAATGCAAGTTCGGAAGCACCAAGGTTCGGAGCATGCGGGATGCACAACCGTGCGTTAGTTGTCCGCGGGGTTCCTCATTGTGCAAACGAAAGGGACCCGAATGTCAAATGTAGAACTCCAATTTTGAATAGTTTGGGAAGCATTTGGGGATCATTTAGGCTTCGGAAAATGCAAGTTCGGAAGCCCCTAGGTTCGGAGCATGCGGGATGCACAACCTTGCGTAAGTTGTGCGCGGGGTTCCTCCTTGTGCAAACGAAAGGGACCCGAATGTCAAATGTAGAACTCCAATTTTGAATAGTTTGGGAAGCATTTGGGGATCATTTAGGCTTCGGAAAATGCAAGTTCGGAAGCACCAAGGTTCGGAGCATGCGGGATGCACAACCTTGCGTAAGTTGTGCGCGGGGTTCCTCCTTGTGCAAACGAAAGGGACCCGAATGTCAAATGTAGAACTCCAATTTTGAATAGTTTGGGAAGCATTTGGGGATCATTTAGGCTTCGGAAAATGCAAGTTCGGAAGCACCAAGGTTCGGAGCATGCGGGATGCACAACCTTGCGTAAGTTGTGCGCGGGGTTCCTCATTGTGCAAACGAAAGGGACCCGAATGTCAAATGTAGAACTCCAATTTTGAATAGTTTGGAAAGCATTTGGGGATCATTTAGGCTTCGGAAAATGCAAGTTCGGAAGCACCAAGGTTCGGAGCATGCGGGATGCACAACCTTGCGTAAGTTGTGCGCGGGGTTCCTCCTTGTGCAAACGAAAGGGACCCGAATGTCAAATGTAGAACTCCAATTTTGAATAGTTTGGGAAGCATTTGGGGATCATTTAGGCTTCGGAAAATGCAAGTTCGGAAGCACCAAGGTTCGGAGCATGCGGGATGCACAACCTTGCGTAAGTTGTGCGCGGGGTTCCTCATGATGCAAACGAAAGGGAGCCGAATGTCAAATGTAGAACTCCAATTTTGAATAGTTTGGGAAGCATTTGGAGATCATTTAGGCTTCGGAAAATGCCAGTTCGGAAGCACCAAGGTTCGGAGCATGCGGGATGCACATCCTTGCGTAAGTTGTGCGCGGGGTTCCTCATTATGCAAACGAAAGGGACCCGAATGTCAAATGTAGAACTCCAATTTTGAATAGTTTGGAAAGCATTTGGGGATCATTTAGGCTTCGGAAAATGCAAGTTCGGAAGCACCAAGGTTCGGAGCATGCGGGATGCACAACCTTGCGTAAGTTGGGCGCGGGGTTCCTCCTTGTACAAACGAAAGGGACCCGAATGTCAAATGTAGAACTCCAATTTTGAATAGTTTGGGAAGCATTTGGGGATCATTTGGGTACCATTTAGGCTTCGGAAAATGCAAGTTCGGAAGGACCAAGGTTCGGAGCATGCGGGATGCACCACCTTGCGTAAGTTGTGCGCGGGGTTCCACATTGGGCAAACGAAAGGGACCCGAATGTCAAATGTAGAACTCCAATTTTGAACAGTTTGGGAAGCATTTGGGGATCATTTAGGCTTCGGAAAATGCAAGTTCGGAAGCACCAAGGTTCGGAGCATGCGGGATGCACAACCTTGCGTAAGTTGTGCGCGGGGTTCCACATTGTGCAAACGAAAGGGACCCGAATGTCAAATGTAGAACTCCAATTTTGAATAGTTTGGGAAGCATTTGGGGATCATTTAGGCTTCGGAAAATGCAAGTTCGGAAGCACCAAGGTTCGGAGCATGCGGGATGCACAACCTTGCGTAAGTTGTGCGCGGGGTTCCTCCTTGTGCAAACGAAAGGGACCCGAATGTCAAATGTAGAACTTCAATTTTGAATAGTTTAGGAAGCATTTGGGGATCATTTGGGGATCATTTAGGCTTCGGAAAATGCAAGTTCGGAAGCACCAAGGTTCGGAGCATGCGGGATGCACAACGTTGCGTAAGTTGTGCGCGGGGTTCCTCATTGTGCAACGAAAGGGACCCGAATGTCAAATGTAGAACTCCAATTTTGAATAGTTTGGGAAGCATTTGGGGATCATTTAGGCTTCGGAAAATGCAAGTTCGGAAGCACCAAGGTTCGGAGCATGCGGGATGCACAACCTTGCGTAAGTTGTGCGCGGGGTTCCTCATTGTGCAAACGAAACGGACCCGAATGTCAAATGTAGAACTCCAATTTTGAATAGTTTGGGAAGCATTTGGGGATCATTTAGGCTTCGGAAAATGCAAGTTCGGAAGCACCAAGGTTCGGAGCATGCGGGATGCACAACCTTGCGTAAGTTGTGCGCGGGGTTCCTCATTGTGCAAACGAAAGGGACCCGAATGTCAAATGTTGAACTCCAATTTTGAATAGTTTGGGAAGCATTTGGGGATCATTTAGGCTTCGGAAAATGCAAGTTCGGAAGCACCAAGGTTCGGAGCATGCGGGATGCACAACCTTGCGTAAGTTGTGCGCGGGGTTCCTCATTGTGCAAACGAAACGGACCCGAATGTCAAATGTAGAACTCCAATTTTGAATAGTTTGGGAAGCATTTGGGGATCATTTAGGCTTCGGAAAATGCAAGTTCGGAAGCACCAAGGTTCGGAGCATGCGGGATGCACAACCTTGCGTAAGTTGTGCGCGGGGTTCCTCATTGTGCAAACGAAAGGGACCCGAATGTCAAATGTAGAACTCCAATTTTGAATAGTTTGGGAAGCATTTGGGGATCATTTAGGCTTCGGAAAATGCAAGTTCGGAAGCACCAAGGTTCGGAGCATGCGGGATGCACAACCTTGCGTAAGTTGTGCGCGGGGTTCCTCATTGTGCAAACGAAAGGGACCCGAATGTCAAATGTAGAACTCCAATTTAGAATAGTTTGGGAAGCATTTGGAGATCAGTTAGGCTTTGCAAAATGCAAGTTCGGAAGCACCAAGGTTCGGAGCATGCGGGATGCACAACCTTGCGTAAGTGGTGCGTGTGGTTCCTCATTGTTCAAACGAAAGGGACCCGAATGTCAAATGTAGAACTCCAATTTTGAATAGTTTGGGAAGCATTTGGGGATCATTTGGGCTTCGGAAAATGCAAGTTCGGAAGCACCAAGGTTCGGAGCATGCGGGATGCACAACCTTGCGTAAGTTGTGCGTGTGGTTCCTCATTGTGCAAACGAAAGGGACCCGAATGTCAAATGTAGAACTCCAATTTTGAATAGTTTGGGAAGCATTTGGAGATCAGTTAGGCTTTGCAAAATGCAAGTTCGGAAGCACCAAGGTTCGGAGCATGCGGGATGCACAGCCTTGCGTAAGTTGTGCGCGGGGTTCCACATTGTGCAAACGAAAGGGACCCGAATGTCAAATGTAGAACTCCAATTTTGAATAGTTTGGGAAGCATTTGGAGATCATTTGGGCTTCGGAAAATGCAAGTTCGGAAGCACCAAGGTTCGGAGCATGCGGGATGCACAACCTTGCGTAAGTTGTGCGCGGGGTTCCTCATTGTGCAAACGAAAGGGACCCGAATGTCAAATGTAGAACTCCAATTTTGAATAGTTTGGGAAGCATTTGGGGATCATTTAGGCTTCGGAAAATGCAAGTTCGGAAGCACCAAGGTTCGGAGCATGCGGGATGCACAACCTTGCGTAAGTTGTGCGCGGGGTTCCTCATTGTGCAAACGAAAGGGACCCGAATGTCAAATGTAGAACTCCTATTTTGAATAGTTTGGGAAGCATTTGGGGATCATTTAGGCTTCGGAAAATGCAAGTTCGGAAGCACCAAGGTTCGGAGCATGCGGGATGCACAACCTTGCGTAAGTTGTGCGCGGGGTTCCTCGTTGTGCAAACGAAAGGGACCCGAATGTCAAATGTAGAACTCTAATTTTGAATAGTTGGGCAAGCATTTGAGGATCATTTAGGCTTCGGAAAATGCAAGTTCGGAAGCACCAAGGTCCGGAGCAGGCGGGATGCACAACCTTGCGTAAGTTGTGCGTGGGGATCCTCATTGTGCAAACGAAAGGGACCCGAATGTCAAATGTAGAACTCCAATTTTGAATAGTTTGGGAAGCATTTGGGGATCATTTAGGCTTCGGAAAATGCAAGTTCGGAAGTACCAAGGTTCGGAGCATGCGGGATGCACAACCTTGCGTAAGTTGTGCGTGGGGTTCCTCATTGTGCAAACGAAAGGGACCCGAATGTCAAATGTAGAACTCCAATTTTGAATAGTTTGGGAAGCATTTGGGGATCATTTAGGCTTCGGAAAATGCAAGTTCGGAAGCACCAAGGTTCGGAGCATGCGGGATGCACAACCTTGCGTAAGTTGTGCGCGGGCTTCCTCATTGTGCAACGAAAGGGACCCGAATGTCAAATGTAGAACTCCAATTTTGAATAGGTTGGGAAGCATTTGGGGATCATTTAGGCTACGGGAAATGCAAGTTCGGAAGCACCAAGGTTCGGAGCATGCGGGATGCACAACCTTGCGTAAGTTGTGCGCGGGGTTCCTCATTGTGCAAACGAAAGGGACCCGAATGTCAAATGTAGAACTCCAATTTTGAATAGTTTGGCAAGAATTTCGGGATCATTTAGGCTTCGGAAAATGCAAGTTCGGAAGCACCAAGGTACGGAGCATGCGGGATGCATAACCTTGCATGAGTTGTGCGCGGGGTTCCTCATTGCGCAACGAAAGGGACCCGAATGTCAAATGTAGAACTCCAATTTTGAATAGTTTGGGAAGCATTTGGGCATCATTTAGGCTTCGGAAAATGCAAGTTCGGAAGCACCAAGGTTCGGAGCATGCGGGATTCACAACCTTGCGTAAGTTGTGCGCGGGGTTCCTCATTGTGCAAACGAAACGGACCCGAATGTCAAATGTAGAACTCCAATTTTGAATAGTTTGGGAAGCATTTGGGATCATTTAGGCTTCGGAAAATGCAAGTTCGGAAGCACCAAGGTTCGGAGCATGCGGGATGCACAACCTTGCGTAAGTTGTGCGCGGGGTTCCTCATTGTGCAAACGAAAGGGACCCGAATGTCAAATGTAGAACTCCAATTTTGAATAGTTTGGGATGCATTTGGGGATCATTTAGGCTTCGGAAAATGCAAGTTCGGAAGCACCAAGGTTCGGAGCATGCGGGATGCACAACCTTGCGTAAGTTGTGCGCGGGGTTCCTCATTGTGCAACGAAAGGGACCCGAATGTCAAATGTAGAACTCAAATTTTGAATAGTTTGGGAACCATTTGGCGATCATTTAGGCTTCGGAAAATGCAAGTTCGGAAGCACCAAGGTTCGGAGCATGCGGGATGCACAACCTTGCGTAAGTTGTGCGCGGGGTTCCTCATTGTGCAAACGAAAGGGACCCGAATGTCAAATGTAGAACTCCAATTTTGAATAGTTTGGGAAGCATTTGGGGATCATTTAGGCTTCGGAAAATGCAAGTTCGGAAGCACCAAGGTTCGGAGCATGCGGGATGCACAACCTTGCGTAAGTTGTGCGCGGGGTTCCTCATTGTGCCAACGAATGGGACCCGAATGTCACATGTAGAACTCCAATTTTGAATAGTTTGGGAAGCATTTGGGGATCATTTAGGCTTCGGAAAATGCAAGTTCGGAAGCACCAAGGTTCGGAGCATGCGGGATGCACAACCTTGCGTAAGTTGTGCGCGGGGTTCCTCATTGTGCAAACGAAAGGGACCCGAATGTCAAATGTAGAACTCCAATTTTGAATAGTTTGGGAAGCATTTGGGGATCATCTAGGCTTCGGAAAATGCAAGTTCGGAAGCACCAAGGTTCGGAGCATGCGGGATGCACAACCTTGCGTAAGTTGTGCGCGGGGTTCCTCATTGTGCCAACGAATGGGACCCGAATGTCACATGTAGAACTCCAATTTTGAATAGTTTGGGAAGCATTTGGGGATCATCTAGGCTTCGGAAAATGCAAGTTCGGAAGCACCAAGGTTCGGAGCATGCGGGATGCACAACCTTGCGTAAGTTGTGCGCGGGGTTCCTCATTGTGCAAACGAAAGGGACCCGAATGTCAAATGTAGAACTCCAATTTTGAATAGTTTGGGAAGCATTTGGGGATCATTTAGGCTTCGTAAAATGCAAGTTCGGAAGCACCAAGGTTCGGAGCATGCGGGATGCACAACCTTGCGTAAGTTGTGCGCGGGGTTCCTCATTGTGCAAACGAAAGGGACCCGAATGTCAAATGTAGAACTCCAATTTTGAATAGTTTGGGAAGCATTTGGGGATCATTTAGGCTTCGGAAAATGCAAGTTCGGAAGCACCAAGGTTCGGAGCATGCGGGATGCACAACCTTGCGTAAGTTGTGCGCGGGGTTCCTCATTGTGCAAACGAAAGGGACCCGAATGTCAAATGTAGAACTCCAATTTTGAATAGTTTGGGAAGCATTTGGGGATCATTTAGGCTTCGGAAAATGCAAGTTCGGAAGCACCAAGGTTCGGAGCATGCGGGATGCACAACCTTGCGTAAGTTGTGCGCGGGGTTCCTCATTGTGCAAACGAAAGGGACCCGAATGTCAAATGTAGAACTCCAATTTTGAATAGTTTGGGAAGCATTTGGGGATCATTTAGGCTTCGGAAAATGCAAGTTCGGAAGCACCAAGGTTCGGAGCATGCGGGATGCACAACCTTGCGTAAGTTGTGCGCGGGGTTCCTCATTGTGCAAACGAAAGGGACCCGAATGTCAAATGTAGAACTCCAATTTTGAATAGTTTGGGAAGCATTTGGGGATCATTTAGGCTTCGGAAAATGCAAGTTCGGAAGCACCAAGGTTCGGAGCATGCGGGATGCACAACCTTGCGTAAGTTGTGCGCGGGGTTCCTCATTGTGCAACGAAAGGGACCCGAATGTCAAATGTAGAACTCCAATTTTGAATAGTTTGGGAAGCATTTGGGGATCATTTAGGCTTCGGAAAATGCAAGTTCGGAAGCACCAAGGTTCGGAGCATGCGGGATGCACAACCTTGCGTAAGTTGTGCGCGGGGTTCCTCATTGTGCAAACGAAAGGGACCCGAATGTCAAATGTAGAACTCCAATTTTGAATAGTTTGGGAAGCATTTGGGGATCATTTAGGCTTCGGAAAATGCAAGTTCGGAAGCACCAAGGTTCGGAGCATGCGGGATGCACAACCTTGCGTAAGTTGTGCGCCGGGTTCCTCATTGTGCAACGAAAGGGACCCGAATGTCAAATGTAGAACTCCAATTTTGAATAGTTTGGGAAGCATTTGGGGATCATTTAGGCTTCGGAAAATGCAAGTTCGGAAGCACCAAGGTTCGGAGCATGTGGGATGCACAACCTTGCGTAAGTTGTGCGCGGGGTTCCTCATTGTGCAAACGAAAGGGACCCGAATGTCAAATGTAGAACTCCAATTTTGAATAGTTTGGGAAGCATTTGGGGATCATTTAGGCTTCGGAAAATGCAAGTTCGGAAGCACCAAGGTTCGGAGCATGCGGGATGCACAACCTTGCGTAAGTTGTGCGCGGGGTTCCTCCTTGTGCAAACGAAAGGGACCCGAATGTCAAATGTAGAACTCCAATTTTGAATAGTTTGGGAAGCATTTGGGGATCATTTAGGCTTCGGAAAATGCAAGTTCGGAAGCACCAAGGTTCGGAGCATGCGGGATGCACAACCTTGCGTAAGTTGTGCGCGGGGTTCCTCGTTGTGCAACGAAAGGGACCCGAATGTCAAATGTAGAACTCCAATTTTGAATAGTTTGGGAAGCATTTGGGGATCATTTAGGCTTCGGAAAATGCAAGTTCGGAAGCACCAAGGTTCGGAGCATGCGGGATGCACAACCTTGCGTAAGTTGTGCGCGGGGTTCCTCATTGTGCAAACGAAAGGGACCCGAATGTCAAATGTAGAACTCCAATTTTGAATAGTTTGGGAAGCATTTGGGGATCATTTAGGCTTCGGAAAATGCAAGTTCGGAAGCACCAAGGTTCGGAGCATGCGGGATGCACAACCTTGCGTAAGTTGTGCGCGGGGTTCCTCATTGTGCAAACGAAAGGGACCCGAATGTCAAATGTAGAACTCCAATTTTGAGTAGTTTAGGAAGCATTTGGGGATCATTTAGGCTTCGGAAAACGCAAGTTCGGAAGCACCAAGGTACGGAGCATGCAACATGCACAACCTTGCGTAAGTTGTGCGCGGGGCTCCTCATTGGGCAATGAAAGGGACCCGAATGTCAAATGTGGAACTCCAATTTTGAATAGTTTGGGAAGCATTTGGGGATCATTTAGGCTTCGGAAAATGCAAGTTCGGAAGCACCAAGGTTCGGAGCATGCGGGATGCACAACCTTGCGTAAGTTGTGCGCGGGGTTCCTCATTGTGCAACGAAAGAGACCCGAATGTCAAATGTAGAACTCCAATTTTGAATAGTTTGGGAAGCATTTGGTGATCAATTAGGCTTCGGAAAATGCAAGTTCGGAAGCACCAAGGTTCGGAGCATGCGGGATGCACAACCTTGCGTAAGTTGTGCGCGGGGTTCCACATTGTGCAAACGAAAGGGACCCGAATGTCAAATGTAGAACTCCAATTTTGAATAGTTTGGGAAGCATTTGGGGATCATTTAGGCTTCGGAAAATGCAAGTTCGGAAGCACCAAGGTTCGGAGCATGCGGGATGCACAACGTTGCGTAAGTTGTGCGCGGGGTTCCTCATTGTGCAACGAAAGGGACCCGAATGTCAAATGTAGAACTCCAATTTTGAATAGTTTGGGAAGCATTTGGGGATCATTTAGGCTTCGGAAAATGCAAGTTCGGAAGCACCAAGGTTCGGAGCATGCGGGATGCACCACCTAGCTTAAGTTGTGCGCGGGGTTCCTCATTGTGCAACGAAAGGGACCCGAATGTCAAATTTAGAACTCCAATTTTGAATAGTTTGGGAAGCATTTGGGGATCATTTCGGCTTCGGAAAATGCAAGTTCGGAAGCACCAAGGTTCGGAGCATGCGGGATGCACAACCTTGCGTAAGTTGTGCGCGGGGTTCCTCATTGTGCAACGAAAGGGACCCGAATGTCAAATGTAGAACTCCAATTTTGAATAGTTTGGGAAGCATTTGGGGATCATTTAGGCTTCGGAAAATGCAAGTTCGGAAGCACCAAGGTTCGGAGCATGCGGGATGCACAACCTTGCGTAAGTTGTGCGCGGGGTTCCTCATTGTGCAACGAAAGGGACCCGAATGTCAAATGTAGAACTCCAATTTTGAATAGTTTGGGAAGCATTTGGGGATCATTTAGGCTTCGGAAAATGCAAGTTCGGAAGCACCAAGGTTCGGAGCATGCGGGATGCACAACCTTGCGTAAGTTGTGCGCGGGGTTCCTCATTGTGCAACGAAAGGGACCCGAATGTCAAATGTAGAACTCCAATTTTGAATAGTTTGGGAAGCATTTGGGGATCATTTAGGCTTCGGAAAATGCAAGTTCGGAAGCACCAAGGTTCGGAGCATGCGGGATGCACAACCTTGCGTAAGTTGTGCGCGGGGTTCCTCATTGTGCAACGAAAGGGACCCGAATGTCAAATGTAGAACTCCAATTTTGAATAGTTTGGGAAGCATTTGGGGATCATTTAGGCTTCGGAAAATGCAAGTTCGGAAGCACCAAGGTTCGGAGCATGCGGGATGCACAACCTTGCGTAAGTTGTGCGCGGGGTTCCTCATTGTGCAACGAAAGGGACCCGAATGTCAAATGTAGAACTCCAATTTTGAATAGTTTGGGAAGCATTTGGGGATCATTTAGGCTTCGGAAAATGCAAGTTCGGAAGCACCAAGGTTCGGAGCATGCGGGATGCACAACCTTGCGTAAGTTGTGCGCGGGGTTCCTCATTGTGCAACGAAAGGGACCCGAATGTCAAATGTAGAACTCCAATTTTGAATAGTTTGGGAAGCATTTGGGGATCATTTAGGCTTCGGAAAATGCAAGTTCGGAAACATCAAGGTTCGGAGCATGCGGGATGCACAACCTTGCGTAAGTTGTGCGCGGGCTTCCTCATTGTGCAACGAAAGGGACCCGAATGTCAAATGTAGAACTCCAATTTTGAATAGTTTGGGAAGCATTTGGGGATCATTTAGGCTTCGGAAAATGCAAGTTCGGAAGCACCAAGGTTCGGAGCATGCGGGATGCACAACCTTGCGTAAGTTGTCCGCGGGGTTCCTCATTGTGCAACGAAAGGGACCCGAATGTCAAATGTAGAACTCCAATTTTGAATAGTTTGGGAAGCATTTGGGGATCATTTAGGCTTCGGAAAATGCAAGTTCGGAAGCACCAAGGTTCGGAGCATGCGGGATGCACAACGTTGCGTAAGTTGTGCGCGGGGTTCCTCATTGTGCAACGAAAGGGACCCGAATGTCAAATGTAGAACTCCAATTTTGAATAGTTTGGGAAGCATTTGGGGATAATTTAGGCTTCGGAAAATGCAAGTTCGGAAGCACCAAGGTACGGAGTATACGGGATGCACAACCTTGCATAAGTTGTTCGCTGGATTCCTCATTGTGCAACGAAAGGGACCCGAATGTCAAATGTAGAACTCCAATTTTGAATAGTTTGGGAAGCATTTGGGGATAATTTAGGCTTCGAAAAATGCAAGTTCGGAAGCACCAAGGTTTGGAGTATGCGGGATGCACAACGTTGCGTAAGTTGTGCGCGGGGTTCCTCCTTGTGTAAACGAAAGGGACCCGAACTTAGGCAACATTGTGCATCCCGCATGCTCCGAACCTTGGTGCTTTCGAAGTTGCATTACCATTCCCACGTCACTCCATTTCGCACCTTTAGTGACGTTCCCTTTCGTTTTGGCATAGAAATCATCTATTCCCTGCCGTCCCCCGCATCATCTTGGTATCAGAGCACACGATTATCAATGGCCGGAAGATTCAGACGTGGTATGTCTCTAGACGAAGCACACGTTGCTCGGCTTGAGCAGCAAGTCGCTAATCTTCAGCAATAAGTTCAATCGTTGCGAACCCATAATGGATCGCCTTCCAGCAGTCGAATAGACAACGACGAAGAAGACAATCCATGGCGTGATGTTTCCCAACGAGGTTCGTCACCAGAAAATCGGCGACCCAAAGAAGAGCCCAAACGATAAGTGTTCAGATTCCGGAGTTCGAGGGAAACGTTGACCCCGAGGAGTTAATTGATTGGATGCATACGGTCGAACACATCTTCGATTACAAGGAGGTGCAGGTGGATCGAAAAGTTAAGATGGCAGTGTTACGGTTAAAAAAGTGCGCCAGCCTATGGTGGAAAAACACCAATCATCAACGCTGCGGAAAGGGACGTGGTAAGATCCGTACGTGGTTAAAAAAGAAAGCGGCCATGACTAAGAGATTTTTGCCTGAGCACTATCGGCGAGATCTCGATCTCAAATTGCAGTCGCTTCAACAAGTCTCATCGGTGTCGGAGTACACGAGGGAGTTTGAAAGACTTTTGCTGCAGTGCGATGTCCAAGAAGCCCCCTAGCAAACCATCACTAGGTATCTTCGAGGACTTAAGCCACAGATTGCGGATGCTATAGAACTTCAGCAGTATTGGACTTTTGATGATGTTCGAGCTCTAGCCCACAAGGTTAAGCAGCAGAATGCAAGGAAGTCTAGTACCCGCCCATTTGTGAAGGCTACGCCTTTCAACAAGGGGAGTGGCTCCCAAGCGAAACCCCCGTCGACTTTGCCAAGAAGAACCCCATCGACGATTAACAGACCTAAAGTCAAATCGAACGAGCAACGATGTTTCAAGTAATGGTAAGCCTTCGAGGGTCGGAGCGTCGATGGTGGGCTTGTATCGAAGAAAGTCATTACCGCCCCAGCAGTAGATGGAACTTCGAAAATGGGTACTGGGTCGAAGATGATCGTCGAGGTACTTAAGATCGATACTATGGTTGAAGCCTGTCGAAGGAAGGTGTTCCGGCTACATCAAAGAAGATGAAGACTGTTCTAGTAGACTGATCGAAGATATTGTGATCGATAGTTAGTTTCTGTAGGATAAACACGTGTTTAAGGTGTTCTGGATCACGGTACTTAACTTCTCGCCTATAAATAAGTCATCCTCAATTAATTGTACAATGGATAATTATTCTCTGACCCCGAAGAGTTGCTTGATTGTCATCTCGTTAGTAAGTGTTCGTGTGAAGCGTTTTTCATGGCTGTACATGTTCTATCTTTGCATTAGTGAATATGTTTCATTGTTTTTCCGTTTCTTTCTTATTATTGGCAATTATAATTTTCAACACTTTAGTCCCCGTTATATCGCAACAAGTTTCCACCGCAAACAGTGATTCAAAACTACTTTTAACGGCATCAAAGTACATAACTCCACGCCAAGAATAAATGAGTGTTTTAAGTCAAGAGATATGTTATGCTCATTCAATATGAGAAGTGACCGATGATGCTTGCCATGAGGCATTCTCTATAGACGGGTTGTGTCTAGTGTACTTCTAAACTCGAGCACCCTGAAGTATAATTTGAATATTCATTGCTTAGTCTAACTCATACATAGTATACTTAGTCATGTTCATGTTCCTTCTAAATATCTATTCAATTAAGGACAATTTGCGATTGACAAATAATGGGCCACTTGCGAGCCCATTCATTATATCCCATAGACGTGCTAACCTTCGGGAAGTAAAATAAACTTTCTTGAATCGAAGCTTGCTTCAGTAAGAAGGATACGTGAAATTAGTCTTTTGGGTGGGAAGATTAGCAGAGGGATAAAGATAATCGTACTTTATCTTTCGTTGGATAAATGTCGATAGTTGAAAGAAAGGTCCGACGGTTACCACCGGAGGGACTTGTTTATCGAAGTTTGCCTCGCCGTTAGCCACGTCCGAGATCAAGCCCAGAGGACGCAGAGGATCCTGGTATTCGGACAAAGTTTGGAAGCGTCGTCTAGCACCGCCAATGGGAATGGTGCTGATGGAAGCGCGAGCCATAGCGATTTCTAGGGTTTTCGAAAGGTTTCTTGGCTTGACGGAGAAATTTGAGGAATGAAGGCGTACTATTGCTTGGAAAGGCGAGTGAACCTAAAACCCCCGAAGTTGAAACGTTTATTTGAAAGCGTGACACACGTCGCACGAGGGAGGCTAAATGTTAACATAGTAAAGCCATTTTGGGCTTGAATGATCTCGAAGCCCATCATTGAACGTTCGGAGGAGCGCTCGGTCGAAGTTCAAGGTTATTAATTATTAAAGCAGAGCACGTCAAAGTACGGAGTAGGTGCGTCGACGCAAGGTGAAGATCGATCGAGACCCTATTGAAGAAGGCGATGCTCGAAGGAAGAGTCCTAGTATAGGTTCCAACACTTAGTCATTTTTCGGTAGGAACTTCATTAGGACTTGGTCGAAATAGGTAATGTACTGTTAGTGTAAATAAAACATGTATTAAATGTGTGTAGCTGTTGTGTTAGCGGCTTTGTTAACGGTTTCTTTAGTAGCCATAGTTTGGATAGGATTTAGTTTCAGTATATATATGTGGTCAGTCTATTGTAAAAGACACACGACAATCATTCAAAGACCCCGAAAGGCTGCTTGGTTGTCTTTCTGTACTTTGTTCCCCAGAAGTGTTAATGCAATCTCTTATTTTATCTTTAAACTACTATTTTTCTAAAAGGCTGGCGACCACGTTCTTTAAAACACTATTTTAGTCCCTAGAAATTCCCAATCTGTTCAGTCCGCCCGATCATGCACATTTTGGCACGAACACGTTTTTGGCGATCACAGTGGGAGCCGAAAGCAAGTTTCGTGTGAAAACGCGAATGCAAAGAAAGCGGACCATAGCGAATATGGCTGCGAATCGTAGTGATTCTGAGACAAATACCTCAGGGGATCAGATCAACCCTGTTGGTAATTCCAAGCCTGGGCAGCAGAATGTCCGGGAAAATCTGCAGAATCCGCTTCTGTCGCAATCTGACCATCATAATTCTCAAGAAATCATCAATATTGATGCAATTCTTCGTATGTTGATGCGGATCTAGGAAAATATATTGGATTTGAAGAGGTAAGTCTTGGGCTTAACCGAAAGAATTGATGAATACTCTCCGGCTACTTTGGCCAGAAGAGCGTCAATTTTGGAAGGAAAGCGCAGGGTTGGTTTGATCCAAATGTGGGTCAAGAAATTGTTCAACCGAATTATGAGTATCATGTTGGAACTAGTAGGCCTACGGGCCCACAGGAAGTTACAGGGCCCTATACTCCAATTTCGCGTGGTCAACTCTTTGGACATAACTTCGATGGTGATAATGAGGGTGAATATAGGCCAACTACTTATGCGCCACCCCATCGTCGGCGAGAGAGTTTTTATGCTCAATCGACAATCAAAGATCCAGAAGGAATTCCCATCGAATATGTTCCAATGAGGAGGAATCTTTTCGAACAACTTCCTAGATAACGTCTTGCTATTGATGGGGACAGGCAGACTTTCGATAGGGAAATAACGCAAATCGAGAGGGAAAGGGCCTTCAAAAGAGATCTTCCTAGGTGATACGGGGGCGGCAAGGAATAGATGATTCTAACACCAAAAACGAAGGGGAACGTCACTAAGGGTGCGAAATGGAGCGACGTGGGGATGGATGGAAGGTTGTGTGGGGGGTGTAGCTGGAATGATGAAGACTGAATAAGGGGAAAAGAATAGGTTGAGATTTCAACCTCCACGGTTACAGAAACACTACCATGAAATAAGAACTCGGATAACTCGTTTGGCCGTTGATACAGATACACCACCACGAACAAGACGAGGGTGAGGCAGAACACGGAGGATACAGTTACACCACCACCGGTTGACTCAACTCAATTTGCACTTCGGATAGAAAGACAAAGTCTTACAAAGGGTTTATAATCTGATCAAAAGTTTTTCAAAAGTTTACAAGGGCACCCATTTTATAGGGATCACCAGAATAAGAACATAAATGCAGGATATTGAATTTAGACAAAATGCACGCATGGCCAGATTCATGAACAAACCATAAATGGCTTATTGGAAATGCAACAAACATAAATGCTAATGCTTGAAAGGGATAATGCTGGAGTTGATTCCGCTTCAACGGCTTCCTTCAACGGCTTGCTTTTGACGTGTCCATACATCGATGGTGACTTGCTTCGACGGACCCCTACTTCGAAGGCTACTCACTTCGACGGATCCTTGCTTCGACAGTTAGTCGATGATGAGCAAGCTGATAGTCCTAGTCGCTGGTGTCTCGATGGTCCTTGTATCATCCTACCCTTGTTGAAACGAGTTTGTCTTCAAACTCACATCGTTGACATCCTCAACAAATGGAATGAGATCCTGGACGTTGAATGTAGCAGAAACTCCATAGTCTCCTGGAAGATCGACCTTGTTGGCATTATTGTTGATGTGTTTGACAATCTTGAAAGGTCCTTCCGCTCGAGGCATCAACTTGTTTTTCCTCTTTGCGGGGAATCGTTCCTTCCTCAGATGAATCCACACTAAGTCTCCTGGCTGGAAAATCATCTCCCTACGTCCTCGATTGGCCCTCTCTTCATAGCATTTATTGGCCTTCTCGATCTGGACTCGAATCTTCTCATGCAGCACCTCGGATGACTGATCTCACATTACTCATAGGCATTAGTTTGACAGGGACTAAAGGAATGAGTCCATAGACTACCTCAAAAGGTGATGAGTTCATTGTAGAACTTGGAGCCCGATTGTAGGCAAATTCCGCATGAGCGAGCTTCACATCCCAATCCTTCTGATTCTTCGAGACCAAGGTTCGAAGGATTGCTGCCATGGTCCGATTGACAACCTCCGTTTATCCATCAGTCTGCGGGTGATATGTTGTACTGAAGACGAGCTTCGTTCCCAACTTGTACCACAATATCTTCCAGAAGTAACTTGACATCTCGATCTGATACGATCGACTTCGGCACCTCATGCAACCTCAGGACTTCTCGAAAATACGGATCTACTACATTGGTTGCATCGTCCGTCTTCTGGCATGGAATGAAATGTGTTAGCTTCGAGAATCTATCGACCACAACCATGATCGAATCCTTCATCCGTTGCGTTCTCGACAATCCTAGCACAAAATCCATACTTACATGCTCTCAAGGACGCTTTGGGACGGGTAGTGGAGTGTAAAGGCCTTGTGATTGGACTCGACTCTTTGCCTGTTGGCAGATATCACATTTCGAAATAAGACCTCGCACCTGCTTTCCCATTCGGGGCCAATAGAAATTTTCTTGCAGCATCGACAGCGTCTTGTCAACTCCAAAATGTCCGGCTATTCCTCCTCCATGAACTTCTCGAATAAGCAGCTCTCGTGTTGAACTCCTGGGAATGGACAACTTAGAATCTCAAAACAAGAATTCATTCACCTGATGGAATCGATCTACGGCCTAATTGGTGCATTGGACGAAGATCCCTCCAAAGTCTTCATCGTCCTTATACTGATCGTTCAGGTACTCAAATCCAATCAACTTTGTCTCCATCGCGAATAGTAGAGTCATCTTTCTCGAGGGAGCATCAGCGACTATGTTCTTCAATCCTGGTTTCTGCATCAAAATAAAGGTGAAAGCTTGTAGAAACTCGATCCAATTCGCATGTCGTCGACTAAGCTTGTGTTGACTATTAATGTATTTGAGAACTTCATGGTCAGTATGCAACACGAACTCTCGGGACAACAAATCATGGCTCCACCTCACGAGTACTCGAACAATGGCTAGGAGCTCCTTGTCATACGTCGAGTAATTGAGTTTGGCACCATTGAGCTTTTCGCTGAAGTATGCAATGGGACCCTCCTGCAACAAGACTCCTTCGATCCCAACTCTTGATGCATCACATTCGACTTCAAACATCTTCGAAAAGTCTAGTAATGCAAGAACGGGTGCTTTGGTTAGACAGTCCTTCAGCCGATCGAAACTAACTTGTGATGCTGAAGTCCACTCGAACTTATCACCCTTTAAACATTCGGGGAGTGCAGCTGCGATCGAGCTGAAACTTCGAATGAACTTGCTGTAGAACGACGCTAAGCCATGCAAGCTTCGAACACGATGGAAACTCTTTGGCGTCGGCCATTCCTTGATTGCTTCGATCTTGCTTTCGCCAACCTTGATTCTTTCAACAGATACTATAAAACCAAGAAATATCACACTCGGTTGAAAGAACTCACATTTCTTAAGATTTCCATACAGCTTCTCGTCCCGAAGTGTGCGGAACACAACTCGCAAATGGTCGACATGCTCCTCATTGTTTCAACTGTAGACGAGTATGTCGTTGTTGGCGCGGAAAAGTTGTTCCCCGCAACACGTGTCGAATTTTATTCTGAAATGTGGTCGTCGTTAAAGAGAAAGTAAACGCAATACAAAAGTACTGAATTTACAACGTTCAGTGTTGTACACCGCAAAGTAAATGAATACAAATATAACAAGTAAACAACAACAGCGGAATTCAATACAACGATACCGAGTTTACAGAATTACACTTACAGACATCACTCGAACGGGAAAACAAGAAGAAGGCCTGGTGACGCTTCAAGACAGACGAGAGGCGGTCGAGGCAAACTCCTTTCGTGAAATTTACCATGTGGAATGAAGGTGGCAACGGGTGTGGACACTAAGGGCCTGAGGCTCACCCTAGTGGTGAGTCGAAGGTGGGATTTGATCGTCAAGGGCCGGAGGCTCACCCTGACGGTGGAGTGAAGCGAAATTTTGGTGTGAAGGGCCGGAGGCTCACCCTGGGAAGGTAAAAGCAAAAAGGTAAAAGACATAGAGTCTGTGCTTGTGTTTTGTCGTTGTTGTTGTCGTAGAGAATCCAACTGGGATTTTGATAGATGTCTTCCATCCAGTGATTGATACATGTTCTCAGCAGTTGTTGATCTTCAATCACGTTCTCCACTTTATCAGATTGTTTGGGTTGTTGCGAACGACTAATTAAATATTTTAATATATTTAACCCGTTCTTTAATTTGGGGAGAATCTGACTAAATATATTTTAATATATTTAGCCACGTTCTAAGATAATCGGATTTGATGAAAATATGTTTTAATATATTTTCACTTTAGATAAAATTTATATTAAAACAAAGATCTCGACAACTCTTCAATACAACAGATCTTCTTCAGACTCATTGAAGATTTTTTTATATAAAATCTGTTTCTTCTCTCGTAACATATAGATTTTCTCGAGAGGCTCTTCTAATTAAAGATTCTTTCTCGAGACGCTCTTCTCGGGACGTTCTTCTCGAGGACCTTTTCCTTTCTCGAGATACAAGTCAAAGATCTTTCTCGAGAGTGACACACTCTTCTCGAGAAAGGCCGAAATTTCCTTGTGTCAACATTAAGCCCCCTTCGTTTTGTATGTGATCTCTACCAATGTTTACATGGTTCGACATCACGAATCTCGAGGAAGAAAGCTTCGCGCAATAATCTCATTATGACCCTCCTCGTCTTGTGTTGGGCCAATTGTTCCTTTCGACAACGACGAAGTTTCATTCGACTACTTGAAGACATCCGCAACATTTTCTCGACCCAATTGATTGGGAGGGTAGAAGGGAATTTCTTTGTTTCACTTCCATAGAAAATGTAATGAACACCGGGAAGGAAAATTATCTAATAAGCTTCAAGGACTTGGAGTTAAGGATCATATTAAGGCAAGGATAACGAGATTGTCTCCCGAGAGGATTTTCCTGCCTTGCCTCTACAAGCAAATAATATTGCCTTCGACAATTCGTCCTCATCTCGTCCCTCGAAAAGCTCGAGATAACAACTATACCAAGAAGTCGGATTACTAACTCCTTGCTACTCAGGATGTTAACTACCATTGAACGTGGGTGTCTCGAGATTCCCCCATTTTCTTGGGTGTTAATATCATGAATATACGCTTACCCATGAGCGTTGGACAACCGAAGGCCGGGAGGATAAAGTGGGGCGTCGGCAGTCCAATCCCGTGGGCATTACTCTTACATCCCCATACAAACTCGAGTGACGTCAAATCCATCCTCTTCCTTATCCTTTTCTGGTCGTGTGGATATTTTGTGCGCCTGAATTGAGCGTGCGTAGCTCGAGATATGGCTAAAATATGGAACGCGACGCTTTTATATTTGAGCTGTAACGTCATTTTAGTAGACTGAGCATAACTTTAGCTACAAAGCCTCAATTTTCTGGAGATTAGTCTGGTTTATTCCCTCTCTGACTCTTCTACAACTTTCATGTTTTGGGTTTTCTCATTCGAAACCATCAGGGGCGAGTTTTGATAAGTTGAAATTAGAACTCCTCCGTTATCGAGTTCTGGTCTCGAGAACAATAACCCTCTTCCCGTATTTTTACTTGGGCTAGTTTCCTTTCCTTCTTCTCTACAACTTTGATGATTTAAGAGCTTTCATCCAAGGTCGTCCTAGAGGTGTTACGGCTGGTCGAAGTTGTAGCTATTTTGATCTAGAGATCAATCTCAAGAACATAACACTGTTTCGGTATTTTGCACATAACTTTCGCTATACAGGTCAGATTAACTCGAGACAAGTTGTGTTAGTCTCTTTTCCCCTCGACCTATAACTCTTATGCTTTTTTACTTCAAGATTCGAGGTCATCTTTGATGCGTTATGGCCGGTCGAAGTCATAACTGTTCTGATCTCGAGATCAAAGACACTACTTTGGTATTTTGACCATAACGTTGGTTAGAAAAGTCCGATTAACTCGAGACAAGCTGGGTTAGTACCCTTTCTTATCTAGTTACAACTTTTGTGTTTACAATTATCGATTTGACACCGTCTTGGACGTGTTATGACCGATCGAAGTCGAAATCGTCCTCCTCTCGAGATCATTCTCGAGTTCAGAACAAGCTGTTGGTGTTTGGGTCATAACTTTTGCTAGACAAATTGGATTAATACGAGAAAAGTTGAGTTAGTTCCCTTTCTTCTCGAGCTATAATTTTTATGTTTAACATGAGAGGCGGTCGAGGCGAACTCCTTTTGTGGAATTCACCTTGTGGAACGAAGGTGGCAACGGGTGTGGACACTAAGGGCCTGAGGCTCACCCTAGTGGTGGGTCGAAGGCGGGATTTGATCGTAAAGGGCCGGAGGCCCACCCTGACGGTGGAGCGATGCGGGATTCAATCGTCATGGGGTGGAGGTTCACCCTGACGGTGAAGTGAAGCGGAATTTTGGTGTCAAGGGCCGGAGGCTCACCTTGTTGGTGGAAGGATGCCAAGGGCCGGAGGCTCACCCTGGGAAAGTAAAAGTAAAATGTAAAAGACTTAGAATCTGTGTTTGTGTTTTGTCGTCATTGTTGTAGAGAATCCAACTGGGATTTTTATAGATGTGTTAGTATGGTTTTGATGATGCCATACAGAAGGTAAACATCTGCTATGTAGAAGGTAAGCCTCTACTATTCTGCAGAAGGTTAACCAATAGGGACAGTCTGTTTCGTACCTTCCGTCACCTAATCATTACCACGAATTGTTTAAATTAATCATTTGATTATTTAAATACATTCATATGATATTATATGTTAATTAAAATAGTTTCAAATCATTTTGATTACGATGTATTTCCATGTGAGTTGATCTGTTCTCTTTAAGGGAAGAAATCACTTTATATATGGAAAGCTCTGATGCAAGGTTCTGCTGACTGATATGGAACTATCCAACAGTCATTTTATCCTTTCTCTTGCATCTAAACATGTCCAGAATCTTTATGAATCATGGCAAAGGACAACCCATCTGAATATGGATGCACTTCCCACGTTTCTGTATCCAGAAGGTCAGCCAACCAATTTTGACAACCAAAATTATCTGATTTCCATATACAGAAGCCTGACGGATCTTAACCGTCCGAATCTTCTGTTGGCCCTATCACCTAGTATCGTGAACACAATCATGACCAGACGACATGATTGATCTTTAAGTGATACGGAGCATCTCTCCCAATGGGGGAATGATTTATATGGCTGATATTTTGTTTTCTTATTTTGCAGAAACATCCATCAGCCACTGTACCTTCTATAAATCATGTATTTCTATTTTGTATGAAATATGATCTTTTTTTCGATAGAATAGCGTAGACGACTTACGTGAGAGTGAGGATTTTATTCTAAGAGATCTGTGAGATTTCATTCTCTTTGGGGTTGAGCATTCGGTTGTAGAAGGTTGGTGCCTAGGGTACAAGCTAGACCGGACGTGAGTGAGGCTGCGAAGGATCTGGCGGCACTGTGGCGTGCCGGACGTGCATCAGGCTTAGGGAGAAGTCGGGGTGCATATGTGCCAGGGCAGTGACTAGAAGAAGAGCCGCGTCTGGAGGAATCTGGTGAGGTATTGGAATCGGTTGTTTTGTAATCGGTTTGCTCGTGTGTGCAGAAAGCAGGTGTCCATGGTGTAAGCTGTGCCGGGCGTGAGTGAGGTCGCGAAGGATCTCGCTGCACTGCTGCGTGGCGGACGTGCATCAGGCTAAGGGAGAAGTCATGGTGTATACGTGCCGAGACAGTGAGTAGAAGAAGGGTCGCGTCTGGGAGATTCACGGTGAGGAATTGACATTTGTGTTTTTGCAGAAGGGAAGTACCTGCTGCAGGCTTTGGAGAAGCCCCACGGGTGTTGTGTGCTTCTGGAAGACTTGGTGAGGAGTCAAACATCGGGGAAGCCTTGGTGAGGAGCCAAGCAGGTCGTGGAACAGCCGAAAGGAAAATTCACCCGTGGACAGAGGGGTTGATTGCCTGCGTAGGGCCGCTACATGCTTGCGTGGAGCTGCCACATTCTACAGAATTCCAACCGTAGGGATTGTGGAGTTAGTCACTGTCTTCAATGCAGAACCTCAACCAGAGAGTTTCTGGAGTTAGCCACAGGTCTCTGTGCGCGACCCAAAAGGGTTACTGATCACAACCCACAGGGTTTCTGTGAGTAGAAAGGCCGAACGACTATTTACGTCACCTTCTACAACTACAGAAGTATCTCAGTACCTTCTGCTAGTATTTCCATTGTGGAAAAACCGAAGGGCTATCTACAATACCCTCTGCAGGAGTGTTTAATCTGTTAGTCTTGTATTCGCTATAAGTGTTCAATAGTGAATTTCATCCTATAAGGGTGGAGAGTGGAGTAGGCTATTGCCGAACCACTATAAACCTTCAGTGTCTCATGTATTTTCTACGCAAAAAAAAAGCAAATTAACAGACACAACGCGAACATCTGAGCAGGATCTCCAAAGGTCTTGCATTACACATCATACGCTACAGAAACCAATCAGGTTCTGGAGTTGTTTCTAAGGATCTAGATTTCGCAGATCATCTCTTGGCATTGCCTAAACCTACAAGGTTATGTAACAACCTTCTGCTACTATAAGTATCTTTCAGATCTTGGAGTAGACGTTGCTAATCACACTTAGGGTGGTCGGATCTGTAGAACCTTGCTAGTAGAAACATGCACTTCTGCATCAACCTTTTGCTACTGCAGAAACCTTCTCAGGACTACATAATTATATCTTAGAACAGACTTTGGCTAGTCTTCTCTCATCAAGCAGTTCACTTCGGGATCTGCTGTGTACAAGGGTTCTGTAACTTACAGAAACCTAACCTTCCACTGTTGGGTTCTATTAGTTGTAAAAACGCTAAACAGGCCATTACGCTAATTCACTCCCCCTCTTAGTGCCATTGTTACACCAACAATTGGTATTAGACCAGGTCCAACGAAAGCCTTACAGTTTGTTGGGATCCTACAAAAACTATGACCTTCTATGTGCTCACTGTCCATTACCACTTTGTTGCCTTTTATAGAAGCTTTATTCTCTGTTAGAATCCAATAATTGGTAATAGAACCCAACTCAACGTTCGCCTAATATCTAGTTGAGGAACGGTCTTCACTCGGCAGAAGCTTTCAGCTCCTCGAGTTTCTACTTAAAGTCTGCAGAAGCTCTACGTTCCGCCAGAACTTAATAATGGCTGACTTTGCTGGATGACCACAATTGGGTAATCCTCTCAAATTCGATGGCCAAAACTCCTCTTACTGGAGTACCGTAATGAGATCTTACATAGAAGCGATTGATGAGGATATGTGGAAAATTGTTGAAAATGGTCTACCCACTATTCCAACCGACTAGACTTACGAGATTCAACTCAATGACAAAGTATCTACTATTTAATGCGATGTTGTCGAGTGAGGTTGCAAAAGTTTCTACATGCAATACTGCAAAAGAAATCATGGAGAAGCTTGTCACCATGTATGTTGGGACAATTCAAATCCGTGAAACAAAGATGAACATTTTGGTTAATCAATATGAGAATTTCTCTATGAAAAGTGATGAGACTGTCCAACAGATCTATGAAAGGCTAACCCTTTTGGTGAATGCCCTGGAACATCTAGGAAAGTCATTCACAAATGGAGAACTGGTGAGGAAGGTTCTGCACACCTTGCCCAGATCTTGGGAAGCCAAGAAAATGACTATAGAGGAAGCAAGGGATCTCACTACTCTCCCACTAGAACAACTTGTGAGTTCACTGATGTCTTATGAGACTGAGAAATCATCTCGCCCAGACATCAAACCAGTCTCTGTGGCTTTTAAAGCTATAAGAGAAATAGCAGAAGCCTCTGATGATCATACAGAAGCTAAAGCTGAAACGGATGATGAACTTGCGATGATTGCAAAGCGACTTCTCACGTTCGCCTCCAAACGTCGGTTCAACAAGAACAAAGGCGAAAGGAAAAGACATTCTAAGCAACCAGAACTAAGGTGCTTTCAATGCAATAAGAAAGGTCCTTTAAAAACCGATTGTCCTCTTATTCGGGAAAAGGAACAACCTTCTGCTGCCAATAAGGGTAATAGAGCTACGCTTGCCTGGGAAGAAAGTGATGAGTCTGATGACGAGCAAGAACAAACACTTGTCTTTTCTACAACTCGCACAAAATAAAATTACACTACAGGAGGATCGCTCTATCTGAGGACAGAAGCTAAGGAAAATGAGTGGTATCCGGACAGTGGTTGCTCTAAGCACATGACTGGTGATCCCTCAAAATTTTCCAACCTCACACTGCAGAACGGAGATTCTATAAGCTTTGGAGACAATAGCAAAGGTTCTGTAATTGGAACTGAAACTGTTGGTACTTTATAAACTATGGTTATTGAAGACGTTCTACTGGTGGCAGAACTAAAGCATACCCGCTGAGCATTAGCCAGCTATTTGATAAAGGGTATATTATTACCGTTGATAAAGATTCTTGTTCTGGAATGCTAGACAATAAAGTTCGCTTTATTAGCAAACGCAAAAGGAATATTTATTCTTTATCACCGAACAGTTTCTGTAATACATGAAACTGCCTTCTGTCTATCAAGGATGAAGGTTATCTTTGGCATAGAGAGTTAGGTCATACCAACTTTCGGTTGCTATCAAAGCTAGCCTCAATGAATTTGGTGAAAGGACGTTCTTACATCAAATTTGAGCAGGAAACCAAAAACCAAAAACTTGTTCAAAGATTGTTCTCTTGGTAAGCAAACCAAAAACTCATTCAAACCTAAGAATGAAGTTTCTGCATCTAAACCATTGGACCTTCTGCACATGGATCTTTTTGGTCCAGCCAGAGTTCAAAGTGTTGGAGGAAAAAGGTAATGCCTCGTAGTGGTTGATGACAAAAGCGATGCTTTCGAGCTTTCGAAAGTTTAGCTAAACTTCTGCAGAATGAGTTCAACTCCTCTGTAAAAGCTATAAGGACAGATCGTGGTACAGAGTTTGAAAAACATGATTTTGAAACCTTCTACAGCAAATATGGTGTTGTTCACACTTTTTCTGCTCCCAATTCTCCTCAACAAAATGGTGTTGTGGAGAGGAAAAACATAACTCTAATGGACATGGTAAGCACCATGATCTGTGAGAGTAAGGTTCCACAGAACCTTTGGGCAGAAGCTGTGAATACCGCATGCTACATATCCAATAAGGTACTTATTAGACCCAAGTTGGATAAAACTCCCTATGAACTTCTCATGGGGAGGAAACCCAACATTTCCTACTTTCATCCATTTGGAGGTGTCTGCTATATATTGAGACCTTTTAAGAATAACCTGGGAAAGTTTGATGCTAAGTCAGATGAGGGAATCTTTCTTGGATACTCTACGACTAGCAAAGCATATCGAGTCCTTATTAAAAGTACATCTAAAATTGAAGAGTCTATCAACGGTAAAATTGATGACTCATTCAACAAAACAAAAGATACTGCCGAACCTGTAGTGTCCCTGGAACTCGCAGAAGACATAGTCTCTGTAGTTAAACCTTCAGAAGAAGGATATAAGGACGAACGTACTTCTACCCCAAATTTCAGTAATGAATTTAAGGAATTTAATGTTGATCCGTCTAAAGAGGCTTCTACCTCTAATATGGACAATCGACACTCAGAATTAAATGTTCCACCCTTATACAAACAATGTCATCCTATTGACCAAATTAGAGGAGACATCAATAGAGGCATTCAGACACGACGTTCTGGTAATGACTTCTACCACATTCTCCGTTCTTATCTCATATCGAGCCAGATGGCATTGATGAAGCTTTTAGTGATCCACATTGGATTCTTGCAATACAAGAAAAGCTAAATCAGTTTGAGAGGAATAAAGTGAACTTGTCCCATATCCTGATGACCGTTCCGTGATCGGAACAAAATGGGTTTTCAGAAACAAACTAAATGAGTCAGGCGATGTTGTTCACAACAAAGTAAGACTCGTTGCGAAAGAATATTCCCAAGAAGAGGGAATAGACTTCGACGAGACGTTTGCTCCTATAGCATGTCTAAAGGCTATAAGGCTTCTGCTAGCCTATGCCTCCTACAACAACTTTAAGTTGTACCAAATGGATGTGAAGAGTGTATTCCTGAATGGTGAAATTAAGGAGGAGGCATAAGTTGAGCAACCTCCTGGATTCGAGGATCCAAAGCACAAAAAACACGTCTATATGCTCCAAAAGGCATTATATGGGCTTACACAAGCATCAAGAGCTTGGTATGAGACGCTCAGCTCCTTTCTACTAGAAAAGGGCTACAAAAGAGGTCGAGTAGATAGTACACTCTTCCTCAAAAACAAAACCAATCATCTTATGGTGGTCCAGATTTATGTTGATAACATAATATTCAGATCAACCAATGATAAGCTCTGCAAAGAGTTTGCAGAACTCTTGACAAGTGAGTTCGAAATGAGCATGAAGGCAGAACTCAAGTTCTTTCTCGAATTGCAAATTCAGCAAACTACAGAAGATCCAAGAAATGTACACTAAGCAGCTTCTGAAACGATTTGGCCTAGATGATACAAAACCCTTGTCGACTCCTATGGCTACAAACACCAGGATAGACAAAGATGACAATGGTTCTGAAGCGGATAGTAAGCTCTACAGGAGCATCATTGGCTCCCTTCTGTACCTTACAGCTTCTAGACCCGACATACAATTTAGTGTATGTCTCTGTGCAAGATTTCAATCTGCACCCAAAGTATCTCACATGACTGCGGTCAAGAGAATCTTCAGATACTTGCAAGGTTCTGCTAATCTCGGATTGTGGTATCCCAAAGGATCAAATTCTGATCTCATTGGATACTCGGATGCCGACTATGGAGGCTGTAAAATTGACAGAAATAGTACCAGTGGTACTTGTCAACTCAAGGGGAACATGCCTATTTCATGGTTATCTAAAAAGCAAACTTTGGTTGCTTTATCAACCACAGAAGCTGAGTATGTAGCAGCTGCAAGTTGTTGTGCTTAGGTTCTATGGATAAAACAACAACCTGAGGACTACAACCTTGAGTTTGTTAAAATCTCGATCAAGTGTGATAATACGAGCGCAATCAATTTGGCTCATAACCCTGTTTATCACTCTAGATCAAAACACATAGAACTCCGACATCATTTTCTGATGAACAATGTGTAGAAAGGTTCTGTATGTATTGAATACATCAATACAGAACGACAACTGGCAGGCATCTTCACTAAGCCTCCAGATAAAGATCAATTTGACTTTATCAGGAGCGAGTTGGGAATATGCCCAATCAAAGTCCTTATGCCAAAAGCTAAGGCATTGTGTCATGACTGACACAACAGAACCTATGTGCAGAAGGTTAACCTTCTGCAACATTCAACTAAGTTTGAGAAATTAACTCAAACAACAACTATCTAAGATGGGACGTCTTCGTATCTCAACTTAGAACAGATAGTTGTGTACAAAAGCTTGGTGCAGAAGCTGACCTTCTACAACTCAACGTTCTGCACAGGTGAAAATTTGAGATTGCGTTAATTAAGTAAGGAGACTTATGTTTCTTAACTTAGTTACCAAACCAAACTGTGCGGAAGCTTTGGCGTAGAAAGTTGACCTTCTACAGTCCTAAATGGCTGTTTGATTTAAAAAATTACCATGAGTCAAACGGTAAGAAATCTGAAAAGATTTCCCCTGACGCTTAGATTAGTCTAATCCATAAAAGACCCGTTAGGATCTCAAAACTTTCTGGTCGGCCTATATATTGGAGAATGTTTTCTTACCATATTTAACTTATGCGATTTCCATCTTAAATTTCCATCGCATTCTTCTCTCTCCTTCCCCGCCTTACACTTCTTTTCTGCCTTTTGAAGCCCTAAATTCTCTCATTCTCTCTCAACTCTCCTCTGAAAAATTCTCCAATGGCACCAATGACCAAGAATCCAAAGAGCTGTCGAAATCCGACGCTTCACCCCCTTCATGCATAGGCTCCCAAGCCTGCTGCTGTTGATCAACCTTCTAACGAGGTTCAACCATCTGAGGTGCTCAGAGCCGCTGATCCACCTGCTCCGATGGCCAAGGAAGTCTCTGCTGAGTATCCAGAAGTCATTATGGATAAGGTTCCGGATGCTGACGAGGTCCCTATAGGAGGAGAACCATCTGCTGAAGACTCATGTCTCTAAGGAAGGTGTGGCTAACGAACTTGCTCTCTCCAAATTTGAAGGACCAAAAGACTCAGATGAGGAGGATCTTGCTGAGATTGCAGCACCAATCACAGTCGTGTATCCGCCAACGCAGACGATCTCTCCAGATTTAAAGCAAAAAGGTGTGGTTTCTACTTCTCTTAAAGCGTTTAAGATTGAAAAATCTGAAGGGCCTTAAGCTACTTTCTGCAACCATAGCGTCTGGTGTTTCTTCCCGGACCAGGTTTAAGCGAAAGGATGCTGAAACGGTCTCCAAGTCCTTGACTAACCCACTCGTGAAAAGTCCTAAGAGACAGGTTACCTTTACCACAATACGTGGAAAGTTGGCAACTTCGGTGCCAACATCATCAACAGCATGCAGTACGTGAAGGCTGGCTCACGAAAGCGCAACACTATGAGCTTCTCCACAATAAGACTCCATCTGCCGCTGCTGCTGCTAACGGCAAGAAACATGCAAAGGACCCCCTACAAGCCAGAAAGGTTCAGCTTCATCAGCTGTTGAGGCTTCTGCCTCTTCCTCTGCCCTCTATTCTCAAGGATCTGCAACACCAAGTAGCTGCCATGGTGAGGACATCCGAGTACTGCAGAGGCTGATCATGGATGCTTTGCGCCAACTGGAGGGCCTGGACAAGTTTCCGTGCGAGAATTTGGATGGTTCTACTGATGCCTGAGGCCATTAATATTGAAAACTTTTGAAAAACTCTGTTTTTCTATTTTTAATATGTGACCCTCTATGGGCACACCATCTTGTGCGCCGTACTGTTTTTTTTCAATGGTTTAATTACAAAAACTGTTGTACTTTCTTCCTGCATGGTTTTAATATAGTTTCATCGTCTATCACCTAGTCTTATCCCTTTCGATCTGGCAAAAAGGGGGAGGAATATGGATGTTTGAAACAGACAGGCTTTGCTCTGTGTTTTTGCAGGAATTATTTCTGCAGTCAATGGGTGTAGAAGCCTGTTTTGGCACTGCGTTCAACGACCTTCTATAGGTGTTATTGCATGTCTCTAACATTCTTCTGCTAGGGAATGTAAAAGGAGACTTCGTCTCTTTTAGTGTTAAGTCCAATTAAGGAATTCTTAAACGCTTTTTCACAACCCTCACAGCGGCAGCCTTGCCAAGGTCGTGCCCTCATCCATGTTCCTCACCACCTATCTCCGCAGCAAACCTCAGGCTCTCAGTGAGTTTTCCTTCTAATGATCTTGCAAAAAGTAACACCGTCCCGTGAAACGTTACACGTCCTTTCATCAAAAGAAACATGATAACCTTTATCACACAATTGACTAATACTAATCAAATTGTGTTGGAGGCCTTTAATATAAAGAACTCCTTCAATGGTTAGGGAGTTAGAACAACAAATAGTCCATGTTCCTTTAACCATCCCTTTTCCATTATCACCAAAGGTGACAACACCACCATCCTGGAAAACCAGTGTGGAGAGGTGTTAGGACCAATGTCAATGATGATAACAAGGTGAGAAGAGTCCCTAACTCACAAGACAGGCATGGAAAAAATAGGTAGATCTGACCCAAAAGCCAGACATGGCTACTTTCCTAAATTTGGGAAAACCTCAGATGACTAACCCAAGTTTTGGTTTAATCCCTGGGCGATCAAGTAAGTGTGGAGCCCAGAGGTTGAGGTGTGATGATGCTAAGCAGACTGTGAAGAGTCGCCTTCGCGTCCCAATGAAAGGGCGCATTCAACTGGTATTTCTTTTCGCGGTCACCTCCGCGGTACAAATGTTGGGTGTTGCAATGAATACGGCATACTTCGAGAACATATCGACGACAACCAATATTGAAGATAAGTCTCTGATCTTAAGAAATCCAAAAACGAAATTCATTGACACTGACACCCAAGGTTTCTCCACAATCGGTAACGGTTGGAGCGAACCCGCCTCCTTCTGCCTATCTGGTTTATGTTGTTGACACACCACGTCGGCCAGTCTCCCCGCCGGCACACAGATGGCAAAACCCAGACAGTTCTAACAGCAATTGATCCCGCCCTAAATTGTCGAGGGATTCCATCGAATGAATTTGCAGATCGCGGAGCAACTGGAACTGTCCTTGATTAATTTCTTGAAATCGAACAAGTTTGTGATGTCATCATCGGTGGGGCCATGGGGGAGGGGGATGGAGAGGGTCTGGTCCCAGACGGGGAAGGAGTCGCCCTCGCGGTCAACCCTGGAAACATCGCTATGAGCTCTGTTCCCGCGAACTCATCTGGAGAATCATCCTCCGGCCTCTCCGGACATTTGACGTGGGGGTTTTTGGTACGAATGCATAATTTGTTACGGGAGGTTCGGGAGTGGGGATATACCCCTCGACGGAAGGTTCCGTATAAAAACTCTCCCTTCGTCTATGTAAATGAGCATTGACAAGCCAGAGCCTGTGGCCTTCGCTCCGTTTCTGTTGAGTCTTATCTACCGTGGTCTTTTCCAGGCGACCAACGATCCTGCCAACTTTCCTTGGTGCCAGATAGATGGCCCTCTGTGGTTCTTACCAGGAACTGTCGGGTTACACATAGAAGCCTTGTGCTATGTACCATGCAGAAGTTGTCATGCTCTGCAAATTTGCAGAAGCTTTTAGCTCTGTGACTATATGCGAGATTCGTACCCGCACTCGATCAGACGGAGTTATGGGGAGTTTCTTTGCAACATTTTATGAGCTCATAGGCTCATCGCAGAGGCTCCTATGTTATGCATCTTACAGAAGCTTCTAGCTCTGTATGGATAAGCGAGATTCATACCCGCGCTCATCCAGAAGGAGTTAAGGGGAGTTTCTCTACCTATTTCCCTCGATGATAGATAGTTTTGTAATCATAAAAAAGGGGGAGATTGTTAGTATAGTTTTGATGATGCCATACAGAAGGTAAACTTCTGCTGTGTAGAAGGTAAGCTTCTACTACTCTGTTGAAGGTTAACCAATAGGGAGAGTATGTTTCGTATCTTCTGTCACCTAATCATTACCACGAATTGTTTAAATTAATCATCTTATTATTTAAATACATTAATATGGTATTATATGTTAATTAAAATGGTTTTAAATCATTTTGATTACAATTTATTTCCGTGTGAGTTGATCTACTCTCTTTAAGGGAAGAAATCATTTTATATATGGAAAGCACTGATTCAAGGTTCTGCTAACAGATTTGGAACTATCCAACGGTCATTTTATCATTTTATCCAACTATCCAAATTCTTTATGAATCATGACAAAGGACAACCCATCTGAATATGGACGCACTTCACATGTGTCTCTATCCAGAAGGTCTAATGTTCTGTGTCTCATTTAGTTTCTGCACAAACGGTAAAACAAATTAACAGACACAATGCAAACGTCTTAGCAAAGACTCCAAAGGCCCTGCATCAAACATCGTATGCTACATAAACCAATCAGGTTCTGGAGTTGTTTTCAATGATCTAGCTTTCGCAGAACATCCCTTGGTAGTACAGAAACCTACAAGGTTCGGTAACTACCTTCGGCTACTACAAGTATCGTTCAGATCTTAGAGTGGATGTTTCTGATCACACTTAGGGTGGTCGGATCTGGAGAACCTTGATAGCAGAAATATTCACCTTCTGTATCAACCTTCTACTACTGCAGAAACCTTCTCAGGACTGCATAATTACATCTTAGATTAGACTTTGGCTGGTCGTTCTCTCATGAAGCAGTTCACTTCGGGATCTGCTGTGTACAAGGGTTCTCTTAGTTGTAAACCTAATCGTCCGCTGTTGGGTTCTAATAGTTGTAAAAACGCCAAAAAGGCCATTACACTAATTCACCCCATCTTAGTGCCATTGTTACACCAATAAGACGTCTTCGAGGAAGAGGTGGCTTACCTCTAGAAGCCTCTATATTTTTCACTTTGGCGAAGTCCATAGGCAAAGTGATAGCATTACAACAAGTTCTCGGCAGTTGTTTATATTCAATATTGTTCTCCACTTTATCAGATTGTTTGGGTAGTTGTGAACGACTAATTAAATATTTTAATATATTTAGCCACGTTCTAAAATAATCTGATTTTCATTTTACATAATATTTATATTAAATCAAAGATCTAGAGAACTCTTCAATACATCAGATCTTTTTGAGACTGATAGAAGATTTTTTTATATAAAATCTATATCTTCTCTTGTAACATATAGATTTTCTGATTCTTTCTCGAGATGCTCTTCTCGGGACGTTCTTCTCGAGAACCTTTTCATTTCTCGAGATACTAGTCAAATATCTTTCTCGAGAGTGACACACTCTTCCCAAAGTAGACGACCACAAACTTTCCCATTAAAGGTCGCAAGACACGGGTTATCAGTCACATCAACGTGCTGGGTGCGTTTGAAAAACCATAGGGCATCACTAACCATTCGTACAATCCATACTTAGTCTGTAAAGTTGTCTTCCACTCGTCGCCTTCTTTCATTTGAATCTACCTTCGAGAACACATGCGCTCCATACAACTCATCCAACGTATCATCTAGTCGAGGGATAGGGAAACGAAACTTCACCGTGATCTTGTTGATCTCTCGATAATCCAAGCACAATCGCTAAGTGCCATCCTTTTTTGGCACCAATATGGCTGGGACTGAACAAGGGCAAAGCACATTTGCCAAGCGCGCTTAAAGCGCAAAGCGCAGCAAGGCGCATCCCCAGCGCTTCGCTCCCAAGCTCTGAAGCGGCCCGCATGTAGCGCGTGCTTAGGAGGCGCTTCGGGCTATAAGCGCGAGGCGCAAAGAGCTGCCAAAGCGACAAAGGCGCGACGGTCCCTATACTAAACCCGATTTTTTCTTTTTTTTTTTTCTATCTGAAGCACTCCCTCCCTACGCCAGACAGAAGACCTCCCTCCCTCCCTCCCAGAAGCTCTCCCTCCCAGCGGCAAAAGCCCTACATCCCTCTTAGAAGTCTTCCTTCCCGTCGCCTCGCCGGACCCCGTCGCTCCGCCGAACCCTGTCCCCCCGTCGGACCCCGACCCAAACCCTCCTTCTCTTGCTGTGATTTCTAATTTCTTATCGCTTGCGTATGCGGATTTTGATTTCTATGGGGTTGACGTTTTGATTTCTGTGAGACTGATTTATGTAGGGCTGATTTCTAGGGTTGAACATACTTAGCTCCCACTCCCACCTCAGTTTGTCTCTTTTCAAATATACATAGGTTTCGATTTATGTTGGTTTCGATTGCTTTGATTTCTGATCAACTATTTGTCGGGACTGATATTAGGAATGGATTCATCGGACAAATCTTCGAAAAGAGATTAACATTGATGCCTACATGTCAAAAGCGCGCTTTGCGCTTAAAGTTATTTGGGAGGTTTGCGCTTTTTATGTGTTTTGCACTTTAACAACTATGGTAGACATGCCCCTGGAACCATGTCGATCTAGTGTTGATTACTTCGCATAGGTGGTAGTTCGACGGACAGCTCCTCTGGAAACACATCATTGAACTCCTCGAGTATGGATACGGCTAAGGGATGGCTCGTTGATTGATCCTGGGTTGTTTCGATAAGAATCAGAAAATAAGCCTTCTCGCCTTCATGGATCGCTCAAACCAATTAAACTCCCTTGAGACGCTGATCAGTAGATCGATTCTGTGGTGCTATCGCAGGCTGGGTGGTCAGGGGCATCAAAGTGACCTTCTTCTCGTCGACGCTGATTGAATATGTATTGTGATATCCGTCATGTTGCGCACGTCGATCAAACTGTCACGGTTTTCCTAGGGGCAAGTGACACGCATCCATTGGAATAATGTCTCCCAATAGAAAATGGAACTCTCGCTCTCTGGGTCACTCGAACGTCACTCTCCTTGTTGAGCCATTGTAGTCGATAGGGCTGAGGATGAGCTTCGATAGACAACTTCAGTTCGACCATCATCCTCGACACGACATTGTTGCAGCTTCCACCATCTACAATCACCAAACAAACATTTCCTTCCACTGTGCACCTGGTGTGGAAAATACTTTTCCTTTGATTCTCCTCTCTGGCAGGTGTCACGCTTAAAGCCTTTCGGACGACCCACAACTCTCCTTCGTCCGGGTACTCCTCAATCTCTTCTACATCCCAAATAGGATTGACGTTCTCATCGAACTCTTCTGCTCCCTCAAATAGCTCTCTAATGACAATGTTTCTCTCGATGGATACTCAGAAGCCATGTGTCCTACTCCTTGGCACTTGAAACATCGTCGATTGATATGTCGCTCGTTCGACTTGACTTCATATCTAGTAGTCGATGATGGAGTCTTTCTTGACGTTGTCGACAGTGGCTTTGCCTGGGAGCTACTCCCCTTGTTGAAAAACGGAACCTTAATGAATGAGCGGGTACTCGATCTTCTCGCTTGCTGCTGCTCAACCTTATGGGCAAGTGCTCTAACATCGTCGAAGATGAAATACTGCTGAAGTTCAATCGCATCCGCGATCTGGGGCTTAAGTCCTCGAAGATACTTAGCAATGGTTTGCTTTTATGCTTCTTTGACATCACACGGCAGCAATAGTCTCTCGAACACTCTCGTGTACACCGATACACTTGAAACTTGCTGAAGCGACTGCAACTTGAGGTAGAGATCTCGTCGACAATGCTCCGGCAAAAACCTCTTAGTCATAGCCCTCTTCATTTTCGACCACGTACAAATTTTGTCACGCCCTTCTCTTCGATGCTGCTGGTTGGTGTTCTCCCACCACAAACTGGCGTACTTCTTCAACTTTAATACAGCCAACTTAACCTTTCGTTCTTCGAGCACCTTTTCATAGTCGAAGATGCGTTCAACCGTGTGCATCCAGTTGATGAACTCCTCGGGGTCCAAATTTCCTTCGAACTCCGGAATTTGAACACTCATCATTAGGGCTCTTCTCTCCTGCCTACGATACTCCGGTGAAGATCCTCGTTGAGACTCTTCTCGCCACGAGTTCTTCCTCTACATCACGGTACAATCGACTACGGGATGTCGATGCATTATGTGTCCGCATTGGCTGTAGTTGTTGTTGAAGATCGGCGATCTACAGCTCAAGTCGAGCAACGTGTGCTTCGTATAGAGACAAACCGCGTTGGGATCTTCCGGCCATTTGACAACCGTGTGCTCTGATACCATGATGATAGGAGGCGGCAAGGAATAGATGATTCTAATACCAAAAATGAAGGGGAATGTCACTAAGGGTGCGGAATGGAGTGACGTGGGGATGGACGGAAGGTTGTGTAGGGGGTGTGGATGGAATGATGAAGGCTGAATAAGGGGAAAAGGATAGGTTGAGATTTCAACCTCCACAGATACAGAAACACCACCGTGAAAGAAGAACTCGGATAACTCGTTTGGTCGTGGATACAAATCCACCTCCACGAACAAGACGAGGGTGAGGCACAGCACGGAGGATATAGATACACCACCACCAAGTGATACACTCAAGTCAATCCGCACTTGGAATTCACCAAATGAAGAACGAGGTTGAAGGAGAATCCACTCACTTCGGATAGAAAGACGAAGTCTTACGAAGGGTTTATAATCTGATCAAAAGCTTTTCAAAAGCTTACAAGGGTGCCCATTATATAGGGATCGCGAAAACAAGAACATAAATGCAAGATATTGAACTTAGACAAGATGCATGCATGGTCGGATTCATGGACGAACCATAAATGGCTTATTGGAAATGCAACAAACATAAATGTTAATGCATGAGAGGGATAATGCTGGAGTTGCTTCTACTTCGACGGCTTCCTTCGTCGGCTTGCTTTCAACGTGTCCGTATTTCGTTGGTGACTTGCTTCGATGGGCCCTTACTTCGAAGGCTCCTCACTTCGACGGATCCTTGCTTCGATAATTAGTCGATGATGAGCAAGCTGATAGTACTAGTCGATGGTGTGTCGATGGTCCTTGTATCACTAGGACCCCCCCCCCCCCCGGTGATGCGTCCCGTACCCGAAGATGTGAGGGATTTAGTTACTCGATTGGTTAAGCAGATGATCCCCGGTGCAATACGAAGGGAAGATGTGAACTTTTACAGGACGCCTTATCTAGATTACATCGACAGAGATTTTGTATATCCGAGGGGTTATAAAATTCCAAATTTCACTATATTCTCTGGCGATGTTGATATGACACCGATAGAACAAGTGGCTCGCTTTACTCACGAGACTGGCAAAGCATCCAATAATGATTTTTGGAAACTTCGACTGTTTCCTAACTCGTTGACTGGTTTGACGTTTAACTAGTACATACCTACCTCTCAATTCGATTCAGAATTTGCAAGAAATGCAAAAGTATTTCATGCAGGCATTTGACACGTTGGATGCAACCATTACCATAGCTGAATTAACCCGAACGCAGCAGTAACTTGGAGAGTTAGCCGCAACTTTCCTGCAACGGTTTCAAAAGGCTCGACGTAGATGTAAGACCTCTGTTACTGAGAAGGAAGTTGTTGAAATAGCACGGGAAGTTTTGGATATTCGAATTCGAAAAAGATCTAGGGAGGAATGTTCCGAGATTTATTCGTTCTTGCTCAGAGGGCCACTAAGTATGAACGCCTTTGAGAGAAAAATCGAAGGGCCAGTCGACTAAATCAGCATATCATCGAAGTAGACATGGCTGAATTCATCATAGGGCGTCTCACGTCTGCGATGTCTTGGCTAAGAAAAATTTCAAAGTAAAGGCCTTCCAAAAGTCGAATGAGGAGCGCAAGTTTCATTCGACGTGGATAAAGCAAATGAGATTTTCGATTGGCTCAAAGATCGGGGTCGAATTAAACTTAATCCTGGACATACACTACCACAGATTGATAAAGAAAAGAAGAAGAGCTATTGCAAATGGCATGGGTATTTCACACATGCAACTCGCAATTGCTTGATCGTTACGAACCTTATTCAAGACCTGATCGAGTCAAAAGTCCTTTGTTTTGAAGAGTCAGATGAACCTGCTTCAATCGACAAGAAACCTTTCACTAATTGTGAGGTACATACCTTCGAAGTAAATGTAGTGGATGTTTCGTTGCATGACATTGTCGAAACAACATATGTTGTTAATGTGGTTACTTCTAATGAAGATTGGAGAACGTCTTTTGTTGACTGCTCTCCAATCCTGAAAAGGGGACAACCTGCCAACTAAATTTGTCGGCAAGATCCTACAACTTGATCGATGATTTTTCTAGTTGGAATTTTGTTAAGATGTGTCGATATGGAAGAAGCAATTCCAATAATGCTGAAAACACACGAATGATTATGTGGTCAACATTTGTCAGGACCGAACATGTGTTGATCAATCAGAAGACATGGTTTTTTCTATCCATCGATGATGAAAGATTGCATCGCCATGGCTTGAGGTAAACAGGGCCAACGACATGGTCTTATCTCTCATGTACCAACCACACTACTACATCCAGTTATAAAACCATGGCTTTTTAGATCATGGGCTATAGACACGATTGGAGAAATAACACCAAACTCTACAAAGGGGGATGCTTATATACTGGTCGCGACATATTATTTTACCAAATGGGTCGAGACTAAAGCATATAAGAATATTACTCAAGCGGAGGTCGTCGATTTGTCAAACAGGACATTATATATCGATTCGGTTTCCCTCAAAACATCGTCGTTGATAATGCAATTATTTTCAATGGCACTGTAATTCAAGTCTTTGTCAAGGAATTTGGGTTTACAATAACTAACTCATCTCCTTCTTACACACAGTTAAATGGGCTCGACGAACAAAATTATCAATGACATGGTCCTATCTCTCATGTACCAGCCGCACTACTACATCCGGTTATAAAACCATGGCCTTTTAAATAATCGGCTATAGATATGATTGGAGAAATAAGACCAAAATCTACGAATGGTGATGCTTATATACTGGTCGCGATGGATTATTTTACCAAATGGGTCGAGGCTAAAGCATATAAGAATATTACTCAAGCGGAGGTCGTCGATTTTGTCAAGAAGGACATTATATATCGATTCAGTATCCCTCAAAACATCGTCATTGATAAGGCAATTGTTTTCAATGGGACATTAATTCAAGACTTGGCCAAGGAATTTGGGTTTACAATAACTAAGTCATCTCCTTATTATTTACAGTCAAATTGGCAAGTTGAATCGACGAACAAAATTATCAAATACAACATCCAGAATATGATTGAAAGTAATCATCGGCAATGGCACACTTTGCTTTTGGATACATTGAAGGCCTTAAGGGTTACAAAACGCGAAAGTATTGGACAATCTCCCTACAGCATAGTGTATGGACACGACGCAATATTCGTTATAAGTCGATTCGAGTTCAAATGCATGAGAACAAAGATGTTCGCGACTATGATGAAGCCATGTAGTGGGAAATCGAAGGACTAGAATCGAGACGTTTCCAAGCCTTGAATCGAATCCAGGTTCAAAAGAATGAATCGCTAGAAATTATAACAAGCAAATCACTGTTAAGTCATTTATTCAAGGCGATTTAGTTTGGAAAATGATCCTCCCGGTTGAAAAGAAAGATTACTTCCATGGAAAATGGTCTCCTAACTGGGAAGGTCCATTTCGAGTCGATAAATTGTATTCGAAGAATGCTTATCATTTGTCGAACTTGAATGGTGAATGGCATGCTTTAAAGATTTATGGGAAATATCTCAAGTAACATCGACCCACACTGTGGCAGACACATTTAAGGGAAATACAAGCTAAATGCCCTGAGTTGTGTTCATAGTTCGTAGGATCGATCGAAAAAGAATAATCCATTACATTTTTGTCGATCTTTGTATTACATATAAAGTGGTACACATGAAGATCGACAATAACAAGACAAAATCTAATACACCGTCGTAGCCTAAAGCATAACTCGGTCCTTTGAGTTCCGGAACTGTTATGGACACAAAGGCTGGATGCTACAATCGCAGTCGCGGTTGTCACAACGATTCTTGCTCACTCTCCCCCTGATGGTACTCCTTTGGTAGGCACTATTGCGCTGCATCCTCGGGGTTCTTCCTTTGGCCCCCTGTTTCTGTGCTCACCCACTTGAAGAGCGCCTTCATGCTCATTTACCACTTACCGAGTGGGGTGAAGATGCAAAAAGTTAAACACTTCATATATCTTGTTCTTCTCTACCTTGAACAAGAAATGAGAAGAGTTTTTCAACTCAGCATCCTCTTCCTACCCAGGTGGAGGCGAGAGGAGAGGCGCAAGAATTCCCTTGCCTAAGGTTGTGGACCTAGGCCTGAAAGGGATTTAAAGTTGTTAACTTAGGCTTTAGTTTTGAAGAGATGGTTTTCAAGGAAAAGGCATCTCGAAGAGGCATTTTGAAACAAACAAATAGGGCGAATGAAGGAGATGAAGTTTGCCTTCTGAAAAGCTTATATTTGTAGCCAAAAATTTACTGCAAAAAATCAATTTTAAAGATCTTGATAATCGGAACAGTTCCAATTTACTATGACAAGATTATAGAAATATTAACAGCTTTATTGCTAGCGCAGAACCTGATGCAGGTCACCCTTATCGCCTTGTGAAGCGGTAAAGGCTTTCAAAAAGTTCTATTATAATTAATGTCATGTATTTATTACATGATTAGCCAGATTTGTAAATAGTCGACATTAAATGACAGTATGTCGTGCAAGGGTCGAATACAAATGTGGTTGTTCGATATTGAAATCAAAACTAAGTCTGTTTTTCCAACATTTACAGAATCAAATGCCTAGCCTCTTCTTTGGACTTGGCAATCGCTTTTTGTTGGAGAACAAAGGGAATCTTCTGCTGCATCGATACCCTGTTGATCTTCTCCTGCTCGAGGGAAGCTCTTAGAGCCTTGATTTCAGCATCTTTTACTTCTACTTCAGACTTGGCAGCTTTAAACTCATGCTCCTTCAACTCTAGTCGGGCTCGACGTTCGAAGAATTCCTTCACAACTCCTCACAACGCGAGTTGGCTACATGACGAACTCTTTCAATCTCATCCAACTTGTTTCCTAAAGATTTCTTGGGAGATTGCATAAATCTTCTCCCAAATCTCGTTCCCTGTGAGTGCGTCAACTAGGGGTGAGAAAAAAATCTGAAGTCCGAATTCAGAGTCCGAAATCCAATTCTATTTTTGGAATCGAATTCGGATAGTTTAGATTTCGGACTCGGAATCGGACTTATCGAAAAATTAAAATTCGGATTTGGACTCGGTTTCAGAATTTGAATCATTAATTCAGATAGTCCGAAATTCCGATTAATGTTTTAAGACCAAAGCCAAAAAAAACGTTTCTTCCCCATCCCCAACCCTAAGAAATCACTTCCGGTGCTCCGCCTCCGCTGCTCCTCCATCTACGTTTTCTTTTTCCTTTTGTTTGCCTAAGGAAGAAGAGAGGCTCTGAGGTTCCCTACTCTCTTCTTCTTGTCATCGTTGTGAAGAAAATGGGAAAGGTAAAAGCAATGGGTTTCTTCTCCTTCTTCAGGAGGCTCTTCTTTGCTTCCTTCTTCATCCTTTCTACAGGCAGATGTATCCCCTCTTTCTCCACCAATCCATGTCTTAAAGAGTTGGGGTTTCGTTTGTTGCCTTCACGGCCTTTTCCTTACTGTTTGTTGCCTTCATAGCCTTGAAATTCAAAATTTTTGGATTATCCAAATTCCGAGTCCGAATTATTTTTGGACTCGCAAATTCGGAATTATATACAATCGGACCCGGACTCGGACTCGAAAAAATATAATTCGGAAGTTCGGACTTGGGTGAAATTCGGAGTCAGATATCCGGTCCGAATGCTCACCCCTAGCGTCAGCAGAGGATTCCCATGAGGACCAATATGAGCCGAGAGCAGCAAATCCCTCGAAGGAGCTCATAAGCCGAAGGAGTCTCCTCGATAATGACTACTATTTCCCGAAGACGACCCAAAGATTCTTTAGAGACATCTTGTCGAAGCAAGCCTCAATTTCCTACAAGAGAACATCTTTTTGTAGATTCTACTCTAATACAACAGGAGCAATCGATGATGATTCTCTATGTAAACAATTGAACCTTGGACATGACAAAAGCTCTTCCTCTGGATCTTCCACTTCGGTATTGTTTGGATGCACTCCATCCCAGTTCTCTCCTTCTTCGTCCAACTGCTCTTGTTCAAGAAGGTTATCCGGAATCACATCCCGGTCTACCCGAATATTAACTTGAGAGTCAGCTGGTGCGACAAGAGGATCCTCATTTGGGACTTCAGTGCCAATCAAAGGGGGCTCATATGACTAAAAATGTTAGATCATGCGTAAATAAATATCGCATCGAAATAAATATGACTGTAGGGCTTAAGACCTACATATAACATCTAAATAATACAATGGAGGAATTTACCATCATTTCCTCGATCATCTCATTGACTTCATGTTGAGGATCTCGGGTTCTTCAGTCCCTATAGGTGGCGAAGTATGCTCAACTCGTCTGACAAAGGGCCTCTGAATCAATGTGACACCACCGACGTTGGTTTCTTCTGTTTCGACATGATCCCTACCGACATCCTCAACATCGACATTCTTATCAGCGGCATACTCTGTAGCATTTACTTGCTCGATGTTCTCGTCCTTTACATTTTGTTCTTCAGTTGAACTATCCGAGTCGATCTATTGAACTCGGACTCGGCAAGAATATCTCTTCAACTAAGTATACATAAACAAAAAGAAGGTAAAATTCATTCTTCTCACGAAGTATTGCCGAGAAAGAGAATTTTACCCTTCCTCGAGTGGGTGAGTAAGCTTGCTCATGTGCTGATACTTGAAGAAGGTCCTATGTGAATATTGCATCATCAGTCTCTGCTGTAACGGACATAGAGGCTAACCTCGGCACTACAGGTCCTCTACTGGGCTGTGAACCCATTAGCAAGGAGTCAGGTTAATTGTCAAGACTCAGAATGTTTACATGGATTTTGACATTACCTTTGCAGGCTCCTTTCTTTCGGGTTGCTCTTTTCTTCCTGCTTGGGAAGGTACATGAGTCGATTCCCCCGTGGTTTGTGGGGATTTGCCTCTGGGCTTCTTCGATAGAGGAACCTCAGAGACTGTATGTTCTTCTAAAGAGGAGTCGACCCTTACCCATCTCATGGCTTTCAGCTGAGGAGGATCAGGGCACGGCTTTGAGATCACAACACCTTTCTCTTTGACCCTTGGGGAGTTCCTCGTAGGATTATCCTGAGAAGTTTGCTTTTCCTTCAACCTAACAAGCTTGGTCGGCTGATCAAGAGATCTGTAATCGAGGTTGCTGGAAGATTTGATATCACTCACTTTGAACGGGTGCCCATACGTGTTGCGAAAGGAAGTAACTTATTTGGTAACAAAGTCTTCTCTAGCCTGTAAAAGAGCCCGGCCAAGAAACCATCTGGAAGCCCTGCTTCTTCCGTGGCAGCACTAGGGAATTTTGACAGTTCCCTCATCTTTCTGAACGTTTCGCTCCAAATTTGGTCGAAAGTTCGGATTATTCCAATCACCGCATGAGAGGTTGGAAAATTTACTGCGTCCATCGATCTTGTTATTTCTGAAGAACCTGTGGATGAACTCATATAAGTTAGAATGTATTCTGATAGGGACAGAATTCCAATACGAGATCGATTTAAAGGAACTTACAGCCTTCTCGTGAGAAAAATGAATGTAGTTGTGCCTCGAGAGGTCCATGTTGAAGGACTCAAAGTGTGGTAGAAGTGGGCTTTGTACAAACCCAAATTGTATGGCACAGAGTTGAGGATTATAAACTTCGAAAATGAATCATCTTGCCTCAGAAGCTACGAAATCCCTGGTGCATAGAACTGCATTCCAAAATTTGTCTACCTCGGTTGTTTCTCTCAATTGGTGAAACTAATAATTGTCAAGGAAGGGCTTCCAATTAACACAGTCATTTTCCAGCAGTTGCTCAAGATAACCTCTGGCTCTAAGATTTCCCAAGTGTTCATACCAGAAGTTTCTGGTTATCTCTAACCCATAGAAGTGACTAGCACTTTCATGCTCTTTGAGTTGGAAGTCGCCACAGAACTGAGGGAAGTACAACTGGATCCAACCATATACTATCCACAGTGGGCCATTGCCAAGAACATTTGGGAATGTGAACGGAGGCTTAAATTTGGCTTCGGAGCACTAGTATTTATGCCTATACTGCTTTATGCACCCCTCGGTAGATTAGGCGTAAAAGCAGGGGAGCCATAGCTACATTTTCCTTTGCCCTAACTAGGAAACTAGCTATGGGGCACATCATCTTTAGAGGCTGCTTCCCTTTGCCACAGAAGATGAACTTCAACAGTCAAACAATCAAGAATTCAAATTCATGTCGTCTTCCCCATTTGTCAGGTCCAATCTCCATGTGATTGGCGATAATCTTCTTCGGGGGCAGATCTGGAAGGGAAAAGTTAGAATCACTTTCTCCTAAAGTAGAGAAAGCCCTTGTTACATTATACCCAGTAAGGAAACATACATCTTCAAAAGTAACGGATAAGGGGCCTTCAAGCAAAAGGAAGGAGTTGGTATTGATATCCCACATGGATAGCAGGACAGCTAGAGGTCGAGGTTTGCAGCGCATTCCCTCGATTGATAACCTAATTATGTGGAAAATCCCTCTTTGCTTCCATTCTGACGTACGAGCTTTTAGCCACTTGCAACCCCATTCACTATATCCCATAAACGTGCTAACAGTCGGGAAGCAAAATAAACTTTCCTGAACTGAAGGCTTGCTCCAATAAGAAGGATCCGTGAAATCCGTCTTGTGAAGGGGAAGACCAGCAGAGGGATAGAGATAATCGTACTTTATCTTTTGTTGGATAAATGTCGACGGTTGAAAGAAAGGTCCGACGGTTACCACTGGAAGGACTTGTTTACCGAAGTTTGCCTCGCCGTTAGCCATGTATGAGGTCAAGCCTAGAGGAAGCAGAGGATCCTGGCATTCGGACAAAGCTTGGAAGCGTCGTCCAGCGCCGCCGACGGTCGAGGGAAGTTTGAGGAATGAAGGCGTATGGTTGCTTGGAAATGGCAGGTGAACCTAAAACCCCCGAAGTTGAAACGTTTCTCTGAAAGCGTGACACATGTCGTGCGAGGGAGGCCAATTGTTTACATAGCAAAGGCGTTTTGGGCTTCAATTGTGTCGAGGTCCATCATTGAACGATCGAAGTAGCGCTCGATCGAAGTCTAAGGTTATTAAAACAGAGCACGTAGAAGTACGGACCAGGTGTGTCGTGGTACGAACGGGGCGCGTCGAAGTACGGGTGAGGTGAAGATCGATCGATATCCTATTGAAGAAGGCGACGCTCGAAGGAAGAGTCTTAGTGTAGGTTTCAGCACTTAGTCGTTTTTCGGTAGGAACTTCATCAGGACTTGGTCGAAATAGGTAGTGTACCGTTAGTTTCAATAAAGCATGTGTTAAAAGTGTCTAGAAGTTGTGTTAGCGGTTTCTTTAGCAGTTATCGTTTGGATATGATTAAGTTTCAATATAAATATGCGGTCAATCTATTGTAAAAGACACACGGCAATCATTCAAAGACCCCGAATGACTGCTTAGTTGTCTTTCTATACTTTATTTTCCAGAAATGGATGTAAGTGTTAATGCAATCTCTTCATTGTTCTTTAAATTACTATTTTTCTAAAAGACTGGCGACCACATTCCTTAAAACACTGTTTTAGTTCCTAGCAATTCTCGACGTATTCAGTCCGCCCGATCACGCTCATTTCGGCACGAACAATCATCTAACTTAGCATTCTTCCGGTGAGTTGCAACTGGCAACCCATGCTATCGCTACAATATTGGAAAGTTTGATATTTGCCTCTCCTTCATTTTACTCAGTCTCGTTTGACCCAGGAAATAAGATTGGTCTGCTTGACGATTCAGCAAACTCCAAGATATAGATTTGGCATTATCAAGACTTCAGAAATTAAATACAGGGCAATCAAATGCCAAATATGGAAAATGATTTACATAATAAATCCACAAAGTGTGATCCTACATCATTCCTTGGCTTCTCCACAATCAATGCGTCATTCAGGTGAGCAGGCTCTCCGGATACACCATGACAATTTACCAGATACAGGCACATAATTTGAGGTTAACAGAGGCCCCTCCCCAATTTTATATGTTTGACAATAGACATGAGTGACCATTGATATCAATTTGAGCTATTCTCATAGTTGACCAAGTATATAGCAAACAAGGTGATCAACGCACCAACCCATTGCAAAGACGAGAAGTTCTCATCCAGATATAGGTACCTGAATGTTAAATAACCAGATATATGTCATCATATGACAAGCACCATGGAGAACAAATTGCATTTTGCAAATGGACATAAATCTTGGCGCCTCCATCCATAGGAAGATCTTTCTAAACTCATTCTAGAACAGAAAAGGGCTAAAGAACCTTACCCGAAAAGAGATGCAAACATTGGCGTTAGAAATGTTAGTGAACTCAGCTTTGTCAAGCTTCCTGAATGATAAGCAACTCTAATTAGAGACCACAGTTTCTATAACAAACAGGTAGAAAGATTAACATTGTAAGATTTTAGTAGAACATATAATATAACCTTTGGTGGCACTGTAGAAGTATACCCCGTAGCTGATGGCACTTCCAAATATGGATGTATATAGGAGTGATAGTATGTCAGATCCCGAAAGCTCCATTTGTCCAGCAAAAACAGGATCGTGGTATAGAAATGAAATTGCTAGCAGCGGAACACCGCCAATGATCATGTGCTAATCGAGATGAAAAAAGAAAGATTTAGAGTCAAGCTCCACTTACAAGGTTTATGCACAGTAGTTCAGCATCAACATAATATTGAATGGATAAAATTCTTAACTTGTCCAAAAAAGCCTTCAACTTAGACGGTTTGCATGAATAAAATTCAGAATATGAAAATAACAAATATGGTCGAAGAGTAGTGCAAGTGCATCCCCAAGGCAGTAGTATGAGTCTCTATTAACATTTTAAATCTGAAACTGGAGCAATACTAATTTCAGAATGACACTTTCTGTAAGTTGAAGCATACAGTACTTGTTACGCAATGGTTGCTTCTTGTAAGCAAAATCATGCATTCTTAAAGGAGAAAAAACTTTTATATGCTTTAGCAGGCCATGGATGAATAAAATAGGTTGACAGCATCGAAGAAGGGCTTGAAGTGAGAGATGCCACCAATTTCAAGTGATTGCACCACAAAGCAAGTCTGGGAAACCTACCCAACCAGTTGCCATGACTGGATCAGAGTACTTGGTGACCCACCGCACCATTACAGTTCCGACAGCCATGCTTTGAGCAGCAAGAAGCATCCACCATTCCCCACTTCCCCAGAGAGAAAAACTTCCGCCCTCAATAGCACCCCCAGGGACCTTAATCATTAGGAATGGCTATTACTTTTGGGCAACAAAATGAATCTCAGATCGAAGTTTGACTACAACGAGAAGATCAATAGTTATTTATGGACTTTTCTGAAGCAATATTATCAGAATGGAAGCAGAAGTTATACGTGGCTTGCAAATATTTATAGCGGTACGAAGAATGAAGCCATATAGTCGACATCATTTGAACCCAGGTTCCCGACATGATATAGTACAAAAGGAGAGTACAAGAACTGTTATTAAACCCCACTATACAAAAACATGACGGAACCACACCAGTGAAATTGTGGGAAATTATCAACTAAAGAATTCAGAAATCACCTCTAGAAGAAGAAGACCAACAATGCCAAGGAGTATCCCAACACCACCAATGAACCCAACAGATTCACCAAATAGCAAGGCAGCAAGTACAGCAACGGTCAAGGGCTGAGAATCAATAATAACCTGAAAAAGAAAATGTTCACAACTTGTATGTGAAGATGAGAACAGAAACTCCAGTCCTTGCAAATAGGAAATTGCAAAACCTATCAAAGGGAACAAGCCCAAGGTACCATGTAATAAATAAAAGAATAAGGGAAGAAAACCAGAGTTGATAAACATTGTCAGAAGACTATGATAGAGCCAAGGTGGCATAATTGCAGGCCCAATGAAGGGGACGGACAATGGAGGGTTGAAATATCAACGTGCCTCCGCTTGAAGAACGACAATGAAAGTTTCCAACTATGGAAACGTTTAAGGGAAATTCTGTTCCCTCCCATACTCCCGTCTCCTCCCCAGATGTTGAGACAGCAGAGCTACCTGTCAAATGATTTAATTTTCCTCTAAAGACAGTAAATGCCAGGAGTCTAGAGATGTATGCAGACAAGACAAGGGAAGGCAGGCAATACAGAAAAGCAACATACGCTGCCCAAACCAGCAGAGGTCCCCTGCAAGCCCTCCGCAAGGAAACCCTGTCATTCCCAACCATCCGGATTCTCATCATCAAGCACTGAAAGGGAGCCTGGACAGAAGCAAAGGAAGCGAGCCCAGCCAGAAGGAAGGGGAACGAGGGACCTGGAAGCAGGAAGCGTCGACCAGAGCGAAAAGGGAGATGGAGAGCCAGGCCTGGAGTCCAGAAGGAGGTCTGCGGCGCTGGGAGGCAGCGAAGGCGACGAGAAGCAAACCGGCAGGGATGAGTCGGAAGGCGGAGACGAAGAGGGGGCCAGTCTTGGGAAGGACGGGTTTCATGGCGACCATGGCGGTTCCCCAAAAGAAGAAAGGGGAGACCAACACCGCCAACTCCCACCATGAGCTGGAGCTGGAGCTCTTCTGGGAATCGGAAGGTGGGACATGGACCACGCACTCCACATCGGACCCTGTACCAACACAGTCAACAGCGCGGGGTTGGAGTTCGGGTGGTTCGGGTTCGGCCACGTCGGTGCTGCCGGAGCAGAGAAAGGGGGAAGCCCTCCCATAGTTGAACAAGAAATGGGAAGACGTGGAAAGAGGGAGAAGAAGAGGGGATGGAGCGGTGCCTATGGGAGTGGCAATTAGACGGTGGAAGAAGGCCTTCTGCCTTGGGGTAGTACCGGGAGAATTGGGATTTCGGAAAAGGGAAGATGGCGGCACAGGAGGGGGTCCTCCCCAATCACATGAAGTTGGTCCTTGATATCGGAGTCGTAGCAGTTTTCCTCCTCCCGCGATCTCATTCATTGTTCCGGTCGTCGTCGGGGAGCAGCCACTTCTTCAGAAATCAATCCACCACCACACCACCGTCCCCCGCGAACACCCAGCTCCGAGGAGAATGGTACAAAATATCTTTGTTCTTAATGATAAATTTTCACTGCTCATTACCAACAACCCTCTATTAGTTTCTTCATATTTGCTCTATTAGTACGCGATTAGCCATTTACGAACCGAAAAATTCGGTATTTACGACTCTTAATTTACTGTTACGAACAATGGCTTTCATTTTAAAAGAACTCCCCCTTCATAACAACGAGTTAAGGAAAAGGAAATCGAAACTAACAATAAGTTTAAGAAAATGCACCCAAAACGATGAACATGTTGTTTCGAACAACGAGTTCGGTGACCTTTTGAATGACTCGCTGATTTAAAGTGAATTGCTATGGGCGAGGCTCCGTGAAGCACTCAACGTTTCTAACATCGAATTCACTTTGAGACTAGATCCTTATGAACCTTCGACAACGAGTTCGGTGACCTTTTGAATGACTCGCTTATTTAAAGTGAATTGCTATGGGCGAGGCTCCATAAAGCACTCAACGTTTCTAACATCGAGTTCACTTTGAGACTAGATCCTTATGAACCTTCGACGAAGAACTCGATGTTTCATCGATGCCTCGAATTAACATGGTTATTTGTGCATGTCATTTGACATCCCTACACTCGAATTAACATGGTTATTTGTGCATGTCATTTGACATCCCTATACGGAGGACTTACTTGCCACACTCCCACCATATTGTTTGAACGGCGGGACTAGTGGCGTGTTTGTATTCCGTTCCTGTATTTCTTTGTGATAGTACGATTTTTTCGTCTAGAGTGATCCGTTAGGTTGGAAATCAATACGTCGTGCCAGCCACATTCGACACTGATGTTGGAATGCATCGAAAAAACTAGAATGAAAGGCAACTTTATAAATGAATGCACATCACACATAATACATCAAATAGACAAATTGTTAACCTTGGTTTTGATGATGAGCTTGAGAAATCATAACACTGTGTTGCTGTAACACTTCGCTTGTCTTTGATGATGAGCTTGAAGAATGTGATGTTGCGCTACAGTAAGGTGTCACTGTAATACTTTTCATTTTGTAAACGTTGAAATAATTAATTTTCCAAATTAACTATAGAAATTAATAGGTATTTCGAATTGTACATACTAATTCGATGTTCAATCATTATCGGGATATTCTAAATATTCTAATTTAATTTAGAGTATATCTTACCATAATTATGGTTATAAAGGCTCTAATTATTGAAGTTAATCAAAATCCTTTTGATTAATTTCATTCATAAGAGGCAAGCTTACCTTTAATGATGAGCTTGAGCAAAGTGTTGCTGAGGCACACAGCTAGCGTGAATAGTATGTTTCTACTGTCTTGTTACGCTTGTTCATTAAATATATTGAAATAAATATTTCATATCTATTTTATATTTTGAATTATTTCAAAATATATGTATAAATGTCTAAATACATTGAATTTAATCTGGACATTACAAATCATGCGTTTAGGCAACTCAACGTTATAATGTTAGCTTTCTAAGTTAATATTTGGAAAGAAAATATTTTACTCTGATCAACTGCAACAACGTTATGCTGCACAAGGACAAATTGTAAAATCAAATAATCTTGATTATTATTTGATTTTAACAATTGATCTCATAATATTATCATTAGGCCGATTACTTTATAAAACATGGAGATAAATCTTCTCATTCGGATAAGATAGATTAATCAAGGGAAGTTACCGTTTGAGGACTTTCCTTCCCGGGCGCAGCGACCGTTGAGCAGGCATCTGCTCAAAACTGTCTACTATTTTGGAAACAAATCAAGGGAATCGTCCTAATGAACATGGACACCTTTCACGAAGCTTTTCCCATAAAATCAGACAAGGCTCTCAGATCAATTTGTCTTTGTCCGTCTGTGTGGTATGTGTAGTTATCCAAAGCCTGTGTGATCTATGTGAAGCTTTTAGGATCTGTGTGATAACGGAGAACGAAAGGTGCTAACTGATTGTCTGGTCTTACCATTCGCAACTACGTGTAGGAGTGCCAAGTGTTGTGTGCTACCTTGGCCGTCGTGAGAGGGATTATGTGTCCTCGGTGCGTTAAACGAGCGGCTGGCGAATCGAGTAAGGGAAGCTAAGTGAATACCTTTTATAATTGTAGTAACCAGTTGCTGACCCATCGGCAAGAAGCCGTTCTTGTCGTGTTTTTTCGCTTGGAAGTCTCGAACCTATGAAGTTTGAGCAGTTAGACCCGCCCGTACGGGTGAGCGCCAGAAGTCTCATGCCTACAAGGTAGAGCAGGAGTTGGGTACACCATTGGAGTGGAAAGAGGTCCTCCCGAGCACAGGGGTGCTGTGTAGAAGTCTCGTCTTACTGATACATAGGGACAGTAAAACATGTTGCGTGGGAGCAGACGGAGCTGAAAATTCCATCCTAGGCAGTAAGTGTGTAGTGCAGTGAGTCACGACTGTGATAACCGTGCACGTTCGAATTGAGCGTAGGACGGATACCTTGACTTCGCTGTGTGAGAAGTCAGGTTCCGCTGTGTGACGAATCAACCTTTTCTTTTGTTTTGTTTTCTTTTCTGTTCTAAGTGACCCTCTTTGCGGTTGTCTCTCATGTATTTATAGACATGCTCTATCTGAGAGCAGACAAAAGATGTGTGGAAATTCTTTAAGCAATCAACTACTGAATGTGAGCATAATTCTGCTGGAAACGAGAAGACGTTCACTGTGTGAGGAGCTGATCATTACCAAGGAGTGATCTTCTCTTGTAAAGGATTTTAAATCTCGCTTGTTGAGCTACCGAAAGCCTAGTACAAAAGGTTCATTTGCACCCATTATATTTATATAGTGGAATCACCTCTACGGTGAAAAGTTGACGTGGGTTGATTAAGGCCGAACCACTATAAAACAACTGTGTCCCTTACGATCGTGCTTACATCCATACAAGTATGTAACGATCAAAATCGTAACGCTTACAGCGAGCCGACCTCACTTTTGAGAAACGCTTTGCTGTGACACTGTACACTTCCGCATACGGTGAGAAATGGCAAAAAAGTGATAAACACTAATTCAACCCCTTTTAATATACATAAACGATCCAACACAAAGTAATCATACTCTGTAATTGGAGTATAATGCAATGTTGATAGATGGTACATGTATAGCTGTCATCCTTACATATCACACATGGACATCATATTGAATACAATGATGAGTTTCATAACTTCTCGTCCTCTTAATGATAATGAATATCTACTAAATCCACTGTTATGCACAAATTGTTTCTTGAAAATAACTCTTTAGGCGGAACGAGGTGAATGTGATGAATTATAACATATAGGGGGAATGCGCTTGTATGGTCGTCGTGGATGAGTACATGACTAGTTCGAGCAAGGAGACAAGAATGGTGTCGATGGAAATGATCATGAGCAAATTAGTGATAAAGTCGTTGTCGAAGAGCCAATTGTTGATGGAGCCTCAGTTGTATGTTATCGATAACACGCCATTTGTCATTAAAGAGCCAATACGACAGATGACTACCTCACTCCAGTTTTTGGCCAATCGTCCTTGCCTAACACTCCCTCAACTCCTTTAAAGCGAAAAGAAGGCTTTTGATTCCCCATACTGGACCAAGATGGTATGGTGATCTCGTAGTTGATGCAGAAGACACAAGAGGTAGTATCACATGTGGAATGACGCTGCACCAGAAGAAACAGGCGACGTCCATGAAACAACTGACCGTGTTCTTCTACAGAGTTCTTTGGAACTTCGTACTATACTTAGTAATCGTCTTGTTTTATGTAGATTGAATATTATGATACTTTTAACTATATAGCATTTTCTTTGCACCTTCAGCATACCCTTTCTGCATTTAGCAACGCTTGGTTTCAAAAGTAACTTTGCAAAGTGTTGACATGGCAAATAATTTTGGGCCTGGGTTTAGAACAGAAACCCAGTAATCCCTCAAGTCACACTCCAAGTCGGCCCAAGATACAGTCGTCTAGGCCGACTCACGACGAAGTCGATTAGGCCGACCCATGACGAAGTCGACTAGGTCGACTTATGACGAAGTCGACTAGGTCGATTTATGACGAAGTCGACTAGGTCGACTTATGACGAAGTCGACTAGGTCGACTTATGAACGGGGTCGACTAGGTCGACTCACAACGAAGGAGTATGGTAATCAAAGTCAACCAAGATGACTCAACAGTAGCTAAGTCTACTAGTAGGGTCAAGTCGACGGAATCCTGGATAAGTCGACCAAGTCGATCGTAGTCCGTACAGATCAGTCAAGTCGACAAGCTTGAAATAAATTTATTCATTTTCAATCACGTTTGTTAAGGATCGTAACTGATCCTAAATATCCATGAACGTGATCCCATATATCAAGGGGGTTGTTGAGACACTCCCACGATATTAGGGATCACGATCTATAACACGATCTGCAACACGATCTATCTGTTACGTGTTAATCACGTACAAGTCCTCTATAAATAGCAGAGGAATTTTTCAATATAAAGACACGACCATACACAGCCAAAACTCTGAAGTTTGTTCGTCAACCTTAGGAATTAGATACCTTGACCCGGTTTATAGGTCAACTCCCCTTCCACCGGCAGAGTGAGCTCGTAGGGCCTTTGCCGTCAACCCCCGCCAGCGACACCACCGACGGAGTGAGCTCGTAGGGCCTTCGTCACAGCTTCCCGCCAGCGACCACCACCGACGGAGCGAGCTTCCAAGGCCTTCGTCACAAATTCTCTGCCGTCACAGAATTCCACATCGTTGTCACCACTTGCACTTTTTCATTTTTGATGGCTGTAAGCCCTTTTTCTTAATTCGTTAAGATTGTAAGACTTGCATTCTATTTTAAATAAAATTGTGCATCTTCTTACTGGCGACCACAACTCAATTCCTGTGAGTCCTTTGCCAAATATTTCCGACGTGATCCGTTCTATAGGCGAACACAAAGAGGGAACCTTCATTGTTTATGTCGTAGTTGTGGAGGTTCCCGAAGAAATCACTTTGGTAATAGCAAGTTTAAATTTTTTGCTAAGAAAATAGTTGTTTCTAACTACGTGTTCCCCGACACTTACCCAGAAAACGAAAACCAGCATGGGTTGGGATGAGGTTCCAGCTATATAACGACCAGAAACATCGTGTTCTTTGCTAAACCTTGCTCTTAGGAACTCGCTATTTAGAATAACGAGTTTTGATACGTTGATCTTTATGTATCTGTTACGAAGAAAGAGTTATTTGAAAATGGAACCCGTGGTCACACAGAGCGAGTTATTTAGAAATGGAATCCGTCGTTGCGAAGAGCGAGTTATTTCGAAATGACGTTGTTACGAAGAGTGAGTTATTTCAAATTATTTAACTTTAAACTATATTTTGTATACTAACGATACTTAAAAGAGCAAAGCTCTTAGTTTATATATAACTATTCATTTGGATTTTTTATCAGCAGATATAGGTATATTTGTCCTATGATTTTGGAAACATTTTTTGTCCATAATCTTATTAAAGGAGAAATATACTATTTTATATTTTTTTTTGTCAAAAATCTCCTATATTTGATACGCACCAGAAATGATACGATTTAAAAAGTGGGGTTTGTTTATAAAAAATATATTAATTGTTAATTATGATAAATGAAAAGATGAGAGTATCGGAAGCAGTAAGGAAATAAGAAATTACGCCAAAATTTGATTAAAAGGGAATAAAAGGCGCCAAAAAATGATAAAAAGAATAAAGGCTAAAAAAATGTCATAAGCAGAAGAAATATGTTTTATTCAAAATTGGTTGCCCCATTTTCACTTTCATAAGCTGAAAACTAGGAGAGCTCATTTAATATGTTTTCTGACTTATATATAAATTTTGAAATCAACGAGCGTTTTAATTATTTTTCTATTTTCGGTTCTTTTTATTGAAAATGAATATATATAGTACGACACGCTTTCACCTACAAATTGAAACTTTTAGGACAGTTGGCGTTGGGTGTTATACAACAATGGTATCAGAGCTAGAAGTCGAGGGTTTTCCTGGTTTTCACTTTAATACAAAACAAACAAGAGACAAATTCTAGAAAGTCGAACATTTCTAATATAAAATCGATTTCATATAATATATATTTCAGTCATGGCTCATGATGGAAGCATACATGATTTTATTTTAGATGCATGGGGCTAGCAATAGCATTTCAAACAAACTTTAACCATGTCAAAAAAGTCTGCTAGAGATTAATTCACAATTCCCAACAAGTGTACGAGGAATGATCCTACAGAGGGTGAATTATGCATACTAAATCTACGAGGTAAAGTTGCCCAGGTCAAAGTTTACGAAAACCAATTTCCATCAAGAAAAATCATGAATCCAGGATTTTACGAAAATGGTTGAGGAGGTTACTATTCCATGATTTTCATATGATCATTAGTTAGAGAGAAATCATAGGAAAGTTAGGCCACGTTCCTAGACGGATTCTATTTGGTTTAAAAACAAGAACATGCATTCAAAGGAAACAATGACATTCAATTAAAACTAAATTAGTACTGTTTGTCTCCGGCCTGTTTTACATTTTCATTCACCAGATTCCTGATTCTAGTTCCAGTCATCATGCTTCCAATTTCAGGCTTTTCTATTCCCAGTTCCATCACACCATCAACAAAACTTGGATTTCATCAACTAGCCGTGAAAGTCGAGGTGCAACAAGGAGTTCTAGGAAATTTGTACCATTCCAGCTTTAGTTTTGGCTATTTATTTTTATGGCTTTAAGTTCCCATTCTTAATTGTAGATACTATTATGTGAATATAATAGGTGCTGCCCAAATAGATCTAATTCCTTGATCTAGCTTGCCGAGCTTATCCCACTATTGAATAGTTTAAGCATGTGTGTAGTTCTGACCCTTCTTACCCCAAAGACATATGGGAGTTGGCGAATGTGTATCAACAGTTGGGTGATTAGCAAAATCCCCATGGGGTATAAGTTTCCTTTTTCGCGACTCGACGGTTTGCTCGATCAATTCCATGAGGTGTCACTATTCTCCAAGATGGACTTGTGGAGTGGATACCGTCATATTCGTATTTGTCCAGGCGATGAGTGGAAAATGGAATTCAAGATGCGAGAGGGCTATGTTTAGCGGCTTGTTGTGAACTATCCAAATTATGAGTGGTTTGGGGGAGTCTATTTCGATGATATCTAGTAAACGACTGAGGAACATCTGTTTGAAGTGTTGTGCATGTTGTAAACTAGTAAGCTTTATGTGAATCTTATTTCTTGAATATAATGCTCGTGCGGACATGATTTAGTTGGATGTGGGAAGGTTCCAACTCTTCGTGATTGGGTTATGCCAAAGTCAGTTAGGAAGGTGAGAAATTTTACCTGGTTTGGCTATGTTATACATAAGGTTTGCTCATGATTTCAATGCTATAATGTCTCTAATTACTAAGTTCTTCAAGAAAGGAAAGCTTCTATGTCATACATAATTTGATGGCAATTTCGCACCGACAAAGGATAAGTTATGCTCTATCCCCGTACTTACGTCGAGTTTTGACAAGTCATTTGGAGTGGAGTGGAGTATGATGCTAGTGGAGTAGGAGTCGGTGTCGTTTTGTCATAGGTAAAGCACTCTATAGCTTTTTTAGCAAAAAATTGAATGACATATGTCGAAAATGGTCAACCTATGATAAAGAGTCCCATGTGATTTTCTGATCCTTAAAGCACTGAGAGAATTATCTCATTGTCAAAGAGTTCATCTTTTACTCTGACCTTCGAGCCTTGAAATACTTGAGTTTGCAAAAGAAGGCAAGTAGTGGTATGGATACTCGATGGTCTGTTTTCATTTAGAAATTTTTGCTCAAGTTGATGCTTTGAGCCATTGCATGACTTTATTGTCGGAGATGTGGAGAGCATATTAGGTTTGATGCAAGGGAGAGTCGATGCATGATGTGAACTTTGCTGCTGGTCTAAGCTCTAAAAGCATAAAACTGCCAATGGCTTTCATATCCTCAAGGGATATCTTATTCGGGGAAATCAACTATGCATTCCTCGATCGTCTCTCCACGGAGAGCTGATTTAGGATTTACACGGAGACAGTCTTAGTCTACATTTTGGGCAGAATAAGACTCTCGCAATGATTTTGGAGAGGTTTTATTGGCTTAAGCTAAGAAGGGATGCAAAAAGGTTTGTTCGAAATTACAATGATTGTCTTATGCCTAAAGGACACGCAAAATACATGATTGTATATTTCATTGTCCGTGTCGGACAAATCATTAGCCAAGCACATATTAGAGAAAAGGGAAAAAGTAAAAGGAATGATCGAGTCAGCTAATGAAGGATATAAGAAAGTAGCAGATAACCATCATAGCGAGCAACTCTTTTCTAAAGGAGATTTGGTGATATGTTTTCTCGAAAGGAGTAATTCCCAATCGGAAGCTATACAAGCTCCAACTTAACCATTCAACGTTCAAAAGAAGATTAGCAACAACGCCTATGTCATTGACCTCCAAGAGTCTATGAATTTCTCGTGTACTTTAAATGTTGCAGATATTTTCCCTTATTTTGATTATATGGCAACGCTGTATATGGATCCACAAAGCTCAAGGTTGAGCTCCCCGCAGGTGGGAAAGAGTGATGCCGAGACAATAAGAACTAATCTTTTGGAGAAATACAATAAAGACCTAAGCTCTACAAGTTAGAGAAGAAGTCGATGAAGTCGGAGACAAAGGAACAAAGATGCCCATTGTATCTTTGCATACACTACACGGGGGTGGCTATGTCTTTTAAAAATCAAAGCACAAGGATAATTGGTCGTTATAAGAAGAGAATATTGACCATTTTGATCAACTTTGGGGAGTATAAACAATTTATTGGATACAGCTAAGCAAATTGTAGTTAGGCCTCAAGCAATTTATGTCGAAAGGTGATGATGGCAAATGGCAAAAGAATGAGTTGTGGTGCAAGAATTAGAAAGTTTCTTGGGACAAGCAGGGGGATACAATTTGAACAAGACGTAATGTTGATGCCATTTAAGGAATGTGAGTTGATATTTGCATGGAACGGTTCAATTCGAATGGTATGGGGGTGTGGGATTTTCCAAGGTTGACCAAGGAGTTTGATGCATGGCAATGGGTGAAGAGGGTTGCGGAGAGGATGGAAGGATGAGTAGCTGATCAAGTTACAAATGATGGAAGATGGGATGATGGATCGGAAGAAGCTGCAGAAGGGTTCAGCAATCCAGAGCGGATTGGAAGAAATGGGAAGCTAGGGTAGTTGCAGTTGCTGTTACGGCAGTTAAAGTTGTTAGGAGATCCGGTTTGTTCCGGTTTGTTCGGGTTATGGGCGGTCCAATATAAGTGAACCGGTCCAAGTTGTAAGTAGAGTCGGTTGAGGGAGTCTGTTGTGGGTAGTTAGTAGGAACTGTAGCTACTACAGAGTTCATTCTGCATTTTGTCTGTCTTTGGGTGGAGGTTGTTGGGAGAAGTTGCGCCGAAGGCGGTGGTTTGGTGTGAGGAACTATTCTGATCGTTGTTGGCTTGTGCTATCGGAGATTGATTACATTGAATGTGAGTTGAATTCGCTTCTTATTTGCGAAGTTTTTGATTGAATACGCTTTAGTTGTTGTTTTGGTTATCTTGTGTGGAAGCTGTGCTGCGAAATGGAGTTGGTACGAATCAAGGGTATCAGAGCATAGATTTGCTATTCCTGTAAGTTGTGGAGTTAGGATGGTGGAAACGAGGTTTGATGAGTTGAGAAGGGAGCAGGAAACTACGAGAGAGTTGGTAGAAGGATTGGTGGAGAAGGTTGGCATGTTAACCTCACAAATTCGAGAGGTGCAGTTACAGACTAGGAATGTTCAAACTCAGATCGATGAAAAACGGAGCTTGATTCTTAAGATGCTGTCGGCGTTGGAAGTGAGTAAGGAGGAAGATATGTCTATAATACAAGAAGGTAAAAATGAGAATTCAAGGAACATACCTGCTAGTACCTTTACGATGCCAGAGGTTGATTTTCCAGACTTCGATGGGAGTGATCTGGAAGACTGGCTCTATAAATGTCAAAGATTCTTAGAGTTGGAGCATGTGCTGGAGGATAAGAAAGTGAAACTTGCTTCCTTGTATTTGTACGGATCCGCATTGCAATGGCACTACTCTTATGTTAAGAATAGGAAGAGGGACAGGGGTCTTGAATGGGAGGAGTATGCGTTAGCATTGAATAGTAGATTTGGCAAAGAAGTTTTCGAAGATCCCATGGGCAAAATGAAAAATCTCAAACAAGAGGGAGAGTTTTCTAATCTGTATGCATATATGGAGGAGTTCGACATCTGTTTCTGAAGGGTTTTAGACAAAATTGAATTACCAATGTCGTTCCAAGTCAGTGTTTTCATTAATGGACTGAAGGAGGAGTTTAAGAGTACCTTGTGGCAACTTAAACCGACTGACTTGCTGTCTGTACATGGTGATGACCACCAGGTCGTGTTGGTGGAGGTAGTAAACCCTTGCGTGTCTGGAACAGACCACTTGTTCCTGTGGTTGAACAACGAGAATATGTGGCTATGGGAACTGGAAATAAAGTTTTGCCTAGGGGTGGCAATGCTCCACCCATGTTGGGATTGAATGGGAATGTTGGTAGTGCAAGTGCTGTGAGTAATTCTCAAGGAATAGGCAGCGCTACGAGTTTGGTGGGGAGGAGGCGATTGAGCCAGGAGGAAATGGAGGAAAGGAGATTGAAGGGGCTTTGTTTTGGGTGTAACGAACCTTTTGATAGAAATCATCGGTGCTCAAAGCGACAGGTCTATTCTTTAGTGGTGGAATCACTTGAGGAGGAGAAGGGACTCAGTGACGGATGTGGGGTGGAAATGGAGGGACAGAAGAATGATAGGGTGCAGATTACTCTGCATGCCTTGAGGGGTGAATTACAGGGTGAGGGAGTACAAACCATGCAAGTAAGGGGGATGTATAAGAAGAGGAGTTTGAATATCCTTATCGATTCGGGTAGTACCCACAACTCTGTTGATATAAGCTTGGTGAAGGGAATCGAACAACATCAATATGTAGACATACTTCTCCTCTCGAATAGCTCAAGTTAACTCAACAAACTTCGAACTGTCTTCTCGAGTTTGATTTCGAGACTAGGGGTTGGTTAATCCTGTAGTGGTCAAGGGAAGTAGAGTAATCTTCCTCTGATCGAGAGTGATGGAATGCGTATTCTTGTACCCATCATAAACTGCTCGACGATCATATTGCCACGGACTTCCCAATAACAAGTGACACACGTCTCGGAATTACATCGCAAGTCACCGTGTCCTTGTAGCTCTGACCAATGCTCAACGAAACCAACACCTGTTTAGTAACCCTTAGATCACTCTCTTTGCTCAATCATTGAAGCTTGTATGGTCGAGGGTGTGGCTTAATCAATAACATTTTCTCGACCATTGCAGTAGAGGCCACATTGGCGCAACTCCCACTTTCAACTATCACATGACAAACCTTTCCCGGCACTGTGCATCGGGTTTGAAAGATCCTCTCCCGCTGGTTGACTTCATCGGGCACCACATTTGCATTAAGAGCCTTTTGAATCACTAACAACTCACCCTCATCGGGTTCCTCCACCACTTCTTCCTCAGCATCCCAAATGGGTTCTCCCTCTTGGTCATACACTTGATCATCATCCGAAAGCCCCATAATAGTGACAGTTTGTCGATTTGGGCACTCATAAGCTATATGCCCAACTCCTTGGCACTTAAAACACTTTCTCGAGAAACTAGTGTTAGGGGGCGGCCGAACTTCTATCCTGTCCTTGTCTCTGTCGTTCCTCGAGTTGGGAGTTCTCAAGAGCGAACTCGAGACTGGTCTCGAGGACGAACTCGAGATGCTTCTCGAGGATTAACTCCCTTTGCTGAAAGGAGTGCCTTTCATTGCTGGACTCACAAGCGTTGTCCTAGCTTGTTGTTGCTCGACTTTATGGGCAAAGTTGCATACATCTGTGAAAATCCAATAAGGTTGCAACTCGATAGCATCCGCCACATGGTTTTTCAGCCCTTTAATGTATCTTGCAATGGTCTGCTCAGGCGGCTCAGTTATATCACACTGGAGCATCAATTGCTCGAACTCGCATGTGTACTTAGAAACACTCGAAGACTGTTGAAGCGAGTTCAATCTGAGGAACAAGTCCTATCGATATCGCTCGGGATGTAACATCTACATCTCCCTTTTCATCTTGTCCCACGAGCGGATCTTCTCTTTCCCTTCTCGACGACGCTGCTGATTCAAGTTCTGCCACCATAAGCTAGCATACTTTCGAAGTCAAATGGCCACCACCTTGATTTGTCTTTCCACGGGAATCTCTTCATAATCGACTACTCTCGCAATGGCATGAAGCCAATCGAGAAACTCCTCGGGGTCTATCTTTCTCTCAAACTAATGAATGTCGACTCGCATATTAATGGGACGTGCGGGTTGAGGTTCTCGAGTCTGCCCCCTGGGACTCTCCTCATCCCGAGTCGATCTCCGAGGGCTCTCCTCGTCCCCATATCTATCCACAAATTGATTTTCTTCCACGTACTCGAAATATCGAGGAGACTATGGTTTTGGTTGTCCCTTTTCTGTATGTAGCTGCTGCACTTGACGACGCAACTCTTCAACTTCCTGCTCTAAATGAGTCGAACGAGCCTCCTCCAATGTCATCCCACATCGAAATCTATTCACCATCACTTCCACCGTACGCTCAACGACTGATTTGCACTCTACGACAACCTGTGCGCTCAGCAACGGGCACTCTCCAACACGCACTACTACCCAGCAACCAGCGCCCTCAACAACCGTGCGCTCTCAACAACCCAGTGCGCTACACAACGGTGCGCTCTCAACAACCCAGTGCGCTACACAACGGTGCGCTCTAATACCAACTGATGCGGCACCAGCCGAGGAAATGGGAAAAGATAACGACGACGGCGAAACGGAACGCAGGAACGAACAAAAAGAACGACGTAAACGAAAAGGATAAAACTCGGATCGCCGCTGGATACAACCGAAGCACCACCAGGACTGCCACGAGGGTTGAACGCCCCACAACTGGATACAGATACACCACCGATTATGGGAACACTCGAATAAAATCACGCCACATTTGAAAACCACCAAACGATAAGATAAGTTGCGCAAAGTTCATGCAAGAACTTGACAGCTGCCAAATTTGGGTAAAAATATTCAAAGAGTTCTGTCTAAGTACAAGAGTCCCATTTATAGAGGACAAAAAATGGGCTAAATCTAACTCCCCATTAGGCCCAAAATGGTAAAAACCAAAACTAATTAAAACAAGTCCAAAAAGTAAAACTAAAGAAACTGGGCCTGACGACGGCTGGCCCGCCTTGAATTCTTCTCGAGCTCCTGGTCTCGAACTTTCCTTCCAGACGGGCTCGACTGGAACTACAGTCTTCTCAAGTTGACAAATTAACTCGACCACTTCAACAGCGTGACACTACTTCCCGTCTCGAGCACTTTTCTCGAGCTAGTCGCGACTTGGCCTTGCTCGATCCAACTCACATGTCAACCATTTGATATAGAATGAGTTATGGTCCTTAGCCTTTGGCCATACAAATATTATAGCTCATAAAAGGGCGTGATTGAAAGGTTAGTACAAGAAATGATATTGGCAAGGATTACATGACTGAGTACTAGCCCACTTTCCTCTCTCGTGGTTAAGTTAAGAAGAAAGACAACTCGTGGAGAATGTGTATGGATAAAAGAGAGTATAACAAGATGTTAAAGACAAGTTTGTGATTTCGATAGAGGAATTTCTAGACGAACTACTCGTTGCCAGTTGGTTCTCTAAACGGAACATGATATTGGGTTATCACTAAATCCGAATGCAGCAGTGGGATATTTCTAAACTTACCTTTAGGACTCGCGAGTGATATTATGAATTCCTAACTTACCCTTTGGTAGAACCAATGATTCCTTTACATTTCAAAATATGATGAATGAGCTGTTTCAACCGTATTTGAAATGGTTTGTATTAGTTTTCTTTGACGACATATTGGTTCACAACAAGTGAGTGTAAGCTCATATAGATCATTTGGCAAAGGTCTCTTTTTTATGTTGATTAGTCATATTGTCTTTGTGAGATAAACTCGAATGATTGACGAAACTGCTATAAGAGTTTGGCTAGTAGCTTTGCCACCTTACCACCTCGCCTTTGTCAAAAGAGCTGCGAACCATTCTTGTGCGATGCTCATATACATGCCCACGAGGTGAAGGATGTAAACGAAATCATCTCATGTGATTTTGTTTAACTTCACAAAGAGAGTAATGACAGCTTGATCTCCCTTGTCATGAATATTGTTACCATTCTCTGTCATGGTTGACCCTTTGGGGAAATAAAAGAAATTCATAGAGCTTCTAAATTTACTTTCTACCTTCATTTTCTTCTTAGGACGCTTGTGTACCATGAGACAAGAATGAAGGACAAAAAAAGTAAGCTCATGTGACTTTTTTTTTTTTGTAGGTAGAGTATTGATTTCAAAACGAATACTCCCGTTTTTATAATTCATTGTATTGACGATGACTAAGATTTTTTTGAAGATTGGGCTGGATGATTTTACCGGTCGTTCATGGTATGATGTCCTTGTACCTTCGAGCGACAACAATAGAAACAAGTGAGCACATATGAGTTGTTTTTATGAAGAAATATTGATTAAGTAATAAATATTCTCTTTATGTGTGTCGTCATTTTGACAATGAATGTTGGTTTGAAACTTTGGATCGAAACTGTTTTGAAGCTTTAGTTCGAAACATTTCCACCCTACCGCTATCGCCTACGTCGTATTCTTAAGATGACCATGTATACACGAAACAAGCCAAAAGGCGATACAAGTAAGTTCATGTAACTTGTTTTGAGGAGAAAATATTATTTAAGGAACGCTCCCTTTCATCATGTATGTTGTTTTGAAAATGAAGGCTTCTTCAAGATTGGTTGATGTTTTACCACCCTATCACCCACACCTTCATTTCTATGCGACAAGGGAAAAATAAGTGATATCATGTAACTTTTTTTAATAGGAAGTATTGATTAAGGAATTAATATTCCCACTGTACAAGCTTCTTCCTAAACATACGACTTTCTGGATGTAAATGATGATATCCATGCAGATGGGGTCGTCTCAAACTTTGCACTTGAGCCTTATGTACCCCAAAATGGTACATTCCATACAAAGGATTTACTTGTTACTAATAGAGTATAGCCTCACCTTTCTTTTCTTTAGATCCCTTGTTTCACTCTGTAGTATCAGAAATTGGGCTGATGTAGAGAAAATGGTAGCATTTCAATACTATTAAATCGATGAAACAAAATTGGCCTTATTAGTAGGTCACATAACTTATTCTAATGAATATCACGGAGCCTGTTCATGTACATTATGATTGGAGCTGATCATAGATCATAAAAAAATTATCTTCAAACAAACCCGCCTATCCTCACTATAGGGTATCGGATTTTTCATTTACGGGGTGGTTGAAATAAAGACACATTAATTAGGTTGTGAATCACAATGTGGCAGATAAGGGTATATATCTTTCTACACGGTCCAATCAATAGTTCAAGTCACACACTCCCATAATCCATTTTTCGTCGTAGAATTCGTTCCTTGGGTTGTTTGTTGTTTCATTAACATTGTCTATTTCAATATTGATTAAAGTTTTACCACCATGCTACTAATGCCTTCTACAACATCCGACAAAGGAAAAAAACAAGTAAGCTCATGTAACTTATTGTTGCTGATAGGGAATTATGAATTAAGGAAAGAATACTCTTTTTTATGTGGATCATTATTTTGACAACAAAGGCTTCTCGAAGATTACTTGAAGTTTTACTACCCTACAGCCCACGCATGTCGTTATCTGCCTATGATGTTCTAGTACCTATGAGATGAACGTAGGGCAAAATAAGTAACATCATGCAACTTGTTTTGCCAAGAGAGTATAAGTTAAAAAAAGGAATATTCCTTTTCACATTGTTCATTATTTTGACAATGAAGATTTCTATAAGGTTGCTTGGAATTGTGTCTCCCTGCCACCCACAGCTTTGTCAACATGCAACAAGAGAAAAAAGCTAAGCTCATATGACTTGTTTTTACAAAGAAATATTGATCATGGAACAGATAACTCCATTCATGTGTGTCATGTTTTGATAATGAAGGCTATCTCGAAGCTTTGGCTTGAACATTTTCTGCCACACCGCCCTTGCCTTCTTCAACAACCGAGAAAGGAAAAACAAGTAAGCTAATGTAATTATTTTACAAAAGAGAGGTTCTGGAATGAATACTCTCTTTCATGTTGTTGTAACGTTGAGGAACCTTTATATTGAATTACTCCAATTGACAGATTCTTCAAACAACGAAAATTACATAAAATGATTGGCATCATAAGCTCCCATTCACGTTACTCACCTTCGAGCAATTCAAGGATCTTGTCGAAATTCATGCTTAACAACCAGTCAATGTAGAGGTTCCAAATTGCTCGAATGTGAGTAACGCGAATGGGAGCTTTTGATGCCAATCGTTTTATGTAATTTAGTCATCTGATCAATTAAATATATTCACATGTAATATTACGCAAATTAAAATGGTTTTTAATTATTTTAATTACGATTCATTTCCATAAAAGTTGATTTATTATCTTTAAGGGAACAGATCACTGTATATAAGGAAAGTATCGATGAAATGTTCTATTTATTGATCTTGAACAATCCAACGGCGAATTTATTTTTTATTTTTCATCTAAACACGTCCAGTTCGTTATGAGTCATGGCAAAGGCCAAGCCATCTGAATATGGACGTACCTTACATGTATCTATGTGGAGAAGGTCTGCCAACCACTTATGAAATCAAGATTATCTGATTTCTTTTTATAGAAGCATGCCAAATCCTATATGTCTGAATCTTCTGCAACTCCTATCTCTTAGGATCGTGAACACAATCATGACCAAATGACCTGATTGATTCTTAAGTGATACATAGCATCTCTCACATTGCGGAAACATTTTATTTTACTAACAATTTGTTTCTTTGTTTTGCAGAGCCTTCCGTCTTCTGTTGTACTTCCTATAAAGAATATTTTCTTTTCTGTATAAGATATGGTTTAGTTAGTGAGTAATGGCATAACGTGAGTAAGGAGAAAGGGATTGTATCAAAGTTGAGAAACTTGTGAGCTTTCGTTCTCCTTGGGGTTGAGCATTCGGTTGTAGAAGGCTGGTGCCCAGGATACAAGCTAGACCGGGCGTGAGTGAGGTCGCGAAGGATCTGGCTACACTGTGGCATGGCGGACGTGCATCAGGTTCAGGGAGAAGTCGGGGGAGTGTATACGTGCCAGGACAGTGAGCAGAAAAAGGGCCGCGTCTGGAGAAATCTAGTGAGGTACTCGTATGAGTTGGTTTGTAGTTGGTTTACTCGTGTGTGTAGAAAGCTAGTGTTTAGGGTATAAGTTGTGCTGGGCATTAGTGAGGTCGCAAAGGATCTGGCTGCACTGTGGCATGGCAGACGTGTATAAGGGTCAGGAAGAAGTCGGGTTGTATATGTGCCGGGACAGTGAACAGAAGAAGGGTCACGTTTGGAAGGATCACGGTGAGGCACTGACATTGACGTTTCCGCAAAAGGGAAGTGCCTGTTGCAGGCCTGGGAGAAGCCCCACGAGTGATGTCTACTTTTAGAAATCTTGGGGAGGAGCCAAGAATCGGTGAAGTCCTGGTGAGGAGCCAATCAGGTTGGGGAACCGCCGGAAGGAAAATCTAGCCATCGACACAGGAGTTATCTGCCTGCGTAGGGCCGCTACTGCTTGCGTGGTGCTGCCACGTTCTATAGAACCTTAGCCACAGGGATTGTGGAGTTAGTCATTGTCTTTATTGTAAAACCTCAACCATAGAGTTTCAGAAGTTAGTCACGGATCTCTTTGCACGACCTAAAGGATTACTGATCATAACCCATCGGGTTATTGTGAGTAGAAAAGCCGAAGGGCTATCTTCATAACCTTCCAACACTATAGAAGTGTCCTGGTACCTTTTACTATTTCATACTCTGTGGAAAAGCCGATGAGCTATCTACAATATCTTCTGCAGGAGTGTTTCATGAAGTAAGTAAACTTTTCATGAATGGATGTAGTCAAACATCAAGATACACAAAATGGGTCTTGAATAATTGTTCATACAATCAAGGAAAATGGAAAAATTTGGTTGTGTATTGATTTTAGAGAATTGAAAAAGACACTCCTAGAGATGAATATCCGATCCTTGTGGGAGATGGGTCGTGAAATAATGTCGTTCATGGACGATTTTTCTATGTACAAATAATTTTTTATTGCCTAGAGGATGTTCATAAAATAGTTTTTAGATGTCTGCTGGAAATATTTGAATGGGTAGTCATGCCATTTGGTTTGAAAAAGGAAGGTGCTACGTATCAACGAGCTATGAACAAAATATATTTTATCCAATCTCAACGAGTTTTGTTGAGGTGTATACATATGATATAGTGGTAAAGTCGAGAATTATGATCGACACACATACCATCTCGAACATGCTTTCAAATTAACGAGAAACCACAATCTCAAATTGAGCCCTGAAGAATGTCCTTTATGCGTTCATTCAGGTTAATTTTTAGGTTTCGTTGTACACAAGAGATGAATGGAAATAGGTCCCACACAAACACTACCCTCACCTTCGAAAAAAAAGGTAATACAGTGGTCATAGGAAAAATCAACTACATTCGAAGGAAAAATCGAGTGTTGTCTTCTTTATTAAAAATAAAGGAGATTATATTTGGAATAACGAACATGAGAAATCATTTCAAGAAATTAAAAGATATCTTCCTAACCCTGTTATGATACCTTTAGACTCAAGTAAACCATTTATTTTGTATGTGGTAGCAGTTGCAAAGGTGATTAGAGCAACACTTACTCAACTCGCCAAGGTGGCCGAGAAATGGCCATTTGCTATTTATCTCGATTCATAAATAGCATAGAAAAAGGTATTCGTTGAGCTAAAAGTTATGCTTATCAGTGTTTTATGCGATAATGAAGCTTCGTCGCTATGTCGGGAAAGGGAAGTCCATATTGCTTTTCGGTCATAAGTGATTAAACTTTTACTAGATTCTCCTTTAGTAAGTGGGAGAATTTGTAAGTGGAGTTTAATCTTGTCTTCATTTAATATAAGGCTTGAATCACAAAAAGCAATTAAGGGACAAGTTTTGGCCGACTTCCTAGCGCACTATGACACAGAAACTTCAGTAGACCAAGATGAAATATATGATCGATTATGGCAAACGCACACGTCGAATCAAGGAGGTAATGACTTATAATTTGGTGGAGATAATATCTAGAGATAATACGTCGCTTGAAGGATCAATTCAAGACAATAATATCTCAACACATTCCTCAAGATTGAAACGAAGAAGCTAATGCCTAAGCACAATATGCATCTCGTGTAAATAGAGACGAGAATGTAGGGCAGAAAATTGAAGTGAGTAAAATAGAGTATGTTTTGGTTCAACAAACAGGTGAAGAAATTAAAGAAGTCGAGTTAAAAAAAAAAAGTAGAGGTTAGTAATGTCAGCGTGATGAACGCAAAACAAGATTAGAGGCAACCCAAAGTCGAACTTTTTGAAAATCCAAATGATGGAGCTAATATAAAAATAAGGATGACGGCTTGATTATATTCATTGATGAAGGAATTTTATTCAAGAAGGGTAGTGATGGAGTTTTATTATAACGTGTTGACATAGACGAAGCAATCAAGATAATGCTTGAGACTCACCAAGGTGTGTGTGGTCTGCATCAGTTTGGAATTAAGATGTGTTGGGCAATTAAAGATATGGTTTCTTTTGGAATTCTATGGTAAAAAATTGTATCGAAATGGCTAAAGGATATTAATAGTGTCAGAAACATGGTCCTATTACTCGAGCACCAACGATCGAGCTAAACGCTGTAGTGAAACCTTTGAAATTTCGCTGTTGGATGGATAGAATTGGGGAAATAAAACTTAATTCGAGCAGAGGAGATGTAGTGGTGGTTGATTATTTTACCAAATGGGTAAAATCAAAGTCTTTCGAAGAAATTGAGCAGAACGACACAATCGACTTTATCAAAGAATATATAATCTTCAAATTTGGGATTCCTCGGTATATAGTCTTAGATTACGCAATTGTTTTTAATGGTGGTATGATAAGAGGTTTTGTTGAAGAATTTGGTTTCGCATTTGGGAATTCATCCACTTATTATGCTCATCAAATGAAAATTAGAATCCACAAATAACTTAATTACAAATAATAAAGGAAAAATGGTTGAAAACAATCCTTGAGGATAAATTATTGATGGAAACACATTGGGCGATTCGAGTAACAACGAGAGAAAACACGGGTGAGACGCTACATTTTTGGGTGTACGATTTTCACGCATTGATTCCTGCAAGAATGCAATGCAACTCTCTTCGGATTGCACAATATGAAAAGAGAGCGAGCTCAGGTATTGACCTCGAGGATTGCATTAGTATGAAACCCACAAACCCATTTCGCCGACCCATATAAAGTCTACCAAGACCGTGACATAAATTTTGGACTCATTTTACAAAGTCCATAAGTCCAGGGGTCTTTAAGGGCGTTTACAAGCCCACCGTTATGTGAGCCCGCCAAGGAAGTACTAAGTCTACAAAGGACTGGCGGGGTCAGAGTCTACAAGGGTCAGAGTTTAAGAGGATTAGAAAAGATCTCGACTCCGAAATTTTTGGGCCACGTTCCCATGATTTGAAAAGATCTTCTGGAGAAAATCTGGGGAAAAGTTTCTAATCCTTTAATTTAATGTGAGGAAAACAAACTGTTAAGTTTACGACGTGGATAAGACCCACGTTTGCCATGATCGGGTTGTTCCCAAGATTCTAGGAAGTTGATCGAGATGGCCACGACCTGGTAAAATATCCTAAGAACGTGGCATACATTGTCTACGGTCCATGTCTACGGCCCATGTCTACGGGTCATGTCTACGGGCTTTGTCTATGGCCCATGTCTATGGGCCATATCGACGACCCAAATCTGGGATCAAAATGATTCCAAGATTTCTGGAAGTTGTTTGAGAGAGCCACGCCCTAGAGAGATTCTTGGAGAACGTGTCAAACACCCCAGACCCCACAAGATTCAATATAAAAATGGGGAAGATTTTCCTAGAAAGTTCACGAATAAATCAGCCAACAGAAGCTTATCTTGCTCGTCAACCCTTAGTTGTTAGTTGTTAGGATTCCCCGACCTGGGCGAAACTCTTAAAGTTTTATTGGTCTTCCTTCCACCGTCAGAGTGAGCAACCGTAGCTCTGGCAACAAATCCCCGCCTTCACTTACACCATCAAAGTGAGCAACCGTAACTCTGGTAACAAATCTCCGCCTTCGACTCCAACGCCAGGACGAGCAACCGTAGTCTCGGTACACTTCTCCGCCTTCGACTCCAACGCCAGGACGAGCAACCGTAGTCCCGATACACTTCTCCGCCTTCGACGCCGCCACCAGGGTGAACCATCACAGCCTTGGTATCCACGTCAGCCTCTACATTCGACCACAGCCCATGCACCAAGCCCAGCAGCTAAGTCCTGTCACCCGAGGAGTGCAAGTCTACAGCACTCTGCCATCAAGTCTACTGCGACGCTCCAAGTCTACGGAGCACTGTAGCCAGTCTACGACCTTACCACCGCCCTTATTTTTACTTTTATGGCTGTAATCTTTCTTTACTTCGTGTAAAAACTGTTTGCATTCAATCAAATTCTTCAATTACTTACTGGCGACCACATCTACAAATCCCTGTGAGTCTTATTGCCAAATATTTCCGGCGTGATCCGTTTCCTACGCGAACAAAGTTGTATAATTAAAAGCGTATCTCGAATTAAGAAAGTACACTGAGATCATTATATGAATCAAAACGTAAAAGCAAAGTAGGGTATACTCGTAATTTTACCCATGAAAGGAAAACAGAACAGATTTTTCTCATCTTCCCAGTTGAATGGACGAAGAAACTCCAAACTGCAAATGGGTATCACCTTCTCTATAAAGAAATATTCCATGTAATCTCCGTTTTCAAAAAACAGCCGACAGCAAGACGGGATCTAGAGTATTTTTTCCTTCATGAACTGGTGGGTAGATGTCTGTAGTGGTTGATAATATTTCCTTATTGCTTAACACATACAAGTAAGCGTATTTCTTCCCGTCACCATAAGAGTAATGGGTTTTCACCTTGTTACGAACGTCTCGAGTCGAGTGCGCCGTGGTGAGAAGGAAGGGTTTGGAATTATTAATAACAAAATGGTGGAAACTTTCTCATATTTATGCAAGAAACGAGGAGGATTTGGTAATTTCTTGGATGCCAAACGTGGGATGATCAGAGACGTGTTGAACAAGGCGAGGCAGTTTTAAGGGAAGAAAACATATTTACACATAATTTTGGGCATAAATAAAGGGCCTGAAATAATTGTCACATCAAAGAATGTTAATCAACGGACGATCCATTCAAGAGCACATGGTCGAAATGACAGGAACCTATTCTAGTACGTGAGTCGAGAGGATGAATACTTGTTCGAGGGATAAGGAGACAGTGACCCAATTGAAAACATTAGAATCGAGGAGACAGAGATGGCATCGAGGAAGCGCATTCAAGAATGTGGCCCAATCCATCCTAAGATTGGCCCCCCATGACACGTCGCGAAGGTGTTGTCCTTGACGTCACCACACATCTCCATTGAGCAGTTAGGTGAATTTTAAAAGTGTTTAGAGACAAGAGAACCAATTCGAATGAAGACGGATTCTCCGATACCAAGTCGAGCTTACCATCAACCTGGCAAAGATGAAGTCTAGGAGACATGCCCAAGAATTCAAGTCGAGAAGACCTGTTGATATGATAAGCTATTTTGGGCCTACTTTCTGACAAAGCCCACAAAGCCCACAGCGCCTACTTAGTGGCGCTGCACTAAGTCTACAGCCCACGTATGCATAGGTCGCACGTCTTAAATGATGGTTTATTGACCACGAGATCCGCGGTGCACAGGTCACATGTCTTAAATGATGGTTTGCTGATTCCGAGATCTACGGAAGGTAGTTTAGATTGGAGGATCTCCAGAGAACGTGACAGACCTATTAGACCAAGTATAAAAGGAAGGAGATCTTCCTTGGAAAAATTTACGATCAATCAGCCAAACAGAAGGCTTGTATAGTTCGTCACCCCGTAGTTGTTAGGATTCCCCGACCTGGGCGAAACTCTTGAGGTTTCATTGGTCTTCACTTCCACCGTCAGAGTGAGCAACCGTAGCTCTGACAGCCAAGCTCCGCCTTCACTTCCACCGCCAGAGTGAGCAACCGTAGCTCTAGTAACTAATTCCCGCCAGCATTCCACCGCCAGGACGAGCCACCGTAATAAAGGCAAAATAGCTCCGCTTTTACTCCGCCACCAGGGTGAGCAACCGTAGCCTTGATATCCACCTCCACCACCATTCACGGCCACACTTCATTCACCAAGCCCCAGCAATCAGTTTTCGCCATCCAGAGTCGCAAGTCTACAACGCTCTCTTATCAAGTCTACGGCGTCATCGCCCAGATTCACAAGTCCACAGCGCCCAGAGCCAAGTCTATGACGTCCCTATCGTCCAGATTCGCAAGACAGCAGCGTTCAGCAGCAAGTCTACGACCTCGCCTCATTACCCTCTTAGTCTGAGCGCCCAGAAACAAGTCTACGACATTGTACCACCGTCCTTGCTTTATTTTTATGGCTGTAAGCATCTTATTTCTATTGTAAGACTTCGCGTATTTAATTAAATCTATTTCATTTACTTACTCACGACCACGTCTAAAAACCTGTGAGGATTATTGCCAAATATTTCCGACGTGATCCGTTTCGACGTGAATACATTTTTTGGCGACCATCGAGAAAGTTTAATGCTCATAGATGACAAAGAATACCATGAGTGGGGTTAATCGCGACCCTCCACCTCCATTAGTTGGAGACGATCATAATATAACAGGAGGCGCAAATGAGGAGACCACGGCTCTAGGAAGCCAAGTGGCTGCAACTCAACCGTCTTTCGAGGCACATACTCCTTTTGAGTTCATATCTAGGCTTGAGTTCCATAAGGAATTCAATGATATGAGGAACTTGATGGACAGGTGTATCACCGGGCTACAAGACAATATAGGTCAGATACTGGAGCAAATCAGTGCCTTAAACAAGCCAAGCGCCGCCGCAAAGCCAAATAACCTTGTAGACAGAGAAAATTCTTTTATAGGAGATGCTCGACGCACAGAGAAACGTGTTGTGTCATTCCAAGAGGATGTTGTATGGGGAAATACCACTCAGGGCGATGCGGATGTCTATGGTGAGAAAGTGTCTCACGTTGGACCTTCCTCCCAGCCGCCTGGTCATAATAGACTGGAGCAGCCCGGTAGAGAAAGTTTATATGCGAGAACCCATGTCGACGACTCTATCTACAGAGCGAAATCATTGGTGAAACAATTTGTAGCAGATGTCCATAGAAAGGACATGTACCCCTACGAAAGTTCATATTCTGAGTACATAGACTGGGAAAGGACTCGTGACGAGTCTACGAGAATGATCAGTCCTAATCATGTCTACGAAAACGATAAAGTAGACTAGGACGAGTATACTCCTAGAGCCAATAGAGTTAGGCAGCCCAGCTCTTTCGTCCCGGCACAAGTCGAAAACTTCATAGATGAGGGCTACGAAATAAATGAGTATGCGAATAATTACTCTAACAATGCTCATTCATAGTGCGTATGTCCCCACTCCCGAATCTCCCGTAACAGATTATTTGTTCGTACCCAAAACCCCCGTGGAGAAGTACGTACACATAACGAAATCTCCTATTGATGTAGATGTCATAACAGACCCGTTGCCAGAGGTTGATAGAGTTGAGCAGTTTAATCCGCCAACCCTCAGAGATGTTGGGATACAAGTGGTAGAACAAGTTATGCCAAATTTTGTGCCCATAATCGACGTCCAACCATTAAAGAATGAAATTACAATTCATACTTTTCATACTTTCCAAACAAAGTTTAACATCGTAGAAAATGACCTTGAACTTCCCGAGCATAAACCGTGGGTGCCTGGAGAAACAATAGTGGCCAACTTGTTATTATGGTGTCATTTGCCCTTTGATCCAGGCGGTTTGCAACACAACATACGACAACGTCTCGCCCATCAAAACAAGTACTTTCAATTCCCGAAAACTGGCGAATAACATGGACTCACAGTCTTAACAAAATCGCTTACACTGACATGGAGTTCCAACCTGCACGAGCATATAGAGTTTGGCACATACCATGGTGTTAGGTCTCGAATCCCTAATATATTCTTTTATTTTTAAGTTTCTTTGTCCGTAATCTAAATGACTTCACAATGCTGAGTAAGACTCTCACCTATGATCGTCTCACTTTAAAAGGGAGGCTTATGTTGGCATGGCAAAATCTCGGGCGTAATTATGAGAAGCCCATAAATTCAGGCCATTTTATGAGAAACCCACAAACCCATTTCGCCGACCCATATCAATTCTACCAAGACCGTGACATAAATTTTGGGCTCATTTTATAAAGCCCATAAGTCCATGGGTCTTTAAAAGTGTTGATGCACGTCGTCCACGCAACAAAAATAAAACCTCGTTCGCACACACTAAAATAGCAAGGGCAAGCAAGGGTCGAACCCACAGAGAACAGTATCGATTAGATCGTTTAACGTCAATTCTATAACTGATTTGAGGTCAAGTAAACGAAATCACACGATGCGAAGTTAAACTAAGCGAAAGACTAAATCGAATTATCAATAAGCTTAAAAGTCCAGGACTACCGATTTCCCCTCGTGTCCTATGCTCTCGTATCCCCCCTTTTGTGTTACTATTAAAATTTGCTGGTCGTTAACCGTAGGTTGCTAAACTCTCCCCATAACCCTCTCAGGTATCCGGGAACGTACCCTCGTGTATCAAATCCTCTACTCTATGTCTAGGTAAGGAATTAGTGAAGGCCCTTTACGATTCAACCCTACTTTGGTTACCTAAGGTGCGTGGTATTTCTACTCTCGCACTAAAACCCGGTCTCTCGACTCTAAGATTCCTTAAGCTATCCTGTTCCTGATCTAACCTAGACTACCCTCTCGAGTCTCCCTAGGTGATCGAATCAATATCAACAGTTGATCAGGCTGCTGATACGCATTAAGTACAGGAAACGAATAAACAACCAAACAAGAATTTAATTCATAACTGAAAAGAGGTTCAACAATCGCCGAGGAACACGAGGTTCCATCGTCGTCCTAGAACAAGAAAATTAGTTCATCACTACTCTACGAAACCATAGAAGAGTAAAAGAACGCATAATCTAAAAACCAAAGGAAAAGGAAAAGGGGTTGTAGTTCTTCAGGGGCAAGAGTCTCCTGTCACAAGCCTTCTATCCCCAAAAAAAGAGCCCCCCTAGCCAGCCTGAGTTGTAATCTATTTATACTAGGGTAGGAAGACTAAAATCCGGAAATAAAATCCTAAAATATCCTCTACTCGCAGCTGCGAGATAATCGGTCGCAGCTGCGACCTTAAGCTATACTCCACTCGTCTCTGCTTCCTCGCATCTGCGAGACAATCGGTCGCAGCTGCGAGACTCTCTGTAGTGACACTCTTCGCCTTGCTCGCAGCTGCGTCCAAATGCTCCGCAGCTGCGGAAGTCTCTGTGAAGCTCTCCTTTCTTCTTTGGTTTATTTCTCCATTCCTCACTCCGTCATCCATCAGCTCAATTCCAATTTCCTACACAAACAACAACGAACGTGAGGTAACGCAATTCAGCTCAAAACCAGAAGTTTAAACACTTAAACTTACGGAACTAGCTCAAATCAAAGCATACAAGTGATCATTTAACTCTACTTTCGTAGAGTTATCACACCCCCAAACCTATCTTTTGCTAGTCCTCGAGCAAAACAAAACCTAAACAAAATGAAAATGTAACCAAACAAAATAAACAAATCACAATTGATACTCCCCAGTCTCACCCAAGTCTTCCGAACTCGAATTGTCGTTAACGACTCTCAGCTAAAGCCGCACACCTATTTTAGAAGTAGACTTCGTTCAAGGCTAGCATACACGGGTTTTGTAGTTCTTATAAAACTTGTTCCCTCAATTTGCACACCTCGCGTTGTCAACCCCACATTCTCAAATCTTTCATAGCCATCAAGTACTTTTCTAGACTCAACTCTCCTCACCTTTTCAACTAATTCGAGGTCTTTCTTTTCATCTCATTTTTCTCTTTTCATTTGGTTACACGATTCTAAATGCTCATCAATTCCCGCAAACGCTCATGTAACAAGTTCTCAGTCAGTGACTCCCGGTCCAAACGGACCAAGGCACTAGGTGATAAAGCACCCATCGGACGAGAACTCGAGCCGCAAGGAAGACTCACACCACAAGCACATATTCAAGCTCAAAATCAATTTTTTTTTTCTTTTTCTCTTTTACTTTTTTTTTTACCCTTTTCTAGCTTGAATAGTGGTGCTCAGAACCTTGGCAACCGTTTTCTTTTCTTGCTCTTTTTCTCTTTCACATTTTAACCTGAATTTCGTCTCCAAAGGATGATTCGAGTGCCTATACTTTTCCTTAATGACTATGCTTTTAAAGAGATTGTAGAGCTGACGCTGCTTAGTTAGCTTCCTATCAGGAACAACATATACTATTTCTTTACTAAATTAGGCATGCTTGCTGGAACTAATTCCTCCTCTGCCTTAAATGTGCGACCCTAATCATCCTCCTAGAATCCGACTCTTCTAATTCGAAATCCTAAGGTCTAACTGAGGGGTGTCGACTCAAAGAAAATAACAAAAACAAAACAAAAGATAGACTCAGAAGCATGATCAAGCTGACAGAAATAACAAGCAATGGCAATCATATCATAAAGGTTAACATCAACACCCCCAAACCTAAATCCTGACACGACCTCGTGGCAGACTGTATCTCCAACCGTGCATGAGATAGATGAAAGTAAAGATAAGAGAGATACAACCTGGCACATATCCGGTTGAACTCAGGATCCTCTCCCTGATGGCAGACTAATCGGACTCCGAGTCGGAGTCAACATCTTCATCCTCCCCCGGGCTGGTTTCTGCATCTTCCATAGCAGCATCACTCCATCCCATGGGTCGATCCCATCCCGGTGGGTGGTAGACTGGTTGATGCAACGCGTTGAAATCTACTCCAAAGGATGGCGCGGCCTGACGGTTGTATTCCATCTGATGTCGGATGAATTCCATGGTGTACTGCTGGAATGCCCTAGTTTGCTGCTGAGCGTCCCTGGTTTGCTGCATGAACTTCTGCATCTGGGCCCACCGTTCTTGCTCGGAGGGCATAGTGCTCGCAGCGGTTGGACGAGGGCGAGAGGAAGCGCCTCCCTGCCTTGCGCTAATCTTGTCCAGCGATTGATGGTCTAGAGGCTGACCCGGGGGACAAAGCTCCTCCGTCCTGTCAAACTGCACACCTGCTTTGATACATAATTCAGAAATAAGACAAGGGAACCACAAACCTCGTGCGTCGTCCAAACAACGGTGGATCATCCAATTCAGCAGCCTGCCCAAATCAATCGGCATCTCCTCCATGATACAGTAGATGAGCGCCGCTCGATCCCTGGTGATCTCGCTCGTGTTTTTGCTGGGGATGAGCCGGGCGACTACAAATAAAGCCCACATGCGTGCTTCGGTGGTCAAATTGCTGCCGTGGAGTCTGAGTGGGTCCCGGCTTCTTGTCAATTTCCATTGGGATCCTGGCTTAGCAATTCTCGCAATAACTGCGTTACTATCAAAACGATTATTAAGATAATCGAGATATGCGTCAGTGTTGTAAACAGGGAGGCCATAAAATATGGAAATCACGGAAGCACCAAACTTCACCTCCTTGTCCCGAACTCGAATACTTTGCCTATCCCTATCCAGGGTATGCACGTTTGCATAAAACTCCCGAACGATCGGGACAACGGCCGGCTTCACTTTCGTACTAAAGCGAAGACACCCGAGGCGTTCTAAACGCGCCCGGTAATAAGCCAAATCGGGGTGCGTAGTGTCAAACACCCGCTCGGCGACCAGCGGTCGTTTGAGCGACCGTTGGTACGCCACCGACGACTCATCCACCGGGGCCTTGCCCTTGCCTTTGCTTGGCCGGGAGCTAGACTCACCGGCCATAGTTCTCTTCTTAGGGGCCATAACTGACCCAAATCTAATAGCTAGGCAACAGGGAAATCTCCGTGCAGCAAAGAGGAAGGACTCACCTGTCGTCGTAGCTGCGACACCGGATCTCGCAGCTGCGAGAGGCCGCGTCTGGGAGGGTGAACAGCGTAAGGGGGATGGCAGCCGTTGGGTGCAGGACCAGTTGTCGGAGGGCGGTGCGGACGGCGGCAACCCGACGGATCTGTGCAGAGAAGGCGTGAGCCACGGAAGGCGGTGTTGATGCGTCACCAATATCTCTGGCGGAGGGAGATGTGGCGCCAACGGGGAAAGGACGTGCGACTGTGGTCGGGATCGGGATCAAGAATGCCGAAATCGGGGCCAAGGGGTTCGGAGGGCGGTGCAGGACGGCAGGACGGGCGGAGGCGACCTCGGCGTGGGGAGACGGCGCACCTGCGAGATGAAATTAGGTTAAGTGTGGGGCGGGTCGCCTCTTTCTTTTGTTTTTTAATTCGGCCGAGGGTATGTCTTCTCGCAGCTGCGAGACCTATCCTCGCAGCTGCGAGACTCTTTGTGATAGGGGCTGCTCCGCGTCTCTCGCAGCTGCGAGACTCTCTGTGATTCAAACCCTTTCCATGCACGTCTGTCCGCATTTTCTGGATCTGTCTGAAACATAGATGAACGATTAAAATTAAATGAGGACGGAAAATAAAGAATCATAAAAAAAAACAAAAAAAACTTGGGTTGCCTCCCAAGAAGCGCCCTGGTTTAGAGTCGATGGCTCGACTGTGCAGGAGTTACGCGTCTTGGAGTTGCGTGGAGGTGGTTCCGCGCTCGAACGGCTCTCCATGGTAGTGCTTTAGGCGCTGGCCGTTGACTTTGAACGTGGACCCTGAATCATTTGATTGCAGCTCTACGGCGCCATGAGGGAATACTTTTACAACTTTGAACGGTCCGGACCATCGCGACTTCAGCTTCCCTGGGAACAAACGCAAACGTGAGTTGAAAAGGAGTACCTCCTCACCTGGCACAAACGTCCTGTTGAGGATGCGGCTGTCGTGCCATTTCTTTGTCTTCTCCTTGTAGAGCTTTGCATTCTCGTATGCTTGATGACGAAGTTCCTCCAACTCGTTCATCTGCAGAAGGCGAGCCTCACCTGATCGAGTTTCGTCGAAGTTTAGGTGCTTCAGTGCCCAGTAAGCCTTGTGCTCGAGCTCCACTGGTAGGTGACACGCCTTTCCAAAAACGAGTCGATATGGAGACATCCCAATCGGCGTCTTGTATGCTGTCCTGTACGCCCACAAAGCATCGTCAAGTTTTAAAGACCAATCCTTGCGTGTGGTACTCACCGTTTTCTCAAGGATACGCTTCACTTCACGGTTCGACACTTCTGCTTGTCCGCTTGTCTGTGGGTGATACGCCGTGGCCACCTTGTGCTTCACGCCATATTTGCTCAAGAGTGCATTAAATTGACGATTGATGAAGTGTGTACCTTCATCGCTGATTATCGCACGTGGAACTCCGAACCTGGTAAAGATCTGTCTCTGCACAAACTTGACAACCACTTTAGCCTCATTAGTGGGGGAAGCAATTGCTTCCACCCATTTCGAAACATAGTCCACTGCAACGAGAATATACTTGTTACCGTTTGATGGGATGAAGGGACCCATGAAGTCGATGCCCCAGACGTCGAAGAGTTCAACCTCGAGAATGTTTTGCAGGGGCATTTCGTTTCTTCGGGATATGTTCCCCGTTCTTTGGCACCTATCACAGTGAAGAATAATTTGGTAAGCGTCCTTAAAAATAGTAGGCCAGTAAAAACCTGATTGGAGGACTTTTGCAGCCGTTCGGTCTCCTCCGAAGTGTCCTCCATAAGGGGATGCGTGGCAATGGGTTAAGATGTCCTGGACTTCAGATTCCGGCACACACCTCCTGATGACCTGATCTGCACACTTTTTAAACAGAAACGGTTCGTCCCAAAAATATTGACGAACGTCATGTAGAAATCTTTTCCACTTTTGTGCATCAAAATCCTCGGGGATGAACTCCGATACAATAAAATTCACAATATCAGCATACCATGGCACGTTCACATCAGCAGACAGTAAATACTCATCAGGAAAAGAGTCATTTATGCAAACCTTGTCTTGAAGTACCTTGTTGTTTTCTAACCTAGACAAATGGTCTGCTATCTGATTTTCAGTTCCTTTCCTATCGCGGATCTCTAAATCAAATTCCTGTAATAGAAGGACCCAACGAATCAACCTAGGCTTGGCGTCCTTTTTCTCAATCAAGTACTTGATTGCTGAGTGATCCGTGAACACTACTATCTTAGACCCCACTAGATAACTGCGAAACTTGTCGAAGGCAAACACTACGGCTAACAGTTCTTTTTCAGTCGTGGTGTAATTTACCTGGGCGTCATCTAAGGTCCTGCTGGCGTAGTATATCACCCGAAAAATTCTATCTACCCTCTGGCCTAATGCAGCTCCTACCGCATAGTCACTAGCATCGCACATCAATTCGAAGGGCAAACTCCAATCAGGTGCTACGACTATGGGTGCAGAAACTAACCTCTTCTTGAGTTCGGTGAAGGCCGAAAGGCACTCAGCATCGAACACAAAGGGAACGTCCTTCTCCAATAGATTGCACAATGGCTTCGTGATCTTGGAAAAGTCCTTGATAAACCTTCGGTAGAATCCAGCATGTCCGAGGAAGCTCCGTATCCCTTTTACAGACGACGGTGGGGGTAGCTTCTCAATTGTCTCAATCTTTGCCCTGTCCACCTCGATGCCCTTGCTGGATATCCGGTGACCTAGAACAATGCCATCACGAACCATAAACTGGCATTTCTCCCAGTTCAGGATCAGGTTAGTGTCTTCACAACGTTTAAGAACCTTAGTGAGGTTCGACAAGCAATCCGCATACGATGCACCAAAAACAGAAAAGTCATCCATGAAGACCTCCAGACCATGTTCAATCATATCAGAGAATATGGCCATCATGCACCGTTGAAAAGTAGCAGGCGCATTACACAATCCAAACGGCATGCGACGAAAAGCAAAGGTACCGTACGGGCAGGTGAATGTAGTCTTTTCTTGGTCCTCCGGGGCAATCAAAATTTGATTGTACCCGGAGTACCCGTCCAAGAAACAATAGAAGTCCTTACCTGCCAATCGGTCTAGCATCTGATCTATGAAGGGAAGAGGGAAGTGGTCTTTCCTGGTGGCTTTGTTTAGTTTGCGGTAGTCCATGCAAACTCTCCACCCGGTCACCGTACGAGTCGGAATCAGCTCGTTCTTCTCGTTCTTGACCACCGTCATCCCTCCTTTCTTCGGGACGCACTGCACAGGGCTAACCCAGGAACTGTCAGAGATAGGATAGATAATACCTGCGTCTAGCCACTTGATGATCTCCTTCTTCACCACTTCCTTCATGTTCGGGTTTAGCCGCCTCTGAGCCTCGACCGAAACCTTATGATCGTCCTCAAGCAGAATCTTGTGCATGCACACCGACGGACTGATTCCTCGAATATCCGCTATGGTCCATCCCAATGCTCTCTTGTGCGCCTTGAGGATTTCCAGCAATTTCTCCTCCTCCTCTCCTGTAAGACTAGCCGAAATAATCACAGGTAACGTGTTTGATGGTCCGAGATATGCATACCTGAGATGGTCCGGGAGTTGCTTAAGCTCTAAGGTGGGAGGTTCCTCAATTGACGGTCGCATTGGGTTCAACGGCCGCTCTAGCGTATCGAACTGTTGAATCCTTCGTGTGAACAGCGCTAGAGCCTCCTGGGTATCAACATCGGAATCGATCTCATCCTCTTCAGCATCTAGGAGCTCTTCATCACCGAGAGGTAAGAATTTGGAGGTGCACCTATCAACAACGTTCATCCGAAAGCAATCAGAATTCTCAGAAGGCCATTTAACAGATTTATAGACATTGAAGGTAACTTCCTGATCGTTGACCCGGATGGTCAACTCTCCCTTCTGCACGTCAATCAATGCCCTTCCTGTGGCTAAAAACGGACGGCCAAGGATGATAGGAATCTCCTTGTCCTCCTCAAAATCTAACACCAGAAAATCAGCCGGAAAGATGAACTTATCTACTTTAACAAGAACATCCTCAATAATCCCTTCCGGGTATGTGATAGATCTATCGGCTAACTGAAGGGATACAGATGTAGGTCTTACCTCCCCCAAACCTAGCTCCTTATAAACTGAAAAGGGCATCAGGTTTATGCTTGCTCCAAGGTCACAAAGAGCCTTACCTGAGAAGGCGGTTCCAATAGTGCACGGGATCGTGAAGCTACCAGGGTCCTTAAGCTTCGGTGGCATCTTCTTCTGGAGGATGGCGCTGCACTCCTCGGTAAGCATCACAGTCTCGAAATCGCCCAGCTTCCGCTTCTTAGAGAGCACGTCCTTCATGAACTTGACGTAGCTCGGCATCTGCTCCAAGGCCTCTGCGAAAGGTATGTTAATATGCAGTTTCTTGAAAACATCTAAAAACTTACGAAACTGAGCGTCGTCGTTTTGTTTCCGCGCTCTCTGTGGGAAGGGAAGCTTCGAGATGTCAACTTCGTGTTCCTTTCTTTCTTCCACCAGCTCCTTCTTCCCTTTGTCCTGCGGCAAGCTCAAATCAGAAGTTAGCGGACTAGTTTGTGGTTCCTTACCAGATTTCTCCGATGGACTAGGGCCCTTGCTCTCTTTCTTGGCCTCGGATTCTTCTGCCTCCAGTAAACGGCCGTTCATCAGAGTGACGGCTTTAGCTTGCTCCCTCGGGTTGGTCTCTGTATTGCTCGGGAGAGTCCCATAAGTTCTGGAATTGACCGCCTGAGCCAGCTGGCTGACCTGGTTCTCCAGGTTCCGAATCGATGCTGCCTGGTTCTTCATCAAGGCGTCTTGGTTCGCCATGTACTTGAGCATCATCTCTTCGAGGCTCGGCTTCTTCTCCGAGGCTTCCGGTTGAGCTTGCTGATAGTGAGGTGCCGGTACTGGTGCTGGTGGTCTAGGCATACCAGGAGGAGGTGCCTGTGCTCTCCAGGAGAAGTTCGGGTGATTCCTCCACCCTGGGTTGTAAGTGTTCGAGTACGGGTTGTTGCGCTGCTGGTTCCCAACAAAGTTGGCTTCCTCCATGCTCATAGTGCACTGATCCGTGAGATGCGGTCCTCCGCAATTCTGGCACCCTTGCTGGTTGCTCTGAACCGAACTAACGTTCGCTTCCTCAAATTTCTTAGTGAGCGCGGTCAGCTGGGCATGAATTGAAGTTAAAGCATCCAACTCAAAGACACCTTGCGGCTTTCTCCTGCTCGCACGATCTGAATATTGATTCGGAAGACCCGTCTTCCTCATCGTCTCCAAAAGCTCCAATCCCTCCACGTAGGACTTCCTCAAGAAAGATCCTCCAGATGCCAGATTGACGTCCTTCCTGGACGAGTCCGTGAGCCCATTGTAGAATGCCTCTAGCTGTCTCCATCCAGGCAGATCATGATAGGGGCACTGTATCAGCAGGTTCTTGAATCGCTCCCATGCCTCCACAAAAGTCTCATCACTGTCCTGACGGAAGGTGGTGATCTCGTTCCTCATCTGCGATATCTTCGAGGGAGGATAGTACTGATCCAAGAAGACCTCCTCCATCTGTGCCCAAGTCGATATGGAGTTCACTGGGAGTGAGTTGAACCACGCCCAGGCCTTGTCTTTTAGAGAGAAGATGAACAACTTCAGCCGCACTGCATCTTGGGACACTCCGTTCTGCCTGAAAGTGTCGCACACACTGAGGAACTTGCTCAGATGCTCATGCGGATCCTCCATCGGTGTTCCTCTGAACTGGACTGTATTCTGGATCATCTGCATCACCGAGGTCTTGATCTCATAATCGCGAGCAGCGATGGGCGGTGGCGCTATGCATGACCGGTGAGCGTAAGTTCTGGCCGATGTGAAGTCCATCATCGGTCTGTTGTCAACATCCGGCCTCCCTCCATGCACTGCTCTCGGGATCAGGTTCCCGTCGATCTGATGTCGGTTGTCCTCGTCGGCCATAGCTGATCGCTGTGCTCTTAGTCGCTGCCGGAAGGTGCGCTCGATCTCTGGGTCCAAAGGAGTCAAATCAGCTCCTTGACTCCGTAGCATAAACAAAAAAAACAAAAAACAAAAAAAACTTGAACGTCAAACAATTATCGAAAATAGAGGGAAAAGAAATCTAAATCGAAAGACTGTGCCCCGGCAGCGGCGCCAAAATTTGATGCGCGTCGTCTACGCAACAAAAATAAAACCTCGTTCGCACACACTAAAATAGCAAGGGCAAGCAAGGGTCGAACCCACAGAGAACAGTATCGATTAGATCGTTTAACGTCAATTCTATAACTGATTTGAGGTCAAGTAAACGAAATCACACGATGCGAAGTTAAACTAAGCGAAAGACTAAATCGAATTATCAATAAGCTTAAAAGTCCAGGACTACCGATTTCCCCTCGTGTCCTATGCTCTCGTATCCCCCCTTTTGTGTTACTATTAAAATTTGCTGGTCGTTAACCGTAGGTTGCTAAACTCTCCCCATAACCCTCTCAGGTATCCGGGAACGTACCCTCGTGTATCAAATCCTCTACTCTATGTCTAGGTAAGGAATTAGTGAAGGCCCTTTACGATTCAACCCTACTTTGGTTACCTAAGGTGCGTGGTATTTCTACTCTCGCACTAAAACCCGGTCTCTCGACTCTAAGATTCCTTAAGCTATCCTGTTCCTGATCTAACCTAGACTACCCTCTCGAGTCTCCCTAGGTGATCGAATCAATATCAACAGTTGATCAGGCTGCTGATACGCATTAAGCACAGGAAACGAATAAACAACCAAACAAGAATTTAATTCATAACTGAAAAGAGGTTCAACAATCGCCGAGGAACACGAGGTTCCATCGTCGTCCTAGAACAAGAAAATTAGTTCATCACTACACTACGAAACAATAGAAGAGTAAAAGAACGCATAATCTAAAAACCAAAGGAAAAAGGAAAAGGGGTTGTAGTTCTTCAGAGGCAAGAGTCTCCTGTCACAAGCCTTCTATCCCCAAAAAGAGCCGACCCCTAGCCAGCCTGAGTTGTAGTCTATTTGTACTAGGGTAAAAAGACTAAAATCCGGAAATAAAATCCTAAAATATCCTCTACTCGCAGCTGCGAGATAATCGGTCGCAGCTGCGACCTTAAGCTATACTCCACTCGTCTCTGCTTCCTCGCAGCTGCGAGATAATCGGTCGCAGCTGCGAGACTCTCTGTAGTGACGCTCTTCGCCTTGCTCGCAGCTGCGCCCAAATGCTCCGCAGCTGCGGAAGTCTCTGTGAAGCTCTCCTTTCTTCTTTGGTTTATTTCTTCATTCCTCACTCCGTCATCCATCATCTCAATTCCAATTTCCTACACAAACAACAATCGAACGTGAGGTAACGCAATTCAGCTCAAAACCAGAAGTTTAAACACTTAAACTTACGGAACTAGCTCAAATCAAAGCATACAAGTGATCATTTTAACTCTACTTTCGTAGAGTTATCAAGTGTTTACAAGCCCACCGTTGTGTGTGCCCGCCATGGAAGCTACTAAGTCTACAAAGGACTGTCGAGGTCAGAGTCTACGAGGATTACGGGGCCACGTTCCCATGATTTGAAAAGATCTTCAGCTGGCGAAAATCTGGGGATACGACTCCATTTTTTAATTTAATATAAGAAAGAGAAGTTGTTAAGAGCCATACCAGGATCAAGTTGTTACCAAGATTCTAGGGAGTTGATTGAGATGGCCACGACCTGGAGAGATTCTTTGAGAATGTGTCAAACACCCCAGACGCCACAAGATTTAATAGAAAAAGGGAGAAGATTTTCCTTGAAAAAATTACGATCAATCAGCCAAACAGAAGCTTTGCATTGCTCGTCACCCCTTAGATTTTAGTTAGGTAGAATCCCCGTCCTGGGCAAACTCGCAAGGGTTCTTTGGTCTTCGCCTCCACCACCAGAGTGAGCAACCGTAGCTCTGGTAACCAAACTCCGCCAGCACTCCACCGTTAGGACGAGCAACCGTAGTTCCGATAGCCAATCTCCGCCACCATTCCACCGCCAAGACGAGCTACCGGAGTCCCGGCAGCCAATTCCGCTTTCGTTCCGCTACCAGGGTGAGCAACCGTAGCCTTGGTACCCACATCTGCCACTACCTTCGACCACACTCCGTTCACCAAGCCCCATCAACCAGTCTCCGCCATCCAGGATCGCACGTCTACAGCGCCCAGCGTCAAGTCTACGACGTCTCCATTGTCCAAATTCACCAGTCTACAGCACCCCGCAGCAAGTCTACGGTGTTGCCTCACTATCCTCTTTGTGTGCAGCGCCTAGCAGCAAGTCTACGACGTTGTTTACAACGTTGCACCACCGTCCTTACTTTGTTTTTCATGGCTATAAGCATTTTAATCTTATTGTAAGACTTCATTTGTTTAATTCAATCTATTTCTTTTACTTACTGGTGACCACATCTAAAAATCTTGTGAGTAATATTGCCAAATATTTCCGACGTGATCCGTTTCGACGCGAATACGTTTTTGACCTGGAGAGATTCTTTGAGAATGTGTCAAACACCCCAGACGCCACATTTAATATAAAAAGGGAGAAGTTCTTCCTTGAAAAAATTACGATCAATCAGCCAAACAGAAGCTTTGCATTGCTCGTCACCCCTTAGATTTTAGTTAAGTAGAATCTCCGGCCTGGGCGAACTCGTAAGGGTTCTTTGGTCTTCGCACTACCACCAGAGTGAGCAACCATAGCTCTGGTAACCCAACTCTGCCAGCACTCCACCGTCGGGACGAGCAACCGTAGTTCCGACAGCCAATCTCCACCAGCCTTCCACCGCCAGGACGGGCTACCGTAGTCCCCGCAGCCAATTCCGCCTTCATTCCGCCACCAGGGTGAGCAACCGTAGCTTTGGTACCCATATCCGCCACTACCTTCGACCACACTTCATTCACCAAGCCCAAGCAACCAGTCTCCGCCATCCAAGAACGCAAGTCTACAGCGCACAACGTGAAGTCTACGACGTCTCCATCGTCCAAATTCACCATTCTACAGAGCCCCACAGCAATTCTACGTCGTTGTCTCACTATCCTCTTGGTGTGCAGCGCCTAACAGCAAGTTTACAACGTTGTCTACAACGTTGCACCACCGTCCTTGCATTGTTTTTCGTGGCTGTAAGCATTTTAATCTTATTATAAGACTTCATTTGTTTAATTCAATCTATTTCTTTTACTTACTGACGACCACATCTAAAACCTTGTGAGTATTATTGCAAAATATTTCCGACGTGGTCCGTTTCGACGCGAACACGTTTTTGGCGACCACTGTGGGACAACGAAAAAGCTTAAAGTCAACAGATGGCAAAGAGTACTAGGAGTGGAGCTAATCGCGACCCTCCACCTCCATTAGATGGAAACGGTCAGTTTATAGCGGGAGACGTAAACGTTGAGACTGCAGCTCTAGGAAGCCAAGAAACAGCGAATCAACCAGATTCCGATGTACATACCCCTTCTGAGTTCATATCCAGGCTCGAGTTCCACAAAGAATTCAACGATATGAGGAACCTGATGGACAGACATGTCACTGGATTGCAAGATAATATAACTCAGATCCTGGAACAACTCAGTCCTTTGAATAGGCCAAGTGCCACTGTGAAGCCAAATGTCCCCGTAGACAGGGAGAATTCTTTCATGGGAGATGCCCGACGCGCAAAGAGGCGCAATCTGTCGTTCCAAGAGGATGACCATTGGAACGACGCTAACCAGCGCACTACAGAGGCCTGTAATAGAGACAGGATGTCACCCTCGAGGCCTACTACCTCTCGGTCTCCCACGTCTTGGAGGTCAAATGCTGTGTGCGCAGCTAACCCGGTAGACGATGATGTTGAGGCGCAGGGGGAAACAAACAGATATGCAAGTGGAATACCCCCTCGCCGACCTGGTAAAGCACTTGTAGAAGAGAAACTGTCAGGGGAAGCTCCAGTTATGGGAAGTCTACCACGGGCAGAAAGCTTCTACGCGAATGTCTTGGTAAATCTACAGTCATATCGAGCCACCGTGAGGGTGCCTTATTCTCCAGAGAAAGGGAATCATGACTGTTTACGAGAACAGTTCGATCATGTACCCCCACAAAATTTGAGGGAGACGATCGCTCAAGTCTTGGAGCAAATGGTACCTAGAGCTGTCATGCAAGATGATCCATGCCTATACAGGAGTCCATACCCTGCCTACATCGACAGAGACTTTCCCCTTCCTAAGGGATACAGAGTACCCGACTTCACCCGTTTTTCTGGGGAAGATGAGTTGACGCCTATAGAACATATAGCCCGGTTCACCCATCAAGCGAGAGATGCTGCGGCCAGTTCAGGGGGCCCACGAAGTCCCCCCAGCAGATGGGGATTTGGAACTCCGTGATCAGGTACTCATGGGGTACCACGCCGGGGAAGAGAGAAGGGTCAAGAACAGGACCCAAGGTCAACCCGTTGTTGCCAGTTTGGACCACACCGGAGGGTCCAACGCGCTAAGAGTGCCATTGGAAAGATGCGAGAGAAGACATGGTCAAGGTAAAGAAATGAGGGTTTCAGAAAAGTCTACGAGGGTTTCAAGAAAGCTTGAACGTAGAAGACGAAGAGTTTTCTTTAGACTCAAGAAAGTGTCAGAAGTGCTTAGGCGATAGAAGTCCCCTCAGCAAAAATAGGAGGGCTTATGACTCTGAAATCTACGGAAGGTAGTTTAGATTGGAGGATCTCCGGACAACGTGACAGACCTATTAGATCAAGTATAAAAGAAAGGAGTTCTTCCTTGTATTGCCCGTCACCTCGTAGTTGTTAGGATTCCCCGACCTCGGTGAAACTCTTGAGGTTTCATTGGTCTTCACTTCCACCGTCAGAGTGAGCAACCGTAGCTCTGACAGCCAAACTCCGCCTTCACTTCCACCGCCAGAGTGAGCAACCGTAGCTCTGGTAACCAATTCCCGCCAGAACGAGCCACCGTAGTCCCGGCAAAACAGCTCCACCTTCAACTCCGCCACCAGGGTGAGCAACCGTAGCCTTGGTATCCACCTCCGCCACCATTCATGGCCACACTTCATTCACCAAGCCCCAGCAACCAGTTTTCGCCAACCAGAGTCGCAAGTCTACAGCGCTCTGTTATCAAGTCTATGACGACATCGCCCAGATTCACAAGTCCACAGCGCCCAGCGCCAAGTCTACGACGTCCCTATCGTCCATATTCGCAAGAGTGCAGCGTTCAGCAGCAAGTCTACGACCTCGCCTCATTACCCTCTTAGTTTGCAGCACCCAGAAGTAAGTCTATGACGTTGTACCACCGTCCTTGCTTTATTTTTATGGCTGTAAGCATCTTATTTCTATTGTAAGACTTCGCGTATTCAATTCAATCTATTTCATTTACTTACCGGCGACCACATCTAAAAACCTGTGAGTATTATTGCCAAATATTTTCGACGTGAACAAGACCCTTTTAAGAACTTGAGCGCGATGGGCCAAAAACACCCCTTGATCACACGACGCGGGAGCAGTTCTTGATGTCACCTACGATTGCATGCATTTCCTCCAACGTACCCTAGGTAGTTAACTTGAGTTTATTATAAATAAGACCTTTGTATTTCATTCAGAGGAGGGACATTAACCCTCCACTGAGGCACTTTATATCTTAAGTCATTTTCGACGTTTAACCATTTTCTTTTCCAGTATATTTTGTATTTTATGTTCAAGCAACGATGACTATAAGCAGTGAATGAAAGTATATTTGTTATTCATCGTTTGCTCTGTTTTAATCTTTACGGCGACCACATTGTTCACTGTGTCTCAAATTCCCACACTCTGTTGAGTGCTCCGACGGCCTGCGTTCTCGTTTGCGAAACAATCATCTAGTGAATCAGGCTTAGAGCATGCTTGAGACAAAATGTATATACCCCTAGACGAGTCAAGAACCATGTTTGTAACCACGATAGGCCGAGGAGGCGTAGTAACATCTTAGTTCATGTTGAGTTTGAATGGAAATCTTAGTTATTCCACAATAAGTTTTCCAATTAATTTTGGATAATGTGTTAATCCTCCGGGATGGCTCTTGCAATGTAGACTGGCCGGACACGTATGGATCCCTCGATGCTAGGATAGAGGATCATTTTGATAAAGAGGAGAATGAATGCTCATCTAAATATTTGTTGGTCTACTGCTTCTAGATAATAATGCACATGTCAGAAGGTGATGATTTGGTGGAGGTAACTCACGGTGTACTGATTCTTTCCCGACAATAGGAAGGATGCCCCACCAATGTTCAAATCATGTTAGCCGAGGATATTCCTTATAAGTGGCGTCAGTCCAAATGTGTTGAAACGGAAGGTATTGGTTGTGTCCCATTTTTCAAGAAGGTTCTTCTAGACTGCACAATCCAATTATACCCAGATGAGTTCCATCATATCTCATAGCTTGGACTCCACAAATTTCTTCTAATTGGGTCGGAGTATGCGGAAACTAATCTCAGCAGCTTCACGGGAGGCTGATCTTGTTTCAATACAATGAAATGTGACATTATAAACATGCAAAATGTTAGTTGGTTTACGATGATTATGCCAAATATGGGCCCTAGAAAATGCTTGCATGAAATGCATAATATAAAAGAAACCATGTCAGCCAAGTCAAAATAAGAAAGAAATATACTATTGGAGAACAAAAATAAGTGGTAAGAGTTATAACAGTTTGTATAACCGTGAAACAAATCCCTATCTAGACTTGCTTTCGACTCCTTTAGGCACAAAAGGGTGGGCGGGTATATGCCGCTCGTGAAAAGGTAGACAACCTCTCTCATATGACTAGTATACCCCCTAACTTTGGTATTTTTGTTTCTTAGGACGACTCGCTATTTACATAGCAGAGATAACCGTAAAGTAAAGCACAAACACACTTCACACAAAAGCTAGGCACCCCCCGATTTTCCTGAATTTTTTTATCAACCCTAATTATGTAGAAAATAAATGATGTGTCCCCCACAGAGTTGCCAAATCTGTCGTGGACCGAATAAAGCCTTGGCAATGATGCTTTAGATTTTGAAAATGTTTGGAAGTTGCCACTAATCTATTTATTTCAGGTTAGAAAACTGTAGATATTCATTTTGGTTCAGGAACTAGGAATTACTTTCGCAAATGTAAGTCCTGAATAAAAAAGGAGGTGTTGATATGGTGCAACTAAGAACTTGAGTTTATTAGACCTCGATCTGAGAAAAGAAATCGCATGGCATTAAATCGAGCTAATTGATGCTTAAAATATAAACAACCACGGATTTAGTAAAGCCCTTTGTCTACATTGTAAACTGATCTAGGCTCATGGACCAAAGGCATATGAAGTTTGTTGGGTTGTGGAAGGCGTCTCATTTCCCCCAAAGCTCGACACTCAATGACTTTGTACTCCTCGTGCTTGATACCTTCCTTGGATGCGTTCTCAGGATGCCTGGCCACACAATGAAGGTACGTTCATGGGAAGGTACGGGATGGAAGTGGGTTCGAATGGGTTAAGCGTGATGGTCTCTCGGGACTGTGGGTTCGAATGGGTTTAGGGTTTATTTGCAAGGAAGAATTTGGGTTGAGGAAGTTCGTTACGTTGGACAGGGCGTGGTGTTGTGTTTTTTGAAGGGTCGCTGCGGTGTCTTATGGCACGGATTTATCCAATTTGTTGAGAGCTAGAATGGGTTTGGGGGGAAGGTGGTCGCGTTGGCCTGGGTTTGTGAGTGGGATTGTGGTTTTGGTTATTGCTTAGGTCCGGCCGATTTGGGTGTGTTCGGTGTGGCGTCCGCTTAGGGAACGGATTGATCCCCTTTATTGCCTATGTCTGTCAGAGATGGATATGGAGGACCCCGATGTTCGTGGAGACTTCTACAACGAAGATTTAGGAGGTGATGCGCTGCCTCGGTCAGCGTCTAAACGTCCCAAGCCATCTGCCCAAGACAAGGTGAATTCCCGATTGTCCGTCCTGCGACCGGGGCTAAGGAGCCTCACTGTTTCTTGCTAACTCCATTTGGTATTGTCACAGGATTACATATTCACCCGTTGTAGGTCGAAGAAGATGTGTGCACTGTTCAATTCCTTCGATGACGACAGCAAGGCCGTGCTCAGAGAAGCCGGCTTTGACGGGTAGCTTCACTTGGTAAGCAGGAACATGAACCACAGGGCATTGAGGCTATGCTTGAGGATGTTCGATCCATTGAGGAGTGTCATGGTCATCGACGATGTCGAACACAAATTGAGACCTGCTGATGTCGAAGCGATACTTGGAGTATGTTGCACGGGAGTCCCCATTCCGTTGAATGGCTCACTGCAATCTGTTCAACCCGAGTTACACGACCACCTGACACTTGGAAGGATATCCATGAAGTCTGTTGAGGATAAGTTGCGAGATAGCAAGCGACCGACGAATTATTCAAGGCGGAACTGGTACTATTCATCCTGGGCTACTACCTCTGTCAAGGTACTGCATTTGACAACCCAAAGGGATATCTCCTGGAAACACGTGATACGGGATTGATTGTTAGCTTCGATTGGGTGGCTCACGTGGCAGATACCCTGTGCGAAGCTGTCAGGGCATTTCAAGGAAAGAAGCAACCGCGTTACATAGGCGGATGCGTACACCTCCTTACTGTAACTACTATTGTTTGTAATGCATTCCTTGTGTACTTAAGGATGCGTAAAATTTGAGCCAAAGTTTTTTTAGCTTCCTAACCGCATATATATGTTACAATAACGTTTGCAAGTATTTTATGCGTGCAAGATATCTAAGCCTAGAGCACCACTTTCATTATCTAGTCGGAGGGCCTCATTACGTGCTGATTGGGATGACGACAGATTGCATGCAGTTTTCAAACTATCAGACGAGAGTTATGTGGAGAAGGTATGATATGGTTGATGTAACGTCAATTTTAGCATACGGGATTTTAAACAATTGTTATATTATTAAAAAATGATCACTTTCAGGTGGGATTTGAGATGCCTAATGTTGAGGCTCGTTGTGGCCCTGATGAGAATTACGAAATTCAGTTGATGGTAAAGAACTTCAAGGTAAACGACAATCCATCATGTTTAGATATTTAGTTGTTACTCGTGCAAGGACATGCTGAGCCTTGACTTATATGTGGGTTCAGTCCGTTGATAGGCGGGTACGAAATGTCGAGGACGGCATGAAAAACCTGCAGCGGCAAGTTCAAATATTGATCAATGAGATCAGACATGTACGGAGCCTGGTTCGGATAGTGGCAGATGGCATAACAAGAAATCGCCAGCGGAAGACATCGCAGCCCCGGATGGTGAACTCGCCAATACTAAGTCACACGTGGATGCTGACCCAGGCATACAATTTGAGGACAATGAACTGCAGGACCCACAGAATGAAGCAGGACCCTTGGCTGTTAAGAAGAAGGTCGTAGTTGAAGTTGTGTCATTGCTGCAACTTGAGGGTTTCGAAGATTCGCAGCACACTGTTGTAGGTGGTAAGGCGCTGTCACCTAAATTTAATGACGAATCGGAAGTGATCAAAAGAAAGTTACAACACACTCGACAAAATGGCGAAACTGCTGGGTGTGGAACAAGGTGAGATTGGCAAGGAAAACGAAGATTTAGAGAACTTGTCACAGGGACAGGAAGACGATGGGAACAGAAGGTTGGTGCCACTTGAGAAGGTGGATCACAATGAGGACAGGTTTGGTGACACAGCCTCACCGGGAGCTGCGCAACACAACGCTGGTAACAAGGTCAGATTACATATCATTACAATTTCATCATTGTCGTTGTTATTTCGCATAATATATTATCCAGAAATTGACAATGACGTTATCTTGGCAAATACTGTTGTGATAGGAGAGTATTTCTTCAGCCAATCAGGCGAAGAATCCCCAGAAAGTTCAGACCCATTGTGCGTCGGCACGGAAGCCGTCCGTGTACGCGACCGCTCCCTTCGTGGTGGATAAGGCTGGCCCCCAGCATAGCGTGATTCCATATCGGAGGTATAAGATCACTCTTTACCTGTAACATGGTGGCACCTGTCGCTGTAGCATACTTGGCTTTGTACGAACTCGTCTTATCAAACATCCTTACTATGTTAATTTATAGGCGATGATAAACTGATTCCGAAAGATGTTGAATTTGGAGAGCTGAAATCATTTACAGTGGCCTATTGGAATTTATTATCCTATGCTTGGAGTGAACTTCTCGACCCTAGGTGGGAATTTCTTGTTCCTCATTTTGTTGTCAGTATGTGCCCAACCCTGTAAGGGTTGAAAATGCCATTGTGCTGTGACTTTATCTGCTATGAAATTTTTTTTATTGTAGCAAGCAGCTTTGTTTGGGGCCTTCCGTTAGCATTTCAAAGCATGGAATGTAGTCTCTCAAATCAAATAAGTGGATATAGAACGACGTAAGGATATTGGTGAAGGTTCTCTAAAGTGGTCAGTCATTGCACCCTTCCTGATGAATTAGCGACGATCTGTATTGCAGATCATTGACTACCACGGGTTGATGTTGAATAGCGCCCAACCAAATGATGGCTGTACGCAATAGTACTTCTCGAGTTGGTTGGGGGTATGTCAAAATCTGGCCGTAAATGAACGTTACAAATAAATTATACGTTACCGACGACAGCCTAAAATTACCTTAAACTATCAGTCATTGGTAAAACCTGGCATCCCGTAATTATAGCGTCGTGAAGATGCTAGTGGTCACTGTTGACGCTCACGAAAATCTTCTGAAATTGTGCAAGTTCAATATCGGATCAAACAAACGCGTCAAATTGGTAATTTATATGTTCTCTTTCTTTATAACCGAATTTCGTATTCTCATATCTATAAGTTGGCTTATATGTAAATTTTCAGATATACATACATGTGTGCGTTTCGAAGTCACACTGGACCTTACAGGTAGTAAACTTTACCATAGGTGAAGTACTGCCATTAGATACGATGCATAAGGGATCATCGAACGTACATGGGAGAATGGACTTGCATATGCGTGTGTTGACCCTTGTGAGGGTAATTATGGAAGAGAATGCCAAGCGTTCAGTTGCGAGCACCGTACCAGACATTTCATCATGACCCATTTGCTGCCATGCGAACGTCCCCCAGCAGTTCCTGTTGGGCAACGAGTAAGTTATCTTACATCATCTGTAATGTAGTTATGATGTCATTGAAATATTATCCTTTCTCCGTTGCCTAGCGCCGATTGGAAAATTTTCGTTATGAAGTTCATGTCCATGTCCGACCCATCCGAGGGTCTTGCAGACGTGGTGAGTTAACGCAGCATATGAATAACTTATATGAATTTTTCTATATGTGTATATGATGCTTTCATTGTTGCTGTGCCTCGCAGCAGGTGAGGCTGTTGGACAGGTTTCGTTTGACTGTAAGTCTCATAAAATGGCAAGGAAATGGAGTGTAGAAAATGGTGATGGGGAAGTTGAAGGAGGGCTGAAGGAAGAGGGCGTGTGTCACTAAGGAAAAACCCCCCTCATCGTGCCATCGGCTAACATCTGACTGGTATATATGTTTTTCTTGATACGGCCCCTAACCAACAAAGGTCACGTATTTTTTGGTACAAAAGCTTTACCAATTTAGGTATGCCATCATATATTGCACATTAGTTTCTTTTTGTGCACAAAAATTATGGCAAGTAATAGTGGTAAATATTTGGGATTATATGTTCATCTGGCCGAGCACAGACAATTCCTCATCTAACATGTCCTTGTGCTTTCCATTTGCTATCATCTCTGAAATTGTATTGAATTGACCCTGTTCCAGATTGCATATATCAGATTGGTGAACCCTTGACGTATTGGGCACAGATTCACCCATCAGATGCACTTTCTTGCATTTATACTTGTGATCATCGAACGACAAAGCACTCCTCCGGTCAGCCACATCCGTATTTTTCTAAAGCAATTGTCAATTCTCGGATGGAATGACGGACATGCGAGTAAGCGGCTTCACTTTTCCCTCCAATAAAACATAAACGATGACAAACCGTGGTTAGTATTTCTTGTCGTAATTCTTCAGACTTGATACCGTATGCGTCGCCACCGGCAACAGAAAAATCTACTACCCGTGTTCCTTTGGTCCAACGATGCAGCATGAGAGTGGTGGGATCCACATCATGCCTTCGACCTTCACGATTTGAAACATATGTGCACAAAGTAGCCCGTACGTCTCAAAATGTATACAGTTAGAATTCAACGATTGTCGATACTTGCATGAATAAACTTTAACCCCCATGGAGTCATATGCGTAGGCGATATACACGATTGATATTTCCATCGATCATACATTCGACGAAAAACAATGGTTCCCTTTGGATCTGCAATTGAACCTTGTGAAACAAGGTAAGAGTATACATCCGACTTGCGTCCGCCTCAAGGCTACGTAACATGGTTCGCAGTTGTTATGTTTTGTTTGCGAAATTGTAATCCGCCATGCTTTCTTTATGTCGTAAATCCGTCACGGCTCGTTCGTAGTGACGTAAGAATTCGTCTTCAAGTATCCCTTCATGAACGCGTGTGCCCGTTCACAACGTTGCGTGCTCCTTAGCTCGGCCCAAAAATGTCGTTGACAATATGTCATCCACCACATATGTCTGGTCTGATATAGTTGATTTAGCCATCAAATATTCACCAAGCCAATATTTTTCAGCAGCTCGTCCCACTCTTGCTCCACTTCATCGTTGGACTTTGCGTTGTACATGAAGGAAGAGATGATCTGTCTCAACGTCGGATCATTTACCCTACGGACAATATTCCGACTCATATGCCAAAGACAAAGACGGTGTCTTGTTGTTGGCCATGTTTCTCGTACGGCAGCGATCATCGCCCTATCGGCATCGGTGACCACGCTGATCGATACTTTTGATCCCATTACCTCGGCATGAATACTTAACAGCCAATTGTAATCCTCTGCTGTCTCGAAAACCATTAAGGCGGCCCCGAATACAATGGTCTGATGATGGTGGTTGACGCCGATAAGGACTACCATTTGCATACCATATGCATTGGTCTTGAAGGTTGAATCTAAAGCGATGACGTCACCGAATGCTCCGTAATCCAACTTGGATTTTGTGTCGGACCAGTACATCCGGACAACTTCGCCGTCCTCGACGGTTGTCACCAATGACATGCCTTGATCGAAAGCTTGTCCAGACAGTAGATAAGCGTATCCAGGATCAAACAAAAAGAAATTGACAGACCATTCATCCTTCAGCTTGCAATTGTTCTTGTCTTTCATTAGGAGGTCGACGCGATCGTCCCTCCGGATGCATAAACCAGCAGCCGCATTATTTCGCATTGCTTGAAACCGACGCTTAACATTCGTTTCACGGCTGCCATATCCTCATCCGTCGCTGTGCGACGTTCGCGCATGAAACATTATAGAGGGCCAGGCACGATCATGATTGTGACATAAATTCGCTAATGTGATACACCATCGACCATTGCTGTCCACTCTGGTTGTAACCTCGCAGTGGCAACCTAACCTCGTGCACGCCCTCATTCACGATGGTACGACTACAGCAAATCTACTCCTCGGGTGGCCTTTGCGCGATCACACCGAATTATGCATTACACACTCGCCATTTCGCCACTCGCCATATCGCCGAAGCTGTGAACTACCCCGTACATCCAGAAAAGTTGCCCAGCCTCATCCGCCGAACCAAAGGTCATTTCCATCAGCTTTCCCTCCGTCATTCCCGACACGATCATCAAACACTCGGCTGTGTCCTCGGTTTCCATAGCTTCAAAACCACATGAAGAATGCTCACACACAGTGCGAAAGGAACGATCTCCCCCTTCCGAGCTCGCAGGTGCTGTGGTGCTAACAGAGCGATCTCTCCCTGCAAGATTGCACATGTTTATGCATATTATTAAACCAATTTGATGTTATTAAACTAGACGGAATCATTAAACAGCTTACATTAAACAGCTTACATTTCATTAACTTGATCCAGGTTACATTTTGTTTGTTTAGGGAAGCAATGTTAGGTGATCTAATAGCTCAGGAACTCACCGATTAGGCACAGAACACGACCACCACACATCAGACAGATTTGAAAGGAAAAGAACATCACCAAGGTTTCTACAAAATGCTTCCAATTATAAAAATAAAAAAATAAAAAAATAAGAGGAACCCACTAACCAGAAGACGTGCAAACCTAGAACAAATAGTGCAGATAGATGGCAATAACTGCAATAGAAGTTATTGTTGCCTTCATGCCTGGAATATCATCTGGCCAAGGTATTATGGCGATCAACTTTATTACTCCAGCAACCGCAATCTGTAATTTCGAAGTGACAGTGAACCAATTCCCTCCTCGCATTAATTACAGGAAGGTCGCAATCTTCAAATTCAATTATCCCGGTCACTTAGCCATCCCACGGAGGACAGACGCATCCACCAAGTCCTTCGGGCTCTCATGGCGAACGGCACCACACCATCGACTAACTACCATGTCCAGGTAAGCTTTATCTGACCCATTCCCTGTGAAAAAAGCATGTTGGGTGAGGGTAGATATATGGTATGGAATTCGCACCTCGCCGGATCGTCCAGGCTACGACGTTACTTTTGACGTGCGTCTCCCCACCAACTTCCCGGCTCAGCATAATACTAGGAATTGGGTGCGCGATCTGCAAGCTACAATACTTCAAATCCTGGTCACAGAGTCCCATCTCGACTAAACCAACTGTGAGGCCACTGTGGAGCGTGTTCTCAGGGTCATGCACCTGTCGATACTAAAACTTCTCTGCCCAGGCACAAATAAACTACTCATGGAGCTAAACCGACCGTCCTTTCGTCTAGCAACTGTCAAGCTAAAGGTTTAAGTGTTAGATGCATCTGAGAACAAAGTCTCCCAGATGCGTGTCAAGCTAAAGGTTTATGACAACACACCGACGTGGTAGTTGATGTTAAAGGATACCGGGGGCACCGTCGACCTGGCATTTGCAGAGAGCGTTCCAGATATGGAGATGCACGACGAAATGTCCATCCTCATTTGGAAATGCCCGTCCTTCCCTGACAACTACTCCTTCGTAATCGCCGCACTCGACCTCTTCTCCCACCAGAAGACATGCTTGGCAATGATGGTTAGTCCCCTGACCTCCGCACTCAGCGACGTAGCATGCATATGCGAGCATTTTCCCTTCAGCAGCATCACTATGTGAATTCTTGGCGTGGCAGCACCTTCATCCTGTGGCGATGCCAGGAGGTGAGCATACGTTTCTTCGAGGAGCTGAACGCATCGGCCAGTGCTATTGTTGTGGTACGTGTACGTCTAAATAGCACTACTAACTTCTCAATCACCTTTCGTACGTACCTAACTCATCTGCATTGTATGTCTACTCAGGACTACTCGGGAAACCTCTTCTCGGACATGTAAAAAAATGGGGGCTGTGTGTGCCAGAAGCACGTTTCTTTCTGAGGGGAGCGCTGACCGTGGACTTTGAACGAGAATATTTGCTTTCGAAGCCATTGAACGCATATCGCGTCTAAGTTACTATGCAAAAGTTAAATGTGATATTGTGCGTGCTTTTGCTTACAAGAATATTTGCTTCCTAAACCCTAATATGCTTTGACGTGCACTGCGATGGTTTGCTTTGTTTGTTCCCTTTCGTCGGCTTCTATACTGCCCTTTGCCCGACTACGATACTCCTCGTTCGTCGTCACCACGACCGGCCAAATTCACAGGCTTGGATGTGTAACCATACTCGACTGTTATGGCCGTGGAGTGCAGTAATTTCGACGTGTCGTAGAACCAATTCACAGGCTGAATTGGGCGGCTTGGATGACTTGATCAAATGCAGGAGGGCAGTAATTTGGACATGATGGCGAACAAATTCCCTAGTCATCCCATTAATTACTGGAATGTCGCAATCTTCAAATTCTGTTATCTCTATCAATTAGCCATTCCCACGGAGGGCACGACAGGCACATCCACCAACTCCTTCAGGCTCCCATGGCGAATAGCACCACACCTTCGACTAACTACCACGTCCCGGTAAGCTCTATCCTACCCATTCCCTGTGAAAAAACATGTCGGTTGAGGGTGGAGATATGGTATGGAACTCGCACCTCGCCAGACCGCCTAGGCTACGACGTTACTTTTGACATGCGTCTGCCAACCAACATCCCAGTTCAGCATGGTCACGGACATTGGGTGAGCGATCTGCGTGCTACAATACATGAAACGCTTGAAATAGAGCTCCAAATCGACGAAACCAACTGTTAGGCCACTGTGGAGTGTGTGCTCAGGGTCATGCACCTGCCGATACTCAAACTTCTCCATCCGGGTACAAATAAAATACTCGTCCGGCCAAACAGGTCGTCCCTTCGTCTAGCAACTGTGTTCTCTGAGAACAAAATCTTCCAGATGCGTGTCAAGCTAGAGGTTTACGACAACATGCCGATGTGAGAGCTGATGTTAAAGGATACCGGGGGCACCGTTAACCTGGCATTGGCAGAGGGCATCTCATATATGGAGATGCAGAACGAAATGTCCATGCTCGTCTGGAACTGCCCAAACTACCATAACAACTACTCCTTCATCAACGCTGCAGAGGAATTCTTCACCATCTAGAAGACGTGCATGGCGACATCAGGATGTGAGCATCCATTTCTTCAAGGAGCTGATCGCAACGGCAAGTGCTATTGTTCTGGTACGTGTACGTCTACAAAGAACTAATAACTTTTCATTCACCTTTCATCATATCCTAACTCATCTGCGATGTATGTATGTCTCCGCAGGACTACCCGAGGAACATATTCTCAGACTTGTAAAAAATGGGGTCTCTTGGTGCTAGAAGTCGTTTTCTTTTGAAGGGCATGGGTGTCAACGCTTTTTTAGGTTCGAAGCCCAAAACCCAAATATCGCGGCCAAGTTGTTCGCCTGTATGCTTTTGCGTTGAACTGTCCCTAATGAACGTCCGACTTTTGTAGTCCCGGTGATGATCATCGTCGACTTCGCGATAACGCGGGATAACCTATTAAGCAATATTACTTTGCCGGCCACTGCGATGGTCCGCATGTCCCATTTCGCTAACTTAGATATTGCCTTTACGTCGACTTTCTTACCTACCCCTCGTCCTCAATGCAATCTGCCATTCGTCGTCACCGCGATCAGCCTATTTCGCAGGATTCGATACGTAACCAATGAAGCCAGGGAACTGGGTGGCCAACTTTGTGCGAAAGTCTCCAAGGAAGCTGGGGAACAAAAGGTTGGGGGAACAACATTGTACGAATTTGTGCGAATTAGTGTGAAAGATGCATAATGGTAAAAACACAGTCACGGCAGGTTCGGACATAGCCTCGGATTTAGGCTTTGTGCGACTTTGTAATTACTATAATTGTACTAATTATAATTAGTACAATGTACAAACGTTGTACTAGTACTCGGTCTGCACAAATTGTACTAATTAGAACAGCAAAAGTTTCGTACCAATTAGTAAACTTGTAATTACTACAATTGTACTAAAGAAAATTAGTACAATGTACAAACGATGTACTAGTACATAGTTAGAACAATGTACAAACGAAGTTTCGTACCAATTAGTACACTTGTAATTACTACAGTTGTACTAACTAATGTTAGTACAATCTACCAACGGTGTACTAGTACAGGGTTTGTACAGTGTACATATGTACAATTGTAGCAATTACAAGTGTACTAATTGGTATGAAACTTTCGTTTGTACATTGTACTAAACAAAATTAGTACAATTATAGTAATTACAAACTGTACTAATTTTGATTAGTACAATGTACTAAAAAAAGGTCAAAATTAGTACAACGGGGGACGTCCCCCGCGGGAGACGTTAACCGTGTCCAACAAAATGTCAAAAAAGGAGAGAGTCGTTTCTGATATAAGTCAGTTCATTTATTGTGTTTAATTAGAGACTCCTTTCGGCTGTTTACTATAATTTCACTGCAATCCTGGTGATTTACATGATCCGGTGTTCTTATCATTGTGTTCTCCCTATGCAGTTACTGACATTCTATTTTCTTCGCTTTCCTGATCTGTGTTTGCTAATTTCTTTGTCTTGCGTTTATTATTCACTCCAGTTGATGACTAGACTGGCGTGATCTTAGTGTTGTTACACAGGATTATTACGAAATGCTTCTAATCTATATTTTTACGCTACGATTATCTGTTGATATGTGTATTATACCTTTTCTTGATCGCTGTCTCTTACAATTTGACTGTCATTATTGATTTGCATTAGCTATTCTATTGACAATTGTCCGTTTGCCATCAATCTGATTACGTCCTCTTTAAGGATTGGTGTTGATGGTTACCACTTTCGTGCTTTATTTTTAGCTTAAGGGCGTTAGTTTTCCTTTGATTATATTATTGGTTCATGAGGTTTCTTATTGACTCTAGCACTTTGTTTTCGGCCACAGATGCACACTTAACTCCATTGCTCATGCTGATGCAAGTATAATCCTTTGGACTTTGTCGGCATCGTTAGTCTACTTGATCGACGTAGTCGTTGCTGCCACTCCGTTCTCGTTGAGTTTTACTTTTGTTGACCGTCGGCTGTTGATGTGCTTAAACTAGTTTAGTTCGCGAATCTCTCTATCCACCTGTTTTAATTTCATTCCTTACCACTGGTTTGTATTCCCTTCCATCTGGTTGTTATAATTATATTGTTGCTGCTATTAGTTTACTCGAAGTGGATTGATTCGTTGCTGGTCGCACATTCTCTAAAAACTATAATGAGGTAAAAGTTTGCTGAATGATCTAGACATATTTTGTTAATTGCCATGGCCGAATCTGATATAGTCTTCTGGTTTATATGTATTCGAAAATTTTTCATCCATTTGTCTATAATTCCGTCACCATTTCACATGCTCTCTTGGCTGCCTTGTTTTTATTCTTGATTTCCCGCTTCCTTCGGCATGCTGGCTATGGTCTCACATGTTATCATGCTTGAAACGTGGTTCATTTACATGGTGCTGCATTTTATTTTATCTTCACCCTACGTTACGGTCAATAGGATTAGTTTGCTGGTTTAATAATGCTTGTTGACATGTTTAGTATTTCCTCTTCCTGGTTTAATTCAAAAGCTTAAAATTTTTCTCTAATTCAAATTTTCTTTCTACTTTTTCTTTGGTTCTACGTGACTTGGCATGATAAAATCAGTCGGGATCCGTATCAGCACAACTAAACCCACGTTGAGCCCTTAAAAAATTTCGAAGAAACAAGGAAATAAGATTCCCATGACGGTTAGCAATCTCACCCCTTTCTTTTATATTAAATTTATTTTATTGGCATATAAGTGACCGCATTTTTTTTCCACCTCTTTTTAACATGTATAACATGAATTAAGTTTCCGCAAACATTGCTCTCGGATTTACATGCAGACCTTACACTGTTTGAGTCACAACTTTCAGTACGTTGATCAGATTTGAGTGAAATGTTTTTTTCAGAGAAAAGTAACTTCCAGAGGGTTCTAACAAGACCAACCACGTATGATTTGGATTTATGCGCTGTGTGTTTCAATATTTCATTAAAACAGTAACGTCTTTGGTCGGTTTGAGCATATCATATATTTGCATCAACCTTTTTCTTTACAAACTGAGTTAAACTTACTTAGAACTCATTATAGGATACTACTCTGTCATGTGGGAGGCCAGAAATTGATATTTGGAAAGATACATGCGTCTTCATGATTGATTAAGTGATTTTCGCCCTGTTTTCACAATTTTCATTGTTTAGGGTTGTATGCGTGTGTCAACCTTCACCATTTCATTCATATCTTGCCTTCCCTAGTCAGTTTCACTCGAAATGTATCTTGCTAGCTACTGAACTTGCATATCTATGTTTTGGTAACTAGATCATCCATTTTTATGTAGTAAAGCTCAAGTTCCGCCTTTTACTTTCCATGTTTACAAATCTGCCGCTGTATGAACATACATGTCTATTAGTTATGTTTGATTGAATGGTTTTATATACAATAATTTTTTCTTGTGCTTGATTTATTAAATTATCCTTTACAACAATGAAGTTTAGGGATTATCATTCATAAGATGCTTCGATTATTTAGACTTTATTTTCCTATATGTTTGACATGCACAACATTCCTTAATTCATTTTCGAGATTGTTGGTCCATGGAATTGTCTTTTCGAAATTGAGATTTTATTTACCTTTTGAAAACATGGTTTCATTGGCTAATTCCACAAACATCTCTTATCGTTTTCACATGTGAAAACCGACCCGCATCGATCCGGTTGATGGCCGGGATGCATTCGCGGTCAAAGGGTACAAACCACCCACGTATGTCTCATTCCGACTTACGCGGGTATTTTTAGTTGATTTATACATTTCAATTAGAATTTACTAACCAAATATATATTTTATTTTCTTTGATTTCATTTATATGTACATTATCCGTCCACATTCGAGGACTCGACAAGACGATTCTTAGTGAACCATCACATTTGGGAGGATTCTCGAAGACGAGTGTAACAGACCACGTAGATTTCTCCGCGTGGGTAAAAATCGCAATGATCGAAGACCTTAAAGCGGCCCCAACCGTCAAATTTAAGGTACATGAGGTAAGGTGCGGGCCTTCCCGGCTTTTCATTTTTCTCTTATAACAGGTCATGGGCCCAGGTGCACAGGCCCACGGTCACCACCCTTCTCCGCCTATCTAAGGGTGCCTAGAGTGTAAAGAATGACGTCATCGACGAAGCTAAGAGAAGAGGGTAGAGACGATTAACACTTATGGAATTATAGAACTAGAATGGGATGAATCCATCCTGGCCCCTTTGGACCCTAGTTGTTATCGATGCGCTTTCCATACCGACGACGACGACAGATAATAATGAATGTCCTTATGATGATGACTACAATGCCCTTATGAGTAGATCTCCAAGCTGAGGGCCTAGTGAAGGTTTTAAGGTCGAATGCAACGTCGTTATGCTGGTTATAGAGTTTGCATCACCAAGAAAAGGTCAAAAAGTTACAAATAAAACTGGGACTACGACCCCTTGTATTGTTGCGTTATCCTATTTGTTTTCATGTTCATTGGTTTATAAAACCAATAGTCAAAATGCTTATTCACTTATTGAGGACCTCCATGACCAAATATGGACTTGGCGACTAGATGAGATTGTAACATTGCCTCCGTCGAAGAAGAAGACAAAGTCCTCAAATCGACGGTGCATAGTGTAGATGCACCAAGACCTCAAGACCCGCTTGTCGACAACAAGTCTTCCTCTGTTGGAGCTCGTTTGATTCCTACAAGGCATGAAGAATGAGTCAGCGTTATTATGATGTAGTCGACGATTTGTTATATTGACTGTAGCTACAAAAGGAAAGTAGGGTGTCTTCAAATTAACAGGTGTTGTTTGTCGAACTTTGAGGACATTTCATATTACAACCACTTGGCCAATGTTTCTAATAATAATAATGTGCCTTTATTAGCATCGACGACTTCAAACAATCAACCAATTTGAGTTTGTAAGACCGTTTTGGGGTCGACTAATGACAGAGCGTCATTAGTGAAGCCTTATGATCCCCTAACAACGGTTAAGCGTCGGATCAGACCCCTCTCCCTGTTGGGGGTTATGTTTGAAAAGATTTTATGGAAAGGAAGAAGGTGCTAGAAGAACATAGGTTTTGTACTCCCGACGACCTTTTGTGGGATGGTGGAAACCTTCAAGTGTTTAGACAACAAAATACTTTCTTCTTCTTTCTCATCAAATGATTACACAAACCTCTATTTATAAGGAGGAGTATACAATTCAAAAGACTATAGAAATTGCTACCTCAAATAAGTTAGACATTGGGATCATCTTAAATGAGATGATCATGGGATCATAAATTACTTTCAACAGCCCTTCTTAATTTGGGATCATAAATTACTATTAATGCTCATCTTAAATGAGATCATAAATTACTTTCAACACCCCCTCTTAATTTGGGACCTTCATGTAGTCTTTGAATGTCTCGAACTTCTCCGAAGACACTGCTTTAGTAAGAACATCTGTTGGTTGATCATGGGTGTTGATGAACTCTAGAAGAATCTTCTTCTGCGAAACCATATCTCAAATGAAATGATGACGAGGTTCTATTTGCTTTGACCTTGCATGAAAAATTAAATTCTTAATCATAACAATTGCATATTGGTTGTCACAAAAGATTGTTATAGGTTCGTCCACCTTTTGTTGTAGCTTAGAAGTAACCTTCTGAACCAGACTACTTCTTTTGTTGCGTCATTTGATGCGATGTACTCAACTTCTACAAATGAGAGAGAAATGGTGTTTTGCTTCTTTGAATTCCATTGAATGTGCTTTGTTCCTATGAAGAACAAGTATCATAGTGTGCTTCTGCGATATCTATGCTTCTTGTCCAATCACTATCTTAACCCATTAGATCATCCTGATGTTCTTTTGCATACTTCAGTCCAACCTTCCGTTTGCATGTTAGCTAGTGTATAACTCTTTTTGCTGCTGTGCAATGAGTTCTACCGGGTTGCTCATGAATCTAGACAACAAACTCACAAAATGAATAATATCAGTTTGAGTGGGAGTGAGATAGATAAGATAACCCACCAGGCTTTTGTAAATCTTCGAGTCAAAGCCTTCCGTAGAATCTTCCTTATGTAAGTTCTCATTGAGTGATAGTGGAGTAGAAATTGACTTTGTATTCTCCCTACGAAACTTCTTCAACAGATTTGTTATGTACTTCTACCGAGAAACGATCTCATTTCTTCTACTTAACTTGAAATCCGAAAAAGTACTTCATCAAACCAAGATTCGTTATCTCGAACTCTCCCATCGTGGCTTTCTTGAACTTCTCCAACAAGCTTCTACTAGTGCTAGTGTATATCAAATCATCGTCATAGACACACGCTATTAGAATATCAGTGCCAACATTTGGTACATACAGTGATGGTTCTACAGACCTTCTAGAGAGTTTTTCTTATTTAGGTAGGAAATAATTATGCAGTCTGTAGACGTTGTCTTATGTGCCTCTCATCAAGAATCATTGTGGTTGTTCTATGTAAACTTCTTCTTCTAGTACTCCATTCAGAAATGTTGGCCTAACATCAAGTTGGATCACTTCAAGCTCCTTATGTGCTGCAATTGCTAGAACAATATGTATTGTTTCCATCCTTGCTACAAGAGCATAAGATTTTGTAAAATCAACACCGAGTGTCTCTGAATAGCATTATGATACGACGCGAACTTTATACTTCTACATGCTTCCATCTTCATTATACTATGTATTGTAGCCCATTTCGAGCCGATAACTTCTTTTCCTTCTGGGAGATCGACCAGTGACCACGTGTCATTCTTCTCTATCGAAGTCATCTCCTCCATTATGGCATTTTTTCATTTTTCTTTTTTGGATGCCTCCTTCCATGGCTCAAATGCAGCAAGAGCAAAGTTAACTTGCCCATAAATTTCAGTGAGTGATTGATACCTTGTTAGTGGTGTATCTCCAATAAGACCCTTTGCGTTTGGAACGGTTCTTGACGAACTATCTTATGTTGTTTTGATGGAATTTTGTACTGTAACTTCTGATGTTGCTTCAATTGTTTTGATAAGGTTTTGTGCAGATGCTTCTACTTTTGCTTTTGTAAACTGGAACATTTAAGTCAAAGTAGACTCTTCCTCCCACTTTCAAGCTGCAAGTTTATCAAAGAAAAATTTTGTCAACAGAACTAACTTATTAATGTTCGAATTAAATAGAGGATATCCTTTTGATTCATAACTATATCCAATGAAAAACAACTTTCACCTTTCCCATCAAATATTTATCTTCCTTGAGAAGGTGTAAGTACATATTCGACATACCCAAATACTTTTATACCATGCTTCATATGGTATCTTGTTCCTAACCGCTTTTGTAGGGGATCTGTTTAGATGGTAGGCAGATGTATTAACAGCTTCTGCACATAACTTTTTGGGTATACCATTGCCCTGCATATCTATTATGGTTCTATTCTTTCTTTTTGCGACTCCATTCAGCTATGAAGAATACTGCACAGTTAACTGCCTTGGTATCCCTTTTTGTTGGCAATAGTCCACAACATGCTTTTTGTGCCCTTTTCATTACCAAATGCTAATAATACCACAATGGCATCATCACCTTCTTACAAAATATTATACAGAGTATTACAATCACCATAACAATAATAAAGCAATAAATATCTTAAAATTTTGTAAAGCATGTAACTTCAAGAAGTTGAATTAGGCACTTGAATAAATATATCTTGCTATGTGTGACCAAATGAATCTACAAAGAAAAGCAAGAGAAACGATACCTCTACTAACTACGACAGCATATCAAACGGAAATGCACGAGGAGAGCAAGTCATATATTGTAGTCAATTAAGGAGCAGTAGCACTAGATTTTTACATAAGAGAAACAAAATGCCGCAATCAGAGCCCCCAATCGACAGTCGCCACGAAAAACTCAGAGCCCCCACTTGACAGCGCACTCTCATCTCCCTAAAAGAACATCTACGAGCAATCAAACATCAATAGTCAATACAAACACGGCCACGGCACCTCAAAATAGCATCACCATCACCTCCTCCACCTTATCTGTTTTATCTTTCGCTCCTGAACATCTTTCATAATCAGGACTTCAAATCCACCAACGGTGGAATTGATCCTCATCACTTGCCAACAAAGGAAAACAGATAACTTTAAATGATCGGCTACAAATTGTGTTTCTTTTCTCCGAGGAGAAAAGAAAATAAAAAACTGCAACCAACCTCAAAGATGTCTAGGCAAACGTTCACTCAGCCAAAAGGCAGCAAATTCCCTGACCTTTTTTTCCATTCACTACCAGCAAAACGTCAACGAGAAATCGACTCCGACCAACAAACCAGAACAACCATCATCAGAACCATCGCCGCAGGGAACCGAAGCAAACATCAAATAATCACCTGAAACCGAATCACATCTAACGACTCATCGAGAGGGGCGGCTCACTCTTCCAATCTTGGAAACGGAAGGCGGATTCCTCTATCGAAAAATACATTATCGGACGCAGCTGGAATCCAGCCGAATCAACCGCAACAGGAGCGCAGAGAGTTGGCAGCCCCGCCGCTCCGCCACTACTACACTGATGACGATCTCGGCTCGTCTCCGACCAAAGCAGCAACTGTCATCACCGGAATGCAAAGCGTCTGAGAGAGCGCAAAGCTGGATCTACAGGTGATGGATCGACTGGTGATAGATAGAAGCGGAAGGAAGAATCGACCAGTGAAGGGCAATCCCTTAGGTTTCCTTCCACTACAAGAGTGCAGGGGAAGGGAAAAGTAAATAAAAATAATTTTATTAATATTTATTATATAATATTATGCTCGCGAGCGGCTCGCGAAACATCGTGCCGTAATGTCTCGGCTCGAGCTTGGCTCGTTTCGTTAACGAGATGGCTCTAGTTCGGTCAAAATCGAGTTCGAACCGAGTTTTGACCGAACCAGCTCGCGAGCGGCTCCGTTGGTTTCCATCCCTAATGGCCAGATTATCGAAATCTCTTCAAAAGTTATGCAACTTTATAGAGATCATCTTTTGTGACCCTTTGAACTTCTGATTTAGGACATCCAATGCTTCATTCTCCTTGTTTAGGCCGAATATCCATGGGTTGATGGTTTTGCTAACGATTGTATAATCCGTAGAGTAATGGCATTCTTCATGATGTTCTCATTGTACGCCTTTTGCTCATCTTCTGTGGGGTTGATGACACCTTATATGGAAAGCTTGTCACTGTCTGGAGAGAGTTGCCTTTTGAAACTTCATCATCACCTTCCTCCACAAGTTTCCATAGATCTTGCGAAAGGAACATGGTCTCCATTTGAGAACTCTAATAATCATTGTACTCGCTATCGAAGATGGGGATTTAGATGGGGGAAAAGGTGAACGACAAGTTGCCAACGGCTGAAAACATGACCTTCTGCGCCTGATATCAAACTTGTTGGGAGTTATGTGTAAAAGAATTGAAAGGTGCTAGCAGAATGTAGGTATTGTACTGCGGATGACCTTCGATAGGATAGTGGAAACCTACTATAGAGTTGCTGCTATTACGAGGGATTAATATTTGGTGGAGTTCAAGTGTTTAGGCTGTGATGATGTATTCAATACTTACAAAACCATTATGCACATTGTTCTTTAGAAACTGATGTTTGAATTCGATGTGTTTGGATCTAGAATGACAAACAAGTTTATGAGCCAAAATAAAAGAGCTCGTGTTATCACACTTGGTTGCAATTTAAGAAACTTGATGTTGTATTCCTCAAGTTGGTGTTTCATCCATAGAACCTGAGCACATAAACTTGCAGCTTCTACATACCTAGCTTCTTCGGTTGATAAAGGACCAAATATTGCTTTTCAGAGAACCACGATAGCAACATTTTCCCTATAAGTTAACAACTACCACTAATACTCCTTCTGTCAATTTTACTACCTACGGAGTTGGCATCAAATATCTAATGAGATGAAGTTCTGATCCTTTGAGATATCATAACCTGAGGTTAGTAGAACCTTGCAAGTATATGAAGCTTCTCTTGATAGTTGTCATGTGAGAGTCTTTAGGTGCAGATTAAAATCATGTATAAAGGCATATATTAAACTGTATATTAGGTCAAGAAGCTGTAGGATATAGTCCCAAACCAATCATTCTCTTGTAGAGCTTATTATCCCCTTCATGGCCATCAATCCATGCTCTTATAGCCATAGGAGTCAACAGAGGTTTTGTGCTTTCTAGGCCAATATTTTGTATAAGAACATTAGTGTGCATTTCTTGGTGTAGAAATGTACCTTATACAATTTGTTGAAATGTCATTCTGAGAGAAAACGTAAGTTCTCACCTCATGCTAATTTTGAACTCATCTACAATGAGTTCTACAAACTCTTTACTATGTTTTTCAGCGGTTGATCCGGAAATTATATCATTGACATATATCTTGACCATCATAAGATTATTATTTCTAGTTTTGAGGAAGAGTGTGTTATCGACTCGACTCTTCTACAGCCTTTTTTCTCGGAGAAAGGAGCTAAGTTTATCATATCAGGCTCTTTGAGCTTGTTTTAAGCTCATAAAGTAACTTTGAGAGCTTGTAGAGAGGCTCACGACATCCACCTCGTTTCAACATTAGTTTCCTCACTTTTCATTGCATTTATGGTTGTAAAATTTTGCAACAGTTGTAACTTCTCTATTTTCAATCAATACAATCCTATTTTCATTTACTTTTTCATTATGGCAACCACATCTGAACCCCTGTGAAGTTCATGTCAAATATTTTCAAAGTGTCGTGATTTCGTGGAAAAGTCATTTCACCCACCAAGCTGGTGATGCGTCGGCCAACGATTTCTAGAGATTAAAACTTACCCGGAGCTCTTTAACAGGAGATTGTTTACTTGGCATGTGAGTTTACCACCTGATTTGGTAGCATCCTGGGCAGAGATAAATGCATTATTTATGAAGGAATTTGCCCGTTTGGACACACCAATGTCAATATTCGTAGTGATGCTACCACGAAAAAGGTGAAAATTATTAAACCACTTGTTGGATGTTGGTAGCAAGTGACTTGAAAAACGCTCCTGCGCTGAAAAGCAAGTCGGAAAAGGAAGGAACTCTGCTTGAACAACGTTGCTTAGAAAATCAGGGTTACAGCTGGCAAGACTTGTCCCAACGTGGAAAAGTCCTCCTACCAAGATGAGCAGGTTGGAGTCCTTGGGACGGTTGAGTAGACGGATTACTCGGATGGTTTTTAGCCTGGCGCCAACTATGATCCACTTTAAAGTGGTAGTCCAGGCAAGGTTGAGGGAAACAGGTCCCTTATCATCTGCAACGTGCTAATGATGCCCGCAGATTTTGCAATACACCACGAGGGATACCGCATGACAAAAGTAAAGCTCCTCACACAGGTACACGGGTTGCCCTCATGGTTCCCCAATCCAATGGATTAAAAGCCATTGAAATATGTGAAACAACACGTACATTCATTGCACACTACAATTGCATTAATGGAACTTTAGTGAACAAGGTCTTGGATGACAACAGGACTACTGTCAATGTTTTGCCTTTCACGGTGTAAACATTTCTAGGATATGAAATACATCCGAGGAGCTTGGGCCGGGTCGATTTCTTTGCAATGAGTTCAGGTGGACGAAGGAAGCCCATGCAAAAATTACATAGAATTTTAGTGCTTTCGAAGTTGCATTTTCGGAAGCTTACAAGTACCCGAATTGTTTTCAGATAGTTACGCAAAACTTTTATGCTTCTGAACATGCAATTTCAAAAGCGTAAACGAATCAAAATTTCTCCAAATCTCTTAAAATATGAGTTGTACATTCGAAGAGCATGATTAGGGTTGATTTCTTTGCGACGAATTCAAGTTGAGAATGTACATGCTTCCAAACATACATTTTCGGAAGCCTAAACGAATGCGAATTTTCCAAATCATCTAAAAAAGAGAGTTATACATCCGAATATCATGATTTGGATCGATTTGTATGCAATGAGTTCAGGTGGACCAGGGGAAAGCTACCACATAAATTCCGTGAAGTTCTGCATCTAGGTTGCGTAGAACTTTCGTTGATCGGAACCAACATTTTCGAAAGCCTAAAGGTACCCTAATTATTTTCAAATAAATTAGAAGCAAGAGTTATTCTTCTGAAGCTTGATTAGGTCTATTTCTTTCCAATGAGTTCAAGTGGATGAACAGAAAGCCTGCGCACAACTTACCAAAAGATGTGCATCCAGTATATGTAGAAATTATGTGCTTCCGAACATGCATGTACCCCGAAGCCTAAAAACGAACCCGAATTGTCTACAAATCACTTAAAAACATGAGTTTTACGTTTGAAGAGCATGATTAGGGTGATCTCATTACAACGAATTCAAGGGCAGAATTTACATGCTTTCAAACATATATTTTTGGAAGCCTAAATGAATGCATATTATTTCTAAATCATCTAAAAAAGAGAGTTATGCGTCCGAAATGCTTGATTTGGATCGATTTCTACGCAATGAGTTCATGTGGACCAGGGGAAAGAATCCACTACTACACGAAGTTCTGCGTCTAGGTTGTACAGAACTTTCGTTCATCTGAAACAACATTTTTTAAATCCTAAACGTACCCGAATTATTTTCAAATCCCTTAGAAATAAGAGTTATATGCCCAAGGAGCTTGATTTCAAGTGGACGAAGGGATAAGCCATACAAAAATTACGAAAAGTTGTGCATCAATAATGTGCAGAACTTTCGTGCTTTTGAGCTTGCGTTTCGGAAGCCTAAATGATCTCGAATTATTTTCAAACCACTTAGAAACAAGAGTTATACTTTTGTGCCTTCGAAGTTTTGTCCAGGATGTCTAAAGTACATTAATTTCTTCGAAATCACTTAAAAACAAGTGTTATACATCCGAAGAGCTTGTTTCATATTGAATTATACGCAATGAGTTCGACTGGTCAAATGAAAAGCCCACGCAAAACATACTTAATGTTGAGAATTCAGAACGTTCAAAACTTTCATGTACTCAAAGTTGTGAATCTGGCATGCATAGTACTCTCGTTCATTCGAAGTTTCATTTTCAGAAGCCTAAATGAAACCAAATTGATTTCAAATCACTTAGAGCTAGGAGTCATACGTCCGAGAATCTTGATTCGGATTGATTTCTTTGCAATGAGTTTAAGTGGAAGATGGGAAAGCACACACACAAATTGTGCAAAATTATGCATCCAACACCCGCAGAACCTTCCCGCTTTTGAAGTTACGCTTTTGGATGCCTAAAAGAACTCAAATTGTTTTCGAATAATTTCGAAACAAGAATTATTCCTTCGAGCATCCGTTTCACATTACAATCGAGTTTGATGGAACTTTAGTGAACAAAGTCATGGAATACAACGGGGCTACTGTCAATGTATTGCCTTTCACGGATGTCAAATTTTTAGGATATGACCCTTATGAGTGGACAAAGACCGATATAGTTGTGAGTGGCTTTAACGGAAGGAGGTCAGAGTGCTTGCATGTTTTACCGGTCCAAATATGGGTTGGTCCAATTATCAAAGGTGACAAACGTAACAATATTGACCCAGAAGTTATGAATATGGATCTAGAGAAATGCAAGAAGATCAAGGAGTTGTCCTAGAATAATGATACCAACTAAGAGATTTGACCGTAGAGCCCCTTGGACATCGTAAGGGAAATTTGATTATATTGTTTCGTACGGATTCTAGAAGCCGTATATATGGGTCGAATGCACTAATGGTCCTAATTATATGGGAAAATGCATTGACTACCTAGGACGTCGAGTGAGGGTTGCAAGAAGTGAACTTAGAAGATGTGATCCCCAACATAAATCTAGAGCATGGAGAAGCCATCTAGGCGTCGAATGTCGAAGAAAACGTTGGGGAATTGGGGCCCGATAGACTCCTGTAAGAAGGGACTTATGGAGCAGGACAATACACAGGGAGGGGCAGTCGTCGATGTACTTCGACGAATGCGAATCTATCAAGAAAGTCGCAAGTGCTGCTAAAAATGTTTTTTGACAATAAATTCTTGCTTAGTATCACAATCTAGTCCATTTGAGTCAGATATTGACGATGTTTCACCAATTCCACATTTTGTAAATAATCATACACGAAAATCTTTAATGACAACATGTGATCCTCTCACTAGTGTTAATTAGGATGTGACTAGTTGCCTATACTTACATCCATTAGTTCGTTTCTGAATAAAGATTCATTTGATGCAATCAAGTAAGTGCGAGAAGAATACAAAGATTGCTTCGCTTTGGAATATTCGGAAATGTGAGGCCTTCATCGGAAATTGGTACAACATACTCTGCCAATAAAAAGCGATTATAAGCCAGTTCAGCAAATAAATCCAAAAATTTCGAAACAAGCAATCCAAATGCTTTTCGGAGAAGGCAATAAACTTTTTTAGGCTGGGTACATACGGACTTCCAGATATACTGAATGGATATCTCGCATTGCCACGTTATAATGAAGAACAAAAAAAATTAGAGTTTGTATAGATATTTGAAGAACAAAAATGGATATCCAGAGATTTGAATCGGGTCACGCCCAAGGACGAATACCCGCTATCAATAGCGGATGACTTAGTCAACATGATTGCAGGAGATAAATTTACCTCTTTCATGGACGGCTATTCAGAATATAATTAAATTTTTATTGCAGAGGTTGATGCTCGTATGACCGCGTTAGGTATCTTTAGAAATTTCGAATGGGTAGTCATGTCATTTGGCCTAAAAAACGTCGCTGCTACTTATTAGAGAGCACTGAAAACGAGATATTCGGTAAGTTGATTCAAGAAATCGTCGAGGTCTATATTGATGACACTATGGTAAAATATAAGGAAGAAGAGTTACGTCTATGAAGTGAATTGATTAGGAAATGATCCCATGGTTTTTGGGTGGTTGTGCACCACTTGTTTCCGTTGGAGCGAAACATGGAGCAACACGTCTATAGACATGATCTAAGGACCGTCATGTACGGAAACGTATCACAGACCGTCAATACAGAGACGTATCTAAGGACCGGCTCCAAGGCAACGGGCTACTCTGCTCCTGCAATACGGAGACGTATCATAGACCGTCACAGCCACAATCCAAGGATCGGCTCCAAGGCAGCCCCTAACGAACTCCCTGACGTCCTTCTTCCTTCCCGGCCAATCCCGGGGTGAGGCAACCCCTTGAGGGATTCGACATGACGAATCCTGAAGGCTGGAGGAGGCGGAGCACAAGACAGGACGCGGTGGAAGGCTTCACTAGAGTGGCCCCAACTGTCAATTTTCAGCCGACGAGGTGCTATCCCGGCTGCCTCAGGTACATGAGGGAGGTGGGGGCCTCCCGAGTTTTCTTTCTTTTCCACCTGTAACGGACCGTGGACCCAAGTGCAGAGACCCATGGTCACCATCTGCCCCCTTGATCTAGATAATTGACTTGTAGGTATTTGCATGCTTTAGGCCCATAGGTTTTATGTCGCATGTGATATTTTTAATCAAACACGAGTTCGGGCCTAAAAGCCCGAATCGGGTCCAACGCCCGTAAACAAAGACATTTTTGGAGCAATGACACCGTTTCGCATATTAGAACGTAAAAGTTAGTAAATAGAGATCCCCGAACCAACGGTTTTTCCGACCTAAACCTTTCCATAAATAAGTCGGTGGCGACTCCGTAATAGCTTACCTAGGTTAAGCTACATCAACTATTTTCTTACGGAGCCATCATGGATGAGGGAAGGCGACGCTAGCCGCTCCCGATTTATCCTAAGATTTCTTTTTGGGATCATGCTCCGCTTCTTGCTCATCGCCTTCGGACGACGGACGAGAGCCTGAGTAGGCCCGATTAGGAATCAAGGAGGGTCAACCCCGCTCTCTCCGCAGCGCGTTGACGCCCGAGTCTTGACGTCGACCGGAGGAGCATCGGGGAAGCGGGCTTCGGATCCTCGTGTCGTCGCGTACCGCGAGGTCACGGAAGGACACGCGTACAGTGATTCACCATGATTATGAAAAATCCACCAAAGCAATCCCTCGTTTGCACCTTCATATGGGGCCGATTACTTGGTACAGCCCTATATAAAGGTCTCACCCAATGCTCGTTATTCAAAGCCTTAAATTCACTGTCAGGTATGTATTAGAAGAACATCCCTTGTCATCCCACATTTCCCCGCCGATCTTAAATGCGGAACAGAGGTTCCTCACTTTCGTCCTACATCATGCCACTGAACGATCACTCGAATACAACTTGCAGGTAGCTTCAATGCACTCCATAAGATATGCAAATTATGTCTGCCTCAATATTGATATATGGTTTGGCGCATGAGAACTCGGGGACGCCCCTACATATGTGGTTAGCTATGATATGTGCATGCCGAAACATATTTAAGAGGAACATCGAAATGACTACCGAGTGCGCGAGCTTTGATCCCCCATCCTGCAAAACTTGCAAACATCTGCAATCATGACAAAGGGGAACATCGATAACATCATGGAGTGCATCCTACAGGGAATGAATGTCCCACTAGTTCACTCGATTCAACTTGGGACGGACAAGTATATCTTGTCGGTGGGTAGAATCACTTGGAAGATGCTTTGTTCATTTTCCTCCAACAAAATTTATCGGGTGGGGCTGAAGTTGACCGCGTTACTTGCTGGGAAGTTATTCTAAAGGAAGTTTGGTCAATTGATACGGCATGCCCAAAAATGTTGTTGGCATAAAGGAGCATGACGAGATGCAAATAATGTTTTGGAACGTTCATGGAATTAACAATGTTGCCTCTTGTGTCAGCTTATTCAAAAGGCTAGCCTTTCAATCATTTGAAATCCTCCTCCATAGAAAACCTAATCGTCGACATAAGCTTCAACACATTCATACCATTCAGTCATGCGTGGTAATGCAAGGATAGTATGGTATTGACAGAAAATTACATTTCGAGAAAGATCAGGCCACGATAAATGGAATCCTTTTGGTAAATTATTCTTGTCGTCAATTAACCCATTTATTAATTGACTAACCTCCGCTACTTATTTGATCCAGGACTACCCAAGAAATCTCTTCTCGGACATGTAGAAGATCAATGGGCTTTTTGGATTTGATTAAGATAATTAACGACAACCTTTCCATACTTTATGTACCATTGTAAGCTTTTTGAATATATCATCGATCAATCCTTACATTCCTACCGTATTGTAAGGTTTAATAGCTATGCTTTTCCAAATACTTAGATATCGATTCTAATGCTCGATCAATCTTTTCCACAACCACAAACAGTCAACACCCACACAATCACGCAACAAACAACAATCCAACCCTACGAAATCTCACGGTACCGACCGACAATATCGTACAAACGCCGCGTATCCATAGTTGTAAACATCCGAGGAATGCACCCAAAGAAAAAAACCTCTAATCGAGATTTTGGGTTGATAAGAAGAAATACAAAAATATATATTCAGTCTTCTAATTTACGAAAAGTACTAAGTAAGAAAATAACGAAAGTTACGAAAATCCGTTCCCGATTTCAAATATGGAGATAAATTTGAGTTATACTGTTGTAGTTATGTAAAACTACTTTCATTGGGACATCACAAATAATTGTTAAATCCATGATATCGTTTCATATTTTACTAAAGTATATTATTATGAAATAAAAATTCATAATTTTATAAGAAGTACGTTAAAATTACAGTTTCATATGATATTATATTTCATACTTCATGAAAGAAAAAACCTTAAGATTTTACAAATCCCATACAACATTATAAAACGACATGTATGGATTTACGAAGACCAAGGTACAATTTCGTACCGTAAACCACTCCACAAAATGCAAAATAATAACTCTACAACTCATCAAATGATAAAATTATCGCCAAAATTGCGGAACAGTAATTCATCAGACGATGGAATTATCAAAAGTAGGTTATTATTTCGTAACCACGGAAGCTACCACGTTTAGCCATGTCACACAACGGAATCGCATATGACGTATTTGGATAATATATCCAAAAATAAAATTTTTTAAAAGGGCACGGTTTTCAGTGAGAACAGCAGAAGTGTAATAATGGTTCCCAACCCCTAGCAAGCAATGAGGGCCCTCGTCGTCCTCCGCTCCGCCAGAACCGCCTTCCATTTCCGTCCTTTATCGTCCCGTACCGGCGAAGGCGGCGGCCACGGTCCCACCCTCTACGATCGCATACGGGCTGACGCCAACTGCCCCCGTTGCTCCGCCTTGCTCCCTGTCCTCTTCTCCAACCGACCCCCTTCCCTCTCCCTTCTGCCCTTCCCCCGGCGTCTACCACGCCCTCACCCGCTGCCGTCGCTGCGACTCTGCCTTCTACTTCCTGCCCCTCAAGCTCCACCCCCTCCTCCTTGGTTCCTTCTTCGAGGTCCCACTTTCCCTCCGCTCCCCCTCTCCTACCAGCAAGGACTTGGAAGCTGTGCCGGAAGATGAGCGGCTTCGCTCCCCTCCTCTGTATCAGCAACCTCATCGGTTTCGTGGTCGCAGCGTTGACGACAGTAGGGAGCATGGTGCTGTCAGATTTCCGACTCCTAGGGAGATTTGCAGGGGCCTCAATGATTACGTGATCGGACAGGACTCTGCTAAGAAGGTTCTCCCCCTCATCTTCGACCAGTTCGCTCTATTGGCATCGTTTTGATTATTGACGAGCTTGTTGATCGGCAGGTGCTCTCTGTCGCTGTGTACAACCACTACAAGAGGATTCACTTATCTTCTCTCCTCCAGCAAAGTCGAGAGTTTGTTTGATGTTCCTTCCTGCTTGTTTTTTGGATAGTCAAAGTGATTCGATTAGTTAACATGATTTTCTCTCTGTCCCAATCAATTGTCAGACGGTGGGGTGACAACCATCATGGTGAAGAAGATGATGACGACTCTGTCGAGGTGGACAAAAGCAATGTTCTGTTGCTTGGTCCAACTGGCTCAGGTATCCCTTTTGTACTTGTGTTGTTCGTTGAATTATATCTTTTCCATACCATCACTATTATTCTTTGAGTCCTCGAATTGCCTGTTAAGGATAGGGAAGACATTGCTTGCAAAGACGTTGGCTCGTATAGTGAACGTGCCGTTTGCCATGGCTGATGCCACATCATATACCCAGGCGAGTAACGCGATGGTTAATGTTCTTAAGTCATCATAAGGATCTGTTCACTAGCCGTTGAACCCTTCTTATGTGTGACCCAGAAGTCCATGTCATGGATATTTTACATTAGCGACATATCCAGGCTTTTTGGATGGTGTAAATTCCTATTTCAGCCTCATGGCAAAAGGACACTGCCATCATATTAGTTATAGCTTTCTCTACTTCCTTCTGTTAATCTCACAGTGCCAGATCTCTAATTCTCTGTGCAGGCTGGTTATGTTGGAGAAGATGTCGAGTCCATATTATATAAGCTTTTAGTGGTATGTTCAGTTCCTTTCATCTTTTTATGCTTACGTTGGCACAAGGAATATTCTCAAACCTGAAGTTTGGCTATTGAAAAGTCCTGCAAGACAAATTTAACTCTCTGCCTAGAGGAGGTTTTCGCTTGTCATCTCGGGAAATTTATGCTATTTTTGACGCGTAAGGATTTCCCAGGCATGACATCTATTTTCTCGTTTGTTATTCAGGCAGCAGAATTCAATGTGGAGTCAGCCGAGCGAGGTATTGTCTATATTGACGAGGTTGATAAAATATCCAAAAAGGTATATTGTAGATTAGCACATGTTTCCATTTTAGATGGTTTGTGTGGCTGAATTTAAAACAAAAAATCTGCGCAGTTAGAGAATACGAATGATGGTCGAGATGTCTCTGGTGAAGGTGTTCAGCAAGCATTGCTAAAAATGTTGGAAGGAACTGTGAGTGTTATCCAATCTAACATTTCTATTAAACTGACATCCATTGTCATGATGGATTATTGTGTTCTATTTTCTATGAATAGTAGCACCCTGTATACCCATGGCTTGTTAGGCTTTCTGGGAATGGATTCACCATTTTATGTTTTGGATTTGTGTGATTGAGGTGTTCCATTTGAGGGGGCTTTCATTTCTTTATTGCATAGTTTTATGGCTGTTTGACATAAAGGAAATTATTCCTCATAGTTTTATTTATAGGTGGTTAACATTAATGCTTACAATGGAAAGGAATATCGTGGAGACAGTATCCAGGTAACGTGCATTTTGTAATAAGTGACCGTGGGCTTCGGAGAGTTGCTCTTGATGTGTGACATGTTATCCATTGATTAATGTTTTTGAATTATAGGAAGTAATTGTGTACTCGCTATAACATGCAAATGCCATTGAAATGGTCTTCCATTTTCTAAGTTTAGCTATTGAACATGTATGCCTTTTGGTAATGAATTTTACATTCCCATTCTGTCGTGTATTGTTCTGGTAAGATTCCTTTATTTTTTTGCCAGATAGAACAATTAAAATTGTTGGATTTCTCCATTTTGGCTGAACAAAGCTTTAATAATAATTTGGCTTCAAATATTAATAGACACAAGGTAATATTCTCCAGTTATTTGGTATCCTATGTTCGAGGATTAGATATTTGGCTGAGACATAGCTCAAAGACAAAGTTATTCCTTTGTTGACCAATTCTTTATGCATAAATGACGTGAAAAGAAAAAATGGAAAAGAAAGATTGCATACATTTATCATTCCTGCTACATGCTAGGATTGACGTTTGCAGGGAGGTGGTGTAAATATATGCCTATCCTCTGCCTAGCACAACTAGGGAACATATTTTGATAGGTATGCCTTCTTCACAATTTCATTAATCAATTCTTTGAAACCCGTTGGTGGCAATTCTAATTGCTGCATGCCAAATGGAGATTTCCAATTATCACAGGTTTCCTTGATTTTCTCTGACTGGGAAATCTGGGGTTGATACCCACTTTGGCCAAAAAATCATTGAAATGAACTGCGCTGTAGATTACTATGTAATCTGCCCTGCTTAGTCTTTGTATGAAATTACTGATGTATTACGATCAATATGGCATAACAAGTATGATTTGTATCATTTAACAAAAGCATTGAGTGATATAAGCTGCATCAAAATGTTTATTTTACCTTCATTTTGAATTTCGTCATAAACAAACCATTTTCCATTGCTAATGATTGTAGGGTGTGGTATTTTCATAATTCTTAGGTTGACACAAAGAATATTATGTTTATATGTGGCGGTGCATTTGTGGATTTGGACAAAACGATCTCAGAAAGGTGTGATTCCTTTAGAATAATATGGTGCTACTTTTGGGCAATACTTTTCTGCTGGTGGATTAGTCTTGTAACAACTGGATGGGAAATTATGTGATAATCTTTCAGGCGTAAAGATTCTTCCATTGGATTTGGAGTACCTGTACGGGCAAGCATGACGATGAGCGGACAGACTGACATGGCAGCAACATCATCGCTGCTGCAAACTGTTAAGTATAACAAGAAGTAACCTATTTAAAATGAATAACAACTTTGAGATGTGATCATAGTAGTCAAAAGCATTACGGGCCTTCTGGCCCCTTGCCTAGGCGACCAAGCAAAAGGAGGCCCTGTGCCTCTGCCTCATCAGGGGAGGCGCCATGGAAACAGTGGCACCGAGGCAAGCGCCCTTGAGCATCGGTGCCAAGGTGCTTGAGTGCTTGAGGCGCTGTTCAGGATATGTTTAAAAATGTTTTAGGAGAACTTTTCTCTGCCATCTATTGCTTCTTTTTCATATGAATCAGTTTTCTAGAGTCTTGGACTAAGACATGACTTTATTCGCCTATGTTCTATATGGGATTGCAGGTCGAAAGTGGGGATCTTATTGCATATGGCATTATTCCTGAGTTTATTGGGAGACTGCCAATTATTGTTAGCTTGTCAGCTCTAACTAAAGACGAGCTAGTGCAGGTCAACATGGTCTATTTTCTGATGTTGATGGATGCCTTTTCTACTACTGTTTTGGATAAAATGATGCGGAACACTGGCTTAAGTGTTACCTTTTTTGGGTTAGATTCTCAAGGAGCCAAAAAATGCTCTTGGTAAACAGTACAAGAAGATGTTTCAGATGAATGACGTATGAATTGTGTCATCTCATACTCAAATTTTTATGGAAGTTTCTAACGTTCAGGTATCTTTAATAGCTTAGAAATGCCCATTGTTTGATTCATTGCAGGTTGAGTTACGATTCACTGAAAACGCATATCAGCAGATTGCCAGAAAAGCTTTAGCAAAGAACATGGGAGCTCGAGGTTTGAGGGCCTTGTTGGAAGATATACTCACAGAAGCAATGTTTGAGGTATGGCTGCTCAACCCGGTTCACTTGGGATGGGCTTCAGGTCCTAGCATTTTATATGTGGCTAATTTGTTGGGTGTCATAAGCAGTGACCATCTTGGAAAATTAAACTTCTTGGACAGAGACCTGGCATCTACATACCTTGTTGATTGGCATCAGAAGGCGTTTTAATTTATTGGCTCTTGGGTAATTGCTATAAATGATAAGGAACTATTCTGCATCAAATCAATCTTGCATAATATTTTATTGAAAAAATAATATTGTTTTAACCACTTTATCTTTGGTGATCTTAATGTTTGTCAAGTGTTTTTATGGAAAACATGATTCCAGATATAACTTTTCCCTCGCACAATTTTAAGATTTTTCCCTCGTATTTTTTCTATAAATTCTATCAATTTATGTTGTATCTCTCTACTTTTCACCACTTTTCTCTATTCATAGGCTCGCTACACGAATCTGATGAACATATTCGGTTTTGACCAGGTTCCTCAGGACAGGCAAAGTAGCAGTACAGTTAGTGTTGTTTTAGTTGATGAGGAGTCTGTGGGTCCCATTGATGGACCTGTTTGTGGGGCGAAGATACTTCACAGAGACTCGAGAGTTGAAGCAGTTTTGTTATGACAGTATTTGCATTTGTTAAAGCCCAAGGTAAACAATTAGTTCCTCTCTCCCAGATATACTTGTCAGTGTCTTTTCCGTGTTGAATGGCTTTATTTCTCTGTGCTCATCCAGAAATTTTTTTTTACGTTGCTTAGAGTTATAAGTAAATGGCATATTGGTGGAAATTACTGTTTTGTGGAGTCCAGTTGGAGCTTTATTTTTTTTCTCCATTTGTTCCTGCACATTCATGGTGACACCAAAATATTTGCAAAGCCTTTGTTCTTATATGTGATCCAGATATCTGCAAAAGGAAAGATGGCGAAAATCCGTATACCTCTCTGTGTGCCTCAGTTGAGAAATCAAAGCATGAAGAGAAGAACTTTAAATATCTCATTAGAGCTTCCATTTGGCAGAACATATTCTTGTGAGTCAGTACTGTACAGAGAGAACCTATATGGTTAGTTGATGTAAAGATCCAGCAGGATATTGGTCTTTGTAGATAAAAAAGGGGAAGTTGGTTGCAATGTCCATAAATCTTTTTTATGCTTGCTGGCTGATTTATATGGAGAGGGTGAAGACCAAACTTGGCAAGTTGCATTTCTTTCGGCTCAGAACAAGGGCCAACAATTTTTCAGCATGCAGGACACCATGAATTAACGGGTTGTATTGGCACGGTAGGTTTAGTCCTTCATATCACATACACATTCAATGTTTCTTCTATTAATGAATGAGTGATGTTTCGAAAAGGATGAGTTTGAGCTTGCAGAAGGAACTCTCGAGTTAGTGCCACCTGGATTTTTGTGATTCTCCATGGCAAATGATGTCACGTTTTGCGTTTCCTCCTTTGATTTTCGTGGTGTAAACAGTGAGTGAAATTTCGTGAAATTATCGGAAGGCTAAGAACTGTAACTCCAAAGGTCACATTTGTCAGGGTTGGATGAAGATGGTTCGAGGAAGTTTACAACACTCATTTGACCTAATGCCAGTATACTTTTTTTGGAACTGGGGGTATATGCGCGTGAGGGTTGTACTATTGTATTTGGTTTAATCCATTTTTTTTTCCTACTTGAGGAGAATTTTTTGAGCGTTACCGTTCCGAATGTGTGCTGGACATGGCAATATTCTTCCCCACGTCTAGAATTTATAATTCAGGCCAAACTAAATGAAACATAATGCATGATAGAAGTGAGGTCGCCTGGAAACGACAAAATTTTGTATCCAATGTTATTTCAATGTCAAAATATAACGCCTGTAGCTGGATTGCTTTTCAAAAGTATAATTCTTTTTGGGGTGGTAATAGTAACCGATCAAAAATAATATTCGTAAGTAAAATATTCTATGAATTATGCTAGCAAAATAATGCCCTTAAGTCATTGTTAGAAACACCAAGTCCAGATTCTTACGAAATTCGGTATTAATAACGAGTTCGTCCGCAGAAAGTTGGATTAAGTTACACATTCGTGGAACTTGGTATTTTAACTTTCCATAGAACTCGGTGGTAGAAATACCTAATTTTCCGAGTAAGGCACATTTCACGAAACACTTTTCTAACTAACATTAATTTGAAACAAAAGTTTATAATAGTTATAGAAAATACTCGCTCACATTTATCGATAATAACTAGTGTTCAAAATAAGCCAAAAATAATGTATATTTAACATTTTACTGCATATGTATTTGAAGCAATTTAGAGTAATCAAAGTGATACATGAAAGATGTTTGAAAGAAGATGTTTCATTTCAATATGCTTAAAATTCATTTGACTCCAAATATTACTTTCTCACTGCTGTAGATCGGGGTTGTAGTTTAATGTAGAAAAGGATTTATCCGATTAAACAGAAACGGTTACCTCTGCTAGCCTCACATTATTAGTGTCATCCAGTAATAGTCACGCCTAGAACGAGAGGGACATCATGAACGTTTTCCTAAACTATTAGGATTTTCCTGGAATAATTCCTGTGACAAAAAATCCCTAAATCCTCCCATCTGACTTCTTTTTACAAACCCCATCCAATCCATCGGCCTGCAAGTCACCAAGAAGTTCCATCATCAGAGAAGTCCGGAACAATGCCGCCTCCGGAGGCGCTACTCTCCCTGTTCCCAAGTTTCTCAGCTAAAATCTCCGGAGAATAGCTTCTGGGATCCCACCGGTCTTGGATAACACTCTCGTGATATGTCTTACTTTCATGATACATCTTATATTTCTTCCCATGTCTAGTGAGTTGACTCCCCTCATCATCATCCACATCTGTCGACTCGGTGCTACGAACACTACGCTGACTATGCTCCTCCCATCTTCCCTTCTTATAATGTTTTGAACCTCTACTGGGGTGACCATGACCATGCCATTCTTCGTTATCCAAACATTCATCTGACTTATGCATGTTGCTAAAGTCAGAATCTGAATCTCTATGGCGGGTGTGCTTGCGGTTCCTTCTCGTGCGACTGCGAATAGTGTGTCCGTCCTTTTCTGGGTCAACAGATTGACCATCTCCATCAGGGGCTGTCTCACGGTCCCCATGACCACGTCGACCATCTTCATAATCATCATGATCTACCAGCTTTCTATCTGTCGGATTATTCCACCGACTTTTAAAACAATCTTCCTTTGCATAGCTTCCACGGGATCCACCTCTCTCTCTTGACCTGGATTTTCGCGGTCTTGGACTGCCGGCAAGAATTTACAGGATTGAATGGAAAAAGGGAACACATCCATCAGGTGCACAATATCAATAAGTGCAATACTGGTGATAATTGCCAGGATTCGCATGCACAAATTATCCTGGAGCTTTAAAATTTTAAGAAATAAGGCAGATGGTTGCTTCTCGAACCTCTTTGAATCCAAGTGGGAAATGTTGCCAGAGTTTCCCATCTGATGTGACTTCCTCGGTGTGAACAATTTCTCCTCTTCATAATCTTCAGAATAGCCAAATAAAGCCACCATCTTCTTCATCCAATACCTCGGAGGTGGTTTGTCCCAATCGGCCCACTCATAGTCATCGCCTGGATTACGGAAGCAGTGAATGAAATTGCAGGCAGTTCCATGGGAACAAGTCTGTTTATCAACAACATGAAAGAACAGATCAAAACTAGCTATAACAACTGCATTGATACTCCAAAAGTACAAGTGTCACCCCACAGATGACAGGCAAAACGGGGCAATATGCAATTATCACACCTTGTACCGTGACTTCATATACTCCCCACATATTGCGACTTTCCACCTCGTAACGTTCACAAATTCACATTTTACCTGCCAACAGAATATATATACAGCTGAAAGAGAGCAGAACATACGTCGCAGAAGAATGTTTTCCACAAAGGATTTTGGTTCTATTTCCACAGATGCCCTCTCTATGTACAAGAGATATCTAGATTAAAGGTTGTTTCTTTTGTTCAATTTCTGATTATAGACTAAAAATTGGGGAATAATGATAAAATCCTGCCTACTAATAACCTTAAATTCGGCATGACCCACTCAAATTACGTGTAAGGAGAACCAGCTATCAGAAGCAAAATGAATACCTGCTTGCCCGCAAAGTAACGACCCTCAATAGCATGGTAAGCCAGAACAGCAGAATCCAAGGATTTGTAATGCACATAAACATTTCCTCTCAAGTGGAAAGAACCGTTTCTGCAGACCTAGTATGATTACAAATCTCATTTTACCAAAATTGATAAAGAATGCAAATGATATATGGAATATTTTTAGGAGAAATATTTATTTTCATGCCAATTGCCAGCATTATAAATGCAAATTCAAGTCATGACAAGCCATATTTTTCACAAAACAACTATTCTTTTCATGGCACATTTTTTGAAACGTAACAAATCCAAGATTAAGGATTTTACGATCAGCCAACAAATTGAATTCCCAAGGAGAGTGAAGGGACAGGCAACTAAACAATTCCAGAAAGAACCGGAATTTAAGAAATCATTTATCACCTTAAAGTTCACAAGTTCTCCAAACTTTAGGAACTCAGTGTGCACATCCTCATAAAATTCTTCATAACAGCGTTCAGTCTCTTCATCTGTGTACTAAAATTACAAAAATATATGAAAATAAGTCAACATAGTCGAAACGGTAACCGGAAGTTAAAATAAAAAACAATAGATATAAGCATTTCCTTGAACCAGTTGAACACATTAGAAATGAAAAAGAACGTACAAACACGAGCAGAAGACACAGTAGGGAATTCCATTTTCATCCCAATAGGATTAAACTAACTCTTATCGGAAATCCCCATCTAATCCAATCTCCGGAAATGAACTATTTTATCATACATGAAAAAGGATATATAAAGAGTATACAAGAAACAAACATCAAAAAAGTAACTACCAGAAATGCTAGGCCACACTCAGAAGCCATGAAAGACACTCTCATCACAGTGAATTAAACAACAATAACTTCGAAGGCAGGTTTTTGCATAACCAGACTATACATCACCAAACAACAATTTCTCTGAAATTGTGTTAAACAGAAAAATAGCATGTGAAGAAGCAAGGCTAATAGTTTTAGTATTAGTATCTCATTTTCAACCAGACCAGACATCACAAAGTTTATTCACCATCAGAAGGGAGAGTATATTTCATCAGTCACCAAAAGGACTACTCCCCGAGCATAAAATATAGCCTATAAGACCAGATAGAGCCTATAATATTTACTAAATGCATATGTTCTACGACATTGGAACAATAAAAAATTGCTTTCCCCAAGATCTTTAAAGCCTAGCATGAGAACCAGCAAAATACATACTTTTCGGATGAATACCATTGTACAGGACCCAAAACTCATGAGTAATGTAATTGTTCTTAATGGATGAAACCTTCTGAAAAGGCCATATCTCCAATAGTTCCCAGTAGTTAAGGACCACAAAATGTAAACAAGAATGCCAAAGAATCCATATCATACGTGGAGAAAGGAAGAAGGAAAAGGACACACAAAATCCACACGCAAAAAATACGGCATTCATCTGTAGATTGGAGAAGATTTTTCAGCAGATGAAAATTGGAAAAAGAGTGTGCAAAGGATTCGCAAGCCTGCTGCCAAAGATAAAAGAGAGAGAAGACATGCAGAAATGAAAATTCAAAAGAATCTGTTCTCCATCAGTTCAGTAGGATACAGAGAAGAAGCCCAAGTTTGGAGGCATCATGACCTCCACCAGTACTTATCTGAATCTTCAGTTAAGATCCACATTATTGAAGAACGAAGCTACATACAATAGCAAGATCTTCGATATGTGTCCTATTAGAAAGTTGGATTCCTTTTTCCCCATGAGAGGTAAAAGAAATCAATGAAATATACTCTCAACGTCTCAATGGGATCTAGAAATCTTATATTCTGCAGCATCATTGGCCAAAAATTTTTTCAAACAAACCCGCAAGCAGTTAACATACAATCGCAATACGGGATCGTGCTAAAATTCTCAGGATACGTGAACCAGAGGAAGGCGTTTTTCAACAGACCTCAAGCCCCTCATCTTGCTCCCATGCAAGGCCGGGACCACTATACATGCTTCTAATCAGAAGGGTGCAGGATTTATCTGGGTAGAAGTGAACTCTACTACATCTTTGACCAAATCGACAAGCTCCGGTTTTCAGGTGGAATGGGCAGTGAGCTTTATCCTGCGAAAGAAGCCAAAGGTATATAATTGCTCACACCACAAGGAAACTGCTCTAAGCTCTAGCAACTACTGTGTAAGTAATACTGCAAGCAAGAGGGCTTGCCTGTTCAGTGCCGAAATTAGGCACCTGGGAAGCAACATTTTCCAAAAGATGCTGAGCAGAGACGGTTAGCGAACAATTGTAGTCTGCAGATGCTTCAGATTGTGGCGGAAGGGGATTTGAAGTTGGCAGATCAGCAACCTGTCAAGAAATCAACAATCCCGTTAAATTCCATATTTAACACAAACAGATCATCTGTGCATCCAACATTTTGATACTGGATTGGCAATACCTCCATCGTGTTTGGTCGGTCCCTATCTTTCTTCGGAACCCTCACCTTCTTCTTCTTGACGATAATTTCGTTACCTTTCCAAATGACATCCGCTGGTCCTTCCTCCACGTACTCCCATTCATCATCCTCATCCACACAATTCGACACATCTCGCTGATGCACGAACGAATTAATCATATAAAGAAAAACTGAAATTGGGCAACTAAAAACTAATCCATCCATGCAGCGCCCTTTTGTGGGTGGGGGGAGGGCAAGGGGAAGAACACGGTTTGTTTCTCAACCTGAGAATGATGGGGGTTATCCTTCTTCGTCTGGAGTTGTTCCTCCAGGGCATTCCTCTCCTCCTCTTCTTCCTTCAACTTCCTTTCCATCCAAGCCTTCTCCCTCTCCTGGAACTCCCTGATCGCCCTCTCCCTGGCCAGCGCCGCCTCCTTCTCATCTTCTTCCATCTTAATTGCCAACTCGGGGTCGTTCAGCTTGGCCAACTCTTCCTCCTTAACCTTCTCAGCTCTCTCCCTCCTCCACAGCCTCCTCTTCTCCTTCTTCATCGCCTTCCTCTTGTCGTTCCTGCTCAGCATCGCTGCTCCTCCTCCGCCTTCACCTTCACCTTCCGCCTCCTCTCTTGCAGCGCCGCCGCCTTCGTCCATTCCCACCCTATCCAACGCTGCTTCTCTTCTCACAGGAATTGGAAGCCCAACACTCCCACCACCGCCGCTACTACAGTAACGTTGGAAAAAGAATTATATATATATTAGAGGCAAAATATCGGATTTTGGCCTCAATTATCGGACAATTTTCATCTGCGGCCATAACTTTATTTTTTTTATTTATGGCCATAACTATGACATGGATTTATTTTGTGGCCGCGTCGTAACGCCGTTACCTACGTGGACTAACGGCTGAACTCGTGGCAACAAACGTGGTCATCCTGTCTTTTAGAAAAAAGACAAAATATATGATTTTGGCCCCAATTATCGGGCTATTTTCATCTGCGACCCCAACTTTATGGCCATAACTATGAATTTATTTTAAAATTACCACGCAGGATGGTCACGTTCGCACACTCCTTCAGCCGTTAGTCCACGTAGGCAACGACGTTACGACGCGGCCACAAAATAAATCCATGTCATAGTTATGGCCATAAATAAAAAAAAAATAAAGTTGTGGCCGCAGATGAAAATAGCCCGATAATTGAGGCCAAAATCCGATATTTTGCCTATATATTAAGCTCTCAGTTTTACTCTCAAACTCTTCCCGATAATTCCCTAATTAAATGCAGATGTGGCAATTACACGAAACGAATACAATTTTTATTTGGTTCTAACGGGTTAGAGTGGTTAAATGGTTATTTTCGGATCGTGTTCACCTTTAAAGATCCATTAAAGCCCATTTTAATAAAAAGAATAATTTTTTTAAAACACTAGATTTTCGGTGTCTATGAATGTTCCTTGATTTCTCTTCACATTCAGCTATTGACCATTTTTATTTAGGCAAAATATGCGTTTATGTCCTCAACTTTGAGTCAACTTTCTATTTTGTCATTAACTTAGTTTGTTATATAATTTTATCACCAACTTTTATTTTTATTTTTATTTTGGCCAATCATGAATTTCTTTTAGCGAAAGACAAACAAGGCCTTAATATAGTCTGACCCGTGTCTTATAATAGTTGAGTTTCGACCTCTCATTCGTTCGTCGCATAATCTACTTTATCCGTAGTAGTCACCCCCTAATAGAACATCATCCGAACTTCATCGATTTTTCATATTTTTTGACAACATCAGCAACTATCGTTAACTTCTGCTTCCAATTCACTTGATTTTTCCATCAAAATTTTATAAAAAAAATACAAATGAAAGGTTTCAATATTATTTCCTATTTTTTGAAATTTTTTTTCTTTTTTAGTCGATAAATAAAAATTGTCTATTGAGGTCTGTTTGGCTTACTCACGATAAAATTCAAGATTGGCCAAAATCAAAATAAAAACAAAAGTTGGGGATAAAATTATATAACAAACTAAGTTAATGACAAAACAGAAAGTTGGCTCAAACTTGAGGCCATAAATTGATATTTTGCCTTTTATTTATTTGTAACATTTATATGAACATAAATTTTCTTGCACGAAATGAAAATTTTTCTATAAATACACGATCATAATATAAATTAAAATTGTTATGAAAACTAAAGTATTTATTTTCTTCATAATTTTATCATGAGTTCCTATGGATATATTTTATTTGTTATCTGTTGAATTAATATGCTTTTATGCCTTTTGTTTTCAAGAGATATTTGCAATAAATTGATAGAGAACACAAAATCTAGTGAGTTGTAGAATGAATGAGTTAAAGTGTGAAAAAATTACAACCAAAACAAGTAGGGTGATCGGTATTTTCATATATCGATATTTCAAATATAGAAATACCAAATTTTATAAATCAAAACAATTATAAATCTCATATTTTGAATTTAAAATTCGTTACTTAAATATATTACCGATTTTTTTATCGAATTATAGAAATTTATATTACCTTAATTTTACATAATGAATAAAAGAAATTCTTTCCACCACAAATTTTATTTCCAATCATTCAAAACCACCGCAAGTGCGATCAAAGATTAAAATCATGGTGCGAATGAAAAGCAACACAGGTAAGGTAATCCATGCGGAGACGAAAGATACCTTAACACTCTCGGGAGAGTGGTGTGTATTGGCAGCGGCAGCGAAGGTGGAGGAGGAGGCTACGACAGAGGGGGAGGAGGCGGGATGCGGTGTCGCGACGGAGGCAGAGGCAGAGAAGGAAAAGGCACGGTAGGTTTCCGAACAGGAGCGGCAACATCATGGTTAGGGACTAGGGTTTCTAGATGGGTTAACGGGTTGGGGCCTAATGGTTGAGATTTATGGGTTGGTCATGGGTTTCTCAAACCCATTATTAAACGAGGACCCAATTTGTGTCGGCCTTAAAAGTATCTGGTATTCTTAAATATCAAATTTTTTTTTCGGATATACCCAATCGCGAATACCATTTTAATAAAAAAATCAATCTCAAACCCGATTAAATATTAAAATACTGATATCGAATTCTCAAAATTTTAAAATTTCTGAATTGAAATTGACATGTGGAAATTTTTGCTCTCTCCAAGGGAAGATGAAATCTAAAAAATTTGTAAAAAAAAAGATTGCTTAAGAGTATGATTTTTATAAAAAAGAAAGAACTTTTGTAAAATCAAATTATTCAATTTTGCCTAGCGTTTCTTAGCGGCTTTCAATAATATTATAGACCATCTTATGGTAATTGTGGAGTTTTCAAAAAATAATTTTGTCTACAACTAAAAATTTTTAATTCAGTATATATTATAATAATACTCAATGTTATTAAAATCGCGACTTAGATCGTCGGACAACACCACATTACGACGCAAATCATTAAAATCGATTTAAATCATAGGATGAATCGAAATTATAAATAGGTCATATAAAATCTCGATTCAAATGATGATATTTATAAGATCGCGATGTCAATTACGAACCTGGCGACTTTATTTACTACCCTTCTTTTAATTGCTTACTTTATTTATTTTTTCTTACCAGCCTTATAAAATCAAGACTTGACAAATAGGGGCACGTTAGACTATCAATAGTCAGGCTTTCTTGCTGGGCATTTTTGCTTACCTTACTAAGTTGTATGAAAAGGGGAAAGAAAAGGGCAAGCAACACAGGAGGCAAGCTTGCTTCCACTGGCGGCAGGCAGGCGAAAGGAGGATTCTCTGCCTCAATCTGCTGGTCATCGAGTAAGCGACGCGAAAGGAGCACCGAGCGACGCGTCTCTTCGACGACGAAAGGCAACTAGGCGACGAGCAGCCCAAAGGACGGTTAGGTTCTAACGACTCAAGTCTAATAACTTGCACCCCAAGAGTCGCGCCTACTCCACTACCCCGCTCCACTATCTTTTCATATCTTGTCAGGAGGTAATACTATATTTCATTTCCTCATTTTCTGATCCTATCATATATGTTATTTATTTCCTTTATCTTTTATTTCATTTCCTTATTATCTTTTCTATGGGCAGCCTATATAAGCCCTTGCATTGTAAGAGTTGAAGGACAGATTATTCCGACTTTTAAAACCCCGATTAGACTTTTGTCTTTCTATCCGAAGGAGTGGATTCTCTTTCAACCTCGATTCTCATTTGGTGGATTTCAAGTGCGGATTGAGTTGAGCGTATGAACCGGTGGTGGTGTATATGTATCCTCCGCGTTGTGCCTCGCCCTCGTCTTGTTCGTAGTGGTGTATCTGTATCCATGGCCAAACGAGTTTAGCCGAATTCTTCTTTCACGGTAGTGTATCTGTATCCGGGGAGGTTGATCTCAACCAATCCTTCATACTCATCCATTCATCTATCTTATTTCATTATCTACCATTCCGACCATTCCCACGTCACTCCATTCCGCACCCATAGTGATGTTCCCCATCGTTTCGGTATTGAAATCATTTATTCATTGTCGTCCCTGCATCATCGGGTGCGAGTCAAAAAATCCATGAGTTCAATTTTCCGTCTTGTTCATCAATCGGAAAGAAAGACAGACCGGGCACTAAGGTGAGACGTGAAAACACCCGATCCCATTTCGACCACGATACGTGGAATCGTCTTGCTCCATATGTACTGAAATTGTTTGGGAGATATGGTCCAATCCCTGTTACTGAGCCAGATTAGCAGTTGAACAACTGAGAGATCGGCATACTTTCTGTAGGTTATATATTCCCGTTAAGTGAGAGTTTCGATAAAATCAGAGTGTCTCTGTATTTCGCTCTAGCGAGGGCCTTCGAGCTGAAATATAGCTTGTCCTATTCTTTCTGGATCATATCTTATTTTGTTCCTTTCGTTGCGTTGAAGGGCTTGGAAAAAGAAAATGAAATTGAAATATATTCTTTTAATCATAAACTACATTAAATTTATTTGCCTCTTTCTCTTTCAAGTCATTTTGAAGTCCGCCCCGACTTCTCTGCTTTCATTCTCTCAATTTTTCTTAATGCCAGCTAAAGACCGTGTTCTTCTAGCAAGGCATTTCAAATTCTTTTTATTTTACCCTTAATTAAGAAGTTTATCGTGTTATTTGTTTTAAGCTGTTTTGTGTTATTTTGTCTTTATTGTCTTCAAAATAGGCAAAACACTGCAAAGATCTTGAGTTATTGCCCACACAGATTTTGGTATATTCTTTCTTTATTCTGGAATGTCACTTCATAGGGTACAAAAGGCAAACTTTTGGAAATTTTGTTTTAAAAAAAAAAAAAATTTCTCGGATCAGGATTATTTTTTTAGCTAAAATGTTCTTTTCTTACAAAAAAAAATGTCTAGTAATTATTCAGGCTGGGAACATGGAATTAAGGTTGATAGCGCTCGCAAAATGGTTTAATGTAAATATTGTCATATTACTCGAGCAGGGGGATTTATCACTAAAAGCATCAATTAGCTGGTACAAGTGTAAATGTTGAAGCATGTATAAAAGTGAAAGAAGACGTGAAAGAAAAAGTGTTGGTTTTTCTAAGAAATCAGGTGGACGAGGCTAAAAAAAAGAAAAGAAAAATTCTTGATTTAGGAGAAGATGATCGGATTGTGGCCATGCGGAAAAATAGAGGAAAAGAAAAGGTTGATTATTTTTAAAGAAGCCCTATCAAACAACTATGAATCATATATTAAAAAAGATTTGAGGGAGAAAACATGTGAGCAAATTGCCTACTTCTTTTACATGAGTGCAATTTCTTTTAATTGTGTGCAAAATCCAGAATTTGTGAAAATGGTGGAAGCAATTGCTCAGCATGGTCCATGAATGAAGCCCCCATCATATAATGAAATTAGAGTGACATTCTTGGAGAAAGAAGTCGAAAAGATGAAGGTCTGGTTTGAAGAGTATAAGGAAGAATGGCAAAAAATCGGTTGTCCAATCATATTTAATGGTTGGTGAGACAGAAAGAAGAGATCCTTGCAATTTATGGTAAATTGTCCCAAAAGAACTTGTTTATATCTTCAATAAATACTTCAAACATTTCCAAGACTGCTAAAAATATTTATCAACTATTCGATGAGGTTGTAGATAAGATTGGTGAAGGAAATCTTATCCAAAAGAGGAAAATGATTTATTCAATTCCTATTGGAGGATTTTGAAAAGAAATTGGTGTTGCATAAAGTGACTATTGAAAAGGCTAGGAGGATTACGGCTTATGTATATATATATATATATTCAAGAACTATGTTGCATACTTGGTTAAGAGAGTTTACTAGAAACAAAGATTTAATTAGGTCGGCCGTGACTCATTTGGCTACAGCTTATTTGACTCAGGGTTGCTTTTAAGAGCACAAAGATGCATTAATAATTATGTTAAGCTCTAGGTAGTAGAAGAAAAAGTAAATTTGCTTGCTCCAAGATGGTAAAGGAAATTGAGGCAATTATTTTGGATTGTCGGGTGTTAAGGCTCGTTAACTCATATATTCCTACAATGGGATTTCTTTATGAGTACATGCACCAAGCAAAGGAGAAGATCAAGCTTAATTTTGGTCGGGGAGAAGATGCTTGTATGAAGCCGCATCAGAGAGCACCTGTTGTGGATGCCACAACTGAAACGTCAGAAGGTTGAGGGTTTTAGCCAGAAGAGGCGGCTGCCTTGGGGAATCAGCTACTTCGAAAAATTTAGGACGACATGCGTGGTATTGAAGCTGGGTTAGAGGTTTGCTTGGCATCGGTTTTCGACTGAGTAGAGTTGACAAGGAGACCGGCGACGGACAAAACTGCTGCGGCGCCAGGAGACCAAGACGGGTATGGCCCCAAGAAGATAGAGGCCGAGATGCCTGAGCCCGGGCTGGGGACGCCGATTTTGGGAGGCTGTAATTTAAGGGTTGACAGCATCATCCAGGTTAACTTCAAAATGACTGTCGGGAGGTATGGATCGAGGCGGCAAGACGTCAGGAGACAAGTCTGGGATACGGTGGCAACGGTGGTATGAAGCCCAACACTGGGGAAGGATTTGAGAGACTGCCGCAGGAACTATTAGCCACCAGAAGAACGATGCCCTTGCTGCTGGCGGGACCGCGACGTTTGTCCTTAAGGAGGGACGGAGGTCTTGCTGGTTCCTACAGTGAGGAAATTAAAAGTAAATGAATTCACCGAAAATTAAAGTAGAAGTGAAGGAAGGGGATACCGGGTTGCTGAATCGTTTGAGTTTGCTAAGGACCATAGTGTCTTTGCATAGGCAACCATCGGACCAAGAGTGCAGCTTGCTCGGTCGGCCGGCGGTACAAGACGACGAACCTAAGCATACATAAAAAAAAAATCTACCTTTTCGTAGCAGTGAAGATGGTGCTAATATCATCTTTCCTCCCTCTCTCTGTTTTTCTACTCTTCTTTCGTGTGTTTTATGAGTCAATCTGTCTGTGCCTCTTACTTTTCCGGGTCTAAGCTATTTATAAGGAGTCAATAGTGCTTTATTGATTTTTTTTAAGATTTTTCATGATTTTGTGTTTTTGATTATTTTTCCTGATTTTGTTTTTTTGATTAATTTTCCCGATTATGTGTTTTTGCTAATTTTTCTGATTTTGTGGAAAAATTGAGGTATGACACATGGTAATGTGCAACCTAAAACAATCGAAAATAATTTACTCCCGAATTTATTACAGATGTGAGGGCTAAAAATATGTACTTGTTATGTCCAAAAACGTTTGTAGATGGCCATAAGTGTAAAGTGCAATCGCAACATAGAGAGATCGTCATAAAAGAAACATTAGATGCATCTATGGGGAAAGAGGAAGAATTGAAGGAAGACCTACCATCCTTGATTTCTTTGAACGATATTACTTGAAATAATGCATTTCAAACTATAAAGGATACTAAGAAAGTGAACGAAAATAATTTGAACATCCTTATAGATTCAGAGAGTACTCGTAAGTTTTTTGGATGATGGCATAGCTAAGAAATTGTAATGCAAGATCAAACTTTGTTGCCAGTTACGATATCGTTGCCAAATGGTGAAACCGTAGACAACAGCTCATGCATTATGTTGGTGCTATTAGGGAATTATGATATGATATTTAGGTGAATAGTTATCTTCTCTTGGGCCTGTTCTATGAGACTTTAAACAATTAATGATGGATTTCATTACAAAAGAAAGAGACATATGCTAAGAGGGAGAAGACTAAAGTAATTAATTAGGTTAATGACAAGTAATTGCGGAAAATGGTTCATAAAGGTTAGTATTCATCATCTTGGGTTTGTTGTAGGTAGTGGGCTAAAAATATGTGCTTATTTTGCCCAAAAAAGGTTGTGGCTAACCATTAGTGTAAGGTGCAATTACACAAGATCGAGATCATCACGAAAGAAATATGCACTTGTAGGGATTGAAGAAGAACAAAGGAAAAGTCTTATAATGCCTGATATAACTATCAAGGAGAAGATTCTTAGAGTGCCTGATATGACTATCAAGGACAAGATTCTTATAGTGCCTGAGATGCAACAACTCTTACAAGAATTTGATGATATTTTTTTAGATAGCCAACTACGCCACCTCCTCACAGATCACATAATTATTGAATCCATTTGAAAGAATGGACCTCTCTTATCAATATCAGACCGTATCGATATCATATTATTCAGAAGGAAGTAATTAAGAATATGGTGAAAGAGATGCTAAAAGCTGTTGTAATCAGAACAATCCAAAACCCCTTTTCTTTTCCAATTGTATTGATGATGAAGAATGATGGTAGGTACTTGGTGATTATGAATTTATTACAGGGAGTTGAATAAACACACAATGAAAGATAAGCTTCCAATGCCTATTATAAAATAGTTATTGGATGAATTAATTATACGGAGTTGTGCTAATTTTAAAGATTGATTTGCGATTAGGGTATTGAAAAATTAGAATGAATCCAATTGATATTCGAAAAACAACATTTTGAACCTATGAAGAACATTATGAATTCTTGTTTATGACATTTGGCTTCACTAATGGTCCTTTCACATTTTAACACCTTATGAATATTGTGTTCAAGTAATATTTGAAGAAGTTTGTTTTATGTTTATTTGATGATATTTTGATTTACAACAGAAGATTGGAGGATAATATTTGTCAGTCTAGAAAGTCTTAACGATTACGAGGAAACATCCTTTATTGCAAAGATGTCAAAGTGTATTTTTGGAGTTAAAAAGAAGTGGAATATCTAGGGCATGTAATATCTGAGAAAGGAATAAATAGAGACCCTGGTAAGATAAATCATTATTAAACTGACCTTGACCAAAAAGTGTGAAAGAATTGATGGGTTTTCTTTGGTTGATTGGATATTACCAAAAGTTCATTAAAGGATAAAGTATTATAAGCAAACCACTGACAAGCTTATGGAAGAAAAATGTTTTTATACGAGATGCAATAACTACAACTTTCCAAGAGTTAAAAGACGTCATGATCACACCATGTCTTAGGTTTTCCTAATTTCTCTGTAAAATTTGTTGTCGTGACAAACACCTCAGCCATAGAAATGAGAGTTGTTTTGACTCAAAATGTGTATCTTATTTACATATATTAATAAAGCATTCTCAGAAAAAACACAAACTACTTCAACTTAAGAGAAAGAATTGCTCGCTATGATATTTGCAATTGAGAAATGGAAACCTTACGTCATTGGCATACATTTTGTAATAAAAGCAAATTATTTTAGTTTGAAATATCATTTTAGAGAAAAATATTACTTCAACTTTTCAAAGCAAATGTTTGCCAAAGTTGTTGGGACTTGATTATGAGGTGATTTATATAAAAGGTACGGAGAATGGAGTTGGAGATGCTCTTTCTATATTGCAATGGAATGAGGTGATGCATTTGATCTTGTCTCAAATGAGTATAGATCTTAGAAAATAAATTCAGTAGACTTAGTCCTTGGATGCACATTTGTAGGAAATAATCCAGTAATTGCATGGGGATGGTCTTAAGAGACATTACTCATCGACATAAGGAGAATGAGAAGGTAAATTGGTAGTGGGGAGTAATGAAGATGTATGAAGAAGGATCATTTCCTTATTTCATGATGATCCTATAAGGGGACATTTAGGAACGTAGGTAACACTTAAAAGGATAAAAAATTTCTTATACTAGAAGACGCTTAAGAAGGATATTAGGAATAATATTCAAAGTTGTGAGATTTGCTAGAAATGCAAACCACTATTAGCCAAATCAGCAGGATTGTTGCACCCATTGCTAATATACCTGATGCTATTTGGACTAATTTATCAATGTATTTCATTGAAGGATTACCTAAATCAAAGAGAATGATACTATTGTGGTGGTGGTTGACATACTAAGCGAATATGCCCGTTTTCTTCTTCTTACTCATCCTTTCGATTGCATGGCATGCCAAAAACTATAGTATTTGATGGGGACAAGGTGTTCCTTAGTTTAAAGGAATTGTTCATAGTACAACAAATGTCTCTTTTAATTCTTCTAGTTATCATCCACTAACAGTTGGGCAATCGGATGTGGCCAACAAGTGTTTAGAAACTTACCTGCATTGTATGTCTGGAGAGAAGCCAATAGAGTAGGCTCAATGGATATAATTGGCCAAGTGGTGGTACAATACCACTTATCATTTTTCTGCCAAAATGACACTATATGAAATCGTTTATGGACAAACTCATGCAATACACCTACCTTTTATTGAGGGTAATAGTGTGATGAGTTGATAGACAGGAGTTTGGCATCTAGGGAAAAATGATTGATAATGCTTAAGTTTAATTTAAAAATAACATAAGATAGAACGAGAACTCAGGTTGATAAAGGTAGATAAAAAAGTAACTATAGGTGGGTGACTTAGTCTTTGTTAAACTTCAACCTGATAGGCATAAGTCTCTTGCTCAAAGATCTTAGGATAAATTGGCCCTCAAATACTTTGGACCTTTTTCTATTAGAGCTAAGATAGGCATTGTAACACAAAACTATTATTGTCAGATGAGTGTAAAATCCACCATATTTTTCATGTATCCTTATGAGAAATATGAAGGATCTCCACCTCCCGTTTGTCTTATACCATATGTGCATGCACATCACCAGCTTATGAGATAACCAATTGTGGCTTTAGACAGAAAATTAGTCCAAAAAGGAGATCGAGGTATAGTGTATATGAGGATATCGTTAGCAGATTCCAAAATTTGATTTTGTAAGAGCTTGACGACAAGCTCTGCTAGGGGGATGGATTTGTACACGGTGGGTGATGAGTATAAGAGTCTAGCAGGAAGTGTACAAGCTAAGTATGAAAAAAAATTACATAATTAAGCTTGGGGACCAGGTTTAATTGAAGGGGGAAGAATTGTCATATGAAAATGTAGCTGGGAGAGAAGATGGAAGAGGACGAATTATAGGAGTAACCGGAGGAACAGAGGATGAAACCGAGAGTATACTGGCCAGAGGCGTCAAAACTACAGGAGAAACGAGAACTATTAAATTGGAAGTGTACAAGTAATATAGGAACAATAGCTAGTTACAGTACTAGCTAAATAAGTACATTACTAATTACTTTGTACAAGTTAGGTGATTATGTTACATTTCTTCATCTTCTTCCTCCCGTCAAATATGTGATTGCTTGAGTTCTTCAAGCTGGTGATGGTATGAAAGTTCTTATCTTCAATTCTACCTTTATTTTTAGATTTTCTCCATCTGAACCCGAGGATCATTTCAATATCTTACTTATAAAACTTTTGTATGGTCTTTTTATTGATATTCAAACTGCACTTTAATATATTTTTTGAAATTATGATCATTTTAATTAAAATTTTAGTGTGAATTTCTTATTTATTTTTGTAAGAATGATGTTATTGATTTTCAAGTGATTGTTAGAGTATTATAGTCATGTATTAATTTTCAATTTTCTTAATCAATTAAATAAATTTTAATTAGGTAACTATTTTGGAAAATAAAATTAATTCGAATGAGCAGCTTTTAAAAATTTAAAGTCAAACACTTGTACAAACATGGGAAGGTTATTTATATTTTTAAATTATTTTTTCCAAACACTTAAAGTAATTAATTCAACAACTAATTTTAGTTGAGCAATTCTTAATAAACGCTTTTCCATAAGTTACCCTATCCCAAACGAAGAAAAGGGAAGATAATCAACAACGGAGGAAAGGCTTTTTGCCCTGCACGATTAGAATGAACTTAACTTCTTATTTAGGATTGTAACGGGACACACGATAGTTAGATTTGTTTCACTTGATCTAGAGTTAAGGTGTGTTGAATCTTAATGCCTGTGATTAATTGAACAATTGAGAGGATTTAATACATCAAATTAAACTCAAGAGATTTTATCTGTAGAACAAACCTAGCTAAAAATCTAAATAATCAAGTTATTAAAACAATTAGATAAATAGTATAGATGTGTTAAAACATAGGACTTATAGGAATATATGGTTGGTGGTTATCCTAGGCGGTTCCAAAGATGATTACAAATAATAATAAAAACAACTTTTGGTTAATGAAAATGTTCATAGGGCGTTTTTCTTCAAGAAAAAGAGACGAGCGTTAATAAAGTGAATTATCGGGGAATAGTCATAATTTGTTTTAGATAATTTTTCTCCTGTTTGATTAGTCGGTTATTTTCAATCGATTAATTTTGTCGATGTGCTTTTCCTAAATTTAATTTTTAATTAATTTGATTACATTATGGATCATTCATACAGAGGGAATTTATATGTTTAGTCTCCATGAAACTTCATGATATTTACTCTCCGTCTTGTATTGCCTATGCACTTAGTAATAAACCCGCCAATTATTATGTTAATTAATAATAATTAAAATTAGAAAATTAATCTCAATTAAATAAACGTGAAATTGATTATTTTTACGTTTTTTCTTTCGAAGTAGAAGTCCGTAAAAGTATACAATGAGATTATACATGAATAGAGTGAAATCATGGTGGACCAAATTGAGCATTGATCCTCCCACATTCTTCTTCATCCCATGCGAGCGAGCGCGTCTGGTTTTCCTTTTGGGCTAAGATGATTATTTTTTGTTGAATTATATGAATGGAAAAAGATCGGCCACCTAAGTTTCTAACATTTTTTAGAGAAAAGGTATAGATTAGGCAGATTTATCTTCTTAAAATCTGGGAGAAAAGCATAATATTTTAATGAGACAAAATCCCCAAAAACATGGCCTTTCTATAGTATTGTATTAGAGGATGTGAATTGGACCTCACTAATCGGGCAAAAATATTTTAAGAGTCCATAGCCATCACCTCTGTTATTTCAACATGGCCCATAACTGTTGTACAGAATAATCAACAACGGAGGGAAATATATCCTTTAGATCAATAAAAGTATGATGTAATAAATAATATTTGAAGAATATTTTCCATACAAGATCGTGTAATTGGTAGAAAATAAAAGATTCTCCCAACAACAAACACTTAAAAAAAAGTAGTTGTCAGAAAAATCATAACTGCAACAATCAATAAAAGAAGAAGAAGATCGTCCCTCCCTCTCCCTTCTCTCCTGTCTACACGTTCATTCCTCCACGTCCCATTTCGCGGCAGAAGGGAAGATCATAACAGAGTGTTTGGCTTTTTTATATAAGGTGTATGATCGCTAAATTCCCACTATATGGATCATAACAAGTAATATAGAAATGAGCAGAGTTATCATTTCCACGATGATAGCAATTAAAATCCTTTAGCATACACAATTGCAATTTTTATATAGCCAAACAAATAGTAAAAAAATGAGTTTTTAAATCAGAAAATTAAACTAGTAAGAAATAAATATCAAAGCAAAGAATCGGAATTCAATAGACGGAAAAGCCTAGGATTAAGTATTCGTTAAACCCCTTCACTCGTTTATCCCAAATTTATACTAATTATTCTAAACCACCATAAACCACCATAAAGAATTATGGTGCCTCTCCCGAGTTTACAAAGAATTATTCTAAACCACCATAAACCTATATCCCTATAGTGAATTAGGAAAGCCAGAACACATTAAGATTCAATCCTTTATTGGTCACCTAGAAATATATCTCCCGATACTACTTACTAGCCAATTTGCTCCCCGATATTAACCAAGGCTATTTCGTTCATGTTCTCTCCTAAAATTTATCTCCCGAGTTTAATTTAGGATAACAAATCAATACAATTCATTGATCAGACAAATTGTATGCATTAAGATCAAACGAAATAAATAAACATCTAAAGTACGAATTTGTTCTAAAACGAGTTCATGAAATTCAACTACACAATTTGGTTCAACATAATCCTAACCAAGAAAATTTAGCCGAGCATCGTTTTCGAGACGCAATTCAAAGAAAAGAAAAGCATCCTAAACAATAATCTAACTCCCTTCTTCTCCCTCGTCGAAGGTTTTTTTATAGCATAAGGAACAAAGTCCTTTCATAGTCCTAAAGAAGTAAACCCTAGAGAATCTCTGAAAATCTGGGATAAAATCGTTTTTATCTTCAATTAGTCCTCCTCCACGCGTGACCTTCAAGTCTTTTCCCTTGCACAGAATCTTTGTAGATACGCCGAAATCTTCTTGTTTCCGTTTTTAATATGAAATAAACCCAAAATTCGGCAGTATCCAAATTCTTGAGAGTAATGTGAGATAACAAGAAATAATATGCAATAAGCGCGATATTTTACAAATCTAACAAATTCTAGGTACGAAATTGACATAAATAACTCTACTTTCATAGAGTTATCACGCCCCAAACCTAAATTTTGCTAGTCCCGAGCAAAGATAAAAAGCTAAACGACTCTCCTCAGCAAACCCAAGTCACTCAAACGTGGAAACACCTCTCATAACATTCTCAGAAATGCTCGCATCCTTCTCATACATCACGATTCCATTCAGTACCTAGCATGCTCAATTAAAAGCTTTAAAATATGATATCTTCATCCCAGCAGGTTGCACACTCAACATTAACAAGCATACACTCCCAATAGCTCATGTCAACCAGTAACTTGCAAAGATCACCACAAACATCCCTATCCACTCATCAAAGGTTTTTTTACTTTTTACGATCATTACTCTTTCTTTTTCTTTTACGGTTGCACGACTCTAAATGTATCATTTAATTCCGGCAAAAGCTCATGTAGCGAGCTCTCAATCAATGACTCTCAGTTCAGTTGAACCAAGGCATTAGGTGATAAGGCACCCCTCGGATCAATCACTCAAGCTAGCACGGAAGACTCACACCGCAAGCACATTTCAGGAAACATCTTTTCTCTATTTTTTTTTAAAATTTTACCTGAACATTGGTACTCAGAGCCTTGGCAAAGTTATTTTCTTTTCTTTTCCTTTTTTTTTCTCTTCTTTTTTAACACAATGACCAAAGACTTCGTTTCAAGAGATAATTCAGGCTACTCCACTCGTCACTAGTCACCATGCATTCTAAGGAGATGTAACCTATCGCCGCTAAGCACAGTTCCTACTAGGAGATCTTTTTTTTTTAAATTCGAAAAATTTTGGCACACTAAGCAAAGAACTTCATCTTTCTGCACTTTACGAATGCAAACCTTAAGCGCATCATCGAGTAAAGACATTCCCTGTTCAAGTTTCTAAGGCTACGCTGAGAAGTAATGACCTAAAATAAGACAAAAAACAAAAAATTGACCTAAACATGACTCACCCTCAATAAATACCACTTCCAAATTTAACACCACTCAATGTCACACGACATCCCCAAGCCTAAACAAAGCAACGTCCTCGGCGCGAAAGTGAATAAGTGAGATATACTCAAAAAGAGATAGAGGATATGTGTACTCACTCAGCTATAGCATCTGAGTCGCTATCCTCATCGTCCTCATCAAACATCGAGGGTGGAGTTGGTTGCTCGCCAAGATCCGATATATCCACGTTGAATGTCTACAGACCTTTGATGGCATGCAATTGAATATTCAATGAATTCATCCATCCTCGTCCAGTTATCCCGGGCATTAGACGTGCTGGTAGACGGAATGGCAGCGACTTGGCGGCGATTCGTGATTTTGGGTGCGTGAGCACTTCCTGGGAAAAGAGATTAGGGTAAGAAGGAACAATTTCCCGAGGTGTTTTTAATTTTCATTAATTAATTTTTTTCTTTCAAATTTTGGTGCAGCTGCACGAAGTTTCTGTGCACTTGAGGTCGTCATGGTGCAGCTGCACGAAGTTTCTGTGCACTTGAGGTCGTCATGGTGCAGCTGCACGAAGTTTCTGTGCTTCTGTGTTCTCGGCAGTGCACCTGCACGAAATTTTGATGCAGCTGCACAAAGTTTATGTGGCTTCCCATCCGTCTGCGATGCAGCTGCCCGACTTTGCTGCTTTTCACCCCTAAACATGACAATTGAAGACATTAAATTGAAATAGTAATCAAAATGAAAGTAATTAAACTTACGAAAACGAAAAAAATAAGAAAGAACTTGGGTTGCCTCCCAAGACGTGCTTGGTTTTAAGTCCTCGGCTTGACGTTCCCAAGTAATCATGCTTCGCTCATCAACAATGTCATCTGACCTTGATCGACACTTCCTCCCAAATAATGCTTCACTCTACTTGCATTTATTTTGAACTTACCTTGATCCTTCAACCTCTCCAATTCAAGAGCTCCATACAAATACATTTGGGTAATCTTGAACGGTCCTAACCAACGAGATTTCAATTTGCCAGGAAACAATTTTAAACGTGAGTTAAAAAGCAAAACGGGCTGGTCTGGTTTGAACTGTCGATCTTTGATGCGTGGGTCATGCCATTTCTTCGTTTTATCTTTATAGATCCTGGAATTCTCATATGCATCCAGCCGAAATTCTTCAAGTTCATCGAGTTGAAGTAATCGTTGTTTACCTGCAATTTCAAGATCAAGATTAAGCTTATGGATTGCCCAAAACTCTTTGTGCTTTAGCTTAACGGGTAAGTGACAAGCTTTCCCGTAAATCAATTTGAAAGGTGAGGTGCCAATTGGTGTCTTGTAAGCCGTCCTATAAGCCCATAAAGCATCAACCAATTTGCGCGACCAATCCTTCCGATTTGGGCTAACCGTCTTTTCCAAGATTCTTTTGATTTCTCTGTTGGATACCTCAACTTGGCCACTCGTCTGAGGATGTTAGGCCAATGCTACCTTGTGATTCACGCCATATTTCTTCATGAGGGCATTGAATTTGACATTAAAGAAGTGTGAACCTCCGTCACTTATTATTGCATGCGGTGTCCCGAATCGTGTGAATATCTGCTTTAGAAACTTCAAAACTCCACTAGCATCGTTAGTAGGCAAAGCAATAGTATCTTCCAATGATTTGATCTGTACACTTTTTGAATAAAAGCAGTTCATCCCAAAAGTAATATCTAACATCATGTAAAAACCTTTTTCTTTGTTGGTATGACTGATCCGGTGGTAGGATATCAGCTACAATGTAGTTCACGTAATCAGCATACCATGGTGTAGCCACATCAACCCCAAACAGTTGTTCGTCAAGAAACACATCATTTATAAGTGTTCCGTCTGGGATCCTGTCGTCGTTTTCCAGCCTTGATAAATGGTATTCCACCTGATTGTCCGCTCCTTTCCTGTCCACAATCTCAAGATTGAATTCTTGAAGGAATAACACCCATCGGATTAGTCACAGTTTTGCATTAGCCTTTGAAATTAAATATCTTATTACTGCATGGTCAGTGTATACAATAACTTTCGATCCAATAACATAAAATATGAATTTATCAAAAGCATGAACTATGGCTAACATTTATTTCTCTGTGGTTGAGTAATTTACCTGTGCACTATCCAAGGTTTTACTTGAATAATAAATTACATGGAATACATTTTCTTTCTTCTGGCCAAGCCCAGCTCCCATAGCAAAGTCACTTGCATCACACATTAGCTCAAAAGGCATTGACCAATCTGGTGCAACAATAATTGGTGCAGAAACTAACCTCTTTGTAAGCTCGATGAATGCCTCCATGCATTTGCCATCAAAGACAAATGCGGTATCCTTCTCCAACATGTTGCAAAGTGGTTTTGTTATCTTGGAGAAATCCATGATAAATCTTCTATAAAAACATGCATGGCCAAGAAAACTACGCATTCCCTTCACAGATGAAGGTGGTGGTAAGCGTTCAATTGTTTCCACTTTGGCTTTGTCGACTTCAAAACCGCTTTCTGAAATTCGGTGGCCTAAAACAATTCCTTTACGAACCATAAAGTGACATTTCTCCCAATTGAGAACAAGATTAGTTTCTTCGCATCGAGTAAGCACCGTAGATAAATTATCAAGGCAATGCTCGAAAGATAATCCAAAAACAGAGAAATCGTCTGTAAATACCTCAATACTTTGTTCGATCATATCAGAAAAAATTGCAGTCATGCACCTTTGAAAAGTGGCAGGTGAGTTACACAATCCGAAAGGCATCCGGAGGAAGGCGAACATTCCATAAGGGCAGGTGAATGTTGTCTTTTCTCGGTCTTCCGGTGCGATTGCAATTTGATTGTAACCTAAATATACATCAAGAAAACAATAAAAACTTTTTCCAGCCAAACGATTAAGCATTTGATCAATAAAAGGTAAAGGAAAATGATCTTTGCAGGTGGCTGCATTTAGTTTCCGATAATCCATGCAAACTCTCCAACCGGTGACTGTTCGCATTGGGATGAGCTCGTTCTTTTCGTTTTCCACCACGGTCATGCCGCCTTTCTTTGGAACGCACTAAACTGGACTCACCAACGAACTGTCTGAGATGGGGTATATAATTCCTATATCTAACCACTTTATTATTTCTTTTCTTACCACCTCTTTCATATTCGGGTTGAGCCTCCTCTGTTGCTCGATCGAAGCTTTCTTGTTGTCTTCAGGCCTAATCTTGTACATGCATAGCGCGTGACTAATTCCCTTAATGTCTGCAATGCTCCATCCAAGAGCTATTTTGTGCTCTTGAAGCACTCGCAATAGTTCCTCTTCCTGTTTGTTAGATAATGCAGCCGAAATAATAATTGGAAGAGTACTAGCTGAACCTAAAAATGAATACCTCAGGTGCTCCGGTAGCGGTTTAAGTTCTAACTTCGACGGCTCTTCTATTGATGGTTTTGCTGCAAAGATGGGGCATTCCAATGGTTCAGCCCGTGGCACATGACGCATATATGCAGCCTGCTCTATCTCAGCTTCGTCACTCTTCGTTACAACATCTTTTGGTTCATCCTCTTGTGGCCACTCTTCGATTGGTGCAACCACGTATTTTTCAAACAAGTCTCCATACAAGATTTCATCATTCACGTCCACGAAGCTGCATTCATCAATCTCATTAGGAATACTCATGGCATTACATATGTTAAAAGTTACCTCTTGATCATGGACACGCATGGTAAGTGCGCCCTTTTGTAAGTCAATTAAAGTTCGTCCTGTGGCTAAGAAAGGTCTTCCCAATATGATTGGAATTTCTTGATCTTCTTCATAATCTAAAATGATAAAGTCAGCTGGGAAAATAAATTTATCGACCTTTACCAGCATGTTTTCAATTACGCCCTTTGGATAAGTGTAAGACCGATCAGCTAATTGCAAAGTTAAAGATGTCGGTTTTACCTCCCCGATGTTCAACTTCTCAAATTGATGCTTGCACCTAAATCACAAAAGGAATAACATGAAAATTGAGTTCCAATGCTATAGGGGATAGTGAACTTACCTGGGTCCTTTAATTTCGGTGGTAGCTTCTTTTTCAAAGTGGCACTGCACTCCTCAGTAAGTGCAATTGTCTCATGCTCACCGATTCTTCTCTTCCTTGACAACACCTCCTTCATGAATTTGGCATATTTAGGCATTTGCTCCAAAGCTTCCGCAAATGGAATATTAATCTACAATTGCTTAAAAAATCTAGAAACTTTATGTATTGATGCCCGTCAGTAGATTTTTTAAGCCTTTGCGGAAAAGGAATTTTGGGTACAAATGGTGGTTTTGAGGTGTGCACCTTTGTAGTTGCGACATCAGTCGACCCCTTATCATTTGTCTCGCCTCCTCCTTCGCTTGTTTTCTGTTTGTGGCGTTTCTCCCTAGCTTGTTCCTTCTCCACCGCCATCTTCTCGAAGTCTTCATCGAAATCTTGACCATTGCAAAGGGTGACGGCGTTGCAATGCTCTCTTTTGGGATTTACCTTGGTGTTGCTTGGTAAAGTTCCATATGGTCTGCTGGTAATAGAACTTGCAATTTGCCCTATTTGCACTTCCAATTGTTTAATGGACGTAGCATAGTCCTTCAGGATCATTTCTTGACGCTTTTGAACCTCCTCTTGTTGTTTCCGGGTTTCCTCCTGACTGGCAAGCAACCGGGTTAGTAATTCATCAACATTAGGCCTATTCTCAGCTGCAGGTGGCTGTTTTGTGGTCATAAAACCAGGAGGCTGATTCATCCTTGGTTGACATAGTTCTTGTGGCCTTGCATTGTTTCTCCATGAGAAGTTTGGGTGATTTCTCCATCCAGGATTGTTGGTGTTGGAAAACGGGTTGTTCCGTGGATTGGAGCCTGCATAATTTACTTCTTGCGCTTCTACCTGGTCCTCATCTACCTGCATATCATAATACATGCTATTAGATATCGGTTTTGGAGTTCGGAGAGCAGCGACTTCCCTGGTGAGCTTCTCAAGCTGAGCGTTTATAGATGTCACTGTATCCATTTGATGCAGCCCGGCGACCCCTCTTGTTGATGTTTTTCGCTGACCGTTGTTGGCGGTTTGTTCGAACAACTCCAAGGATTCTTCAGGTGTCTTGTTCATCAAAGTTCCTCCTGCAGCAGAATCCACTGTGGATTGAAGCTGATCTGCCAAACCATCGTAGAAGCTTTACACGAGCATCCACTTTGGGATCTCATGGTGTGGGCATAGACGTAATAATTCTTTGAAACGCTCCCAAGCTTCATTCATGGATTCAGTTGAATGTTGACGGAAGGTTGTGATCTCGTTCCTGATCCTAACGGTTCGGCTCGGTGGGTAGTAATTGGCCAAGAATAGCTTCGAAAGATCCTCCCATGTTCGGACTGCCTCTTCCGGCAAGGAATCAAGCCATGATCGAGCCTTGTCCCGTAACGAAAACCGAAACAATCTCATTCGGACCGTCTCGGCTGACACTCCATTGCATCTAAACGTGTCACGTAAATCCTCGAAGCGAGTAAGGTGCAATGAGGGTCTTCGTTTGTTAAGCCTCCAAAACTTGAGTTCTCAATCATGTGGAGTATGGACAGCTTGATCTCAAAATTCTGAGCCTGAATTGCTGGACGAAGAAATCTGGTGGGCTCATGGGGAGTAGGTTGAGCGACGTCTCGCATTGTCCTTCTTGGAGTTGGTGGATTAACTTCTTGAATCACGTTGTTATTGCCATTGTTCTGATTTGTGTCTGCCATCGTGCTCCGTTGACTCCTTCTGAGTGCTCGAAATGTCCTCTCAATCTCAGGATCGAACGCAAATAAATCTTCGCTGTGCGGACAACGCATACACCTGAAAAAGAGATAAAGAAAAAAATTAAACTACTTGGTCAACACAAATTGCTTTCGTTGCAAGTAAAAGATTCTAAAATCTATCCCCGGCAATGGCTCCAAAAACTTGATCGCAAAATTCGCACACCGCAAGTATACGGATCGCAACAAGTAATATAGAAATGAGCAGAGTTATCATTCCCACGAGGATAACAGTTAAAATCCTTTTGCATACACAATTGCAATTTTTATTTCGCCAAACAAATAGGAAAAAAATGAGTTTTTAAATCTGAAAATTAAACTAGTAAGAAATAAATATCAAAGCAAAGAATCGGAATTCAATAGACGGAAAAGCCTAGGATCAAGTATCCCGTCCTTGTTTCGTTAAACCCCTTCACTCGTTTATCCCAAATTTTTACTAATTCTGTTCACTAACCGGATTCTTATGTCCCTAAGTGCCTCTCTCGAGATTACAAATGATTATTCTAAACCACCATAAATCTATATCCCTGTAGTGAATTACGAAAACCAGAACACATTAAGATTCAATCCTTTATTGGTTACCTAGAAGTATATCTCCCGATACTACTTACTAGCCAATTCGCTCCCGTGATGTTAACCATGGCTATTTCGTTCATGTTCTCTCCTAAAATTTCTCTCCCGAATTTAATTTAGAATAACAAATCAATACAATTCATTGATCAGACAAATTGCATGCATTAAGATCAAGCGAAATAAATAAACATCCAAAGTACGAATTTGTTCCAAAACGAGTTCAAGAAATTCAACTACACAATTTGGTTCAACATAATCCTAGCCAAAAAAGTTTAGCCGAGCATCGATTTCGAGACGCAATTCAAAGAAAAGAAAAGCATCCTAAACAATAATCTAATTCCCTTCTTCTTCCTCGTCGAAGTTTTTTTATAGCCTAAGGAACGAAGTCCTTTTATAGTCCTAAAGAAATAAACCCTAGAGAATCTCTGAAAATCCGGGATAAAATCTTTTTTTCTCTTCTATTAGTCCTCCTCCACGCGTGACCAGAATCTTTGTAGATACGCCGAAATCTTATTATTTTCGTTTTTAATCTGATATAAACCCAAAATTCGGCAGTATCCAAATTCTCGAGAGTAATGTGAGATAACAAGAAATAACATGCAATAAGCGCGATATTTTATAAATCTAACCAATTTTAGTTATGAAATTTACATTTCGTAGAGTTATCGGTGGTCCCCGAACAAGGATTGGCGAGATCATGTCGAGAAAGGATTATTTAGAGGGGGAGGCAAGACAATCTCCTGAAGCTCGTCCAGGTTCTCTCCTTCCTTGTCGTGTTCACCGCTGGGGTCATCCTAAGGCCTTCTCACCAGCACCCACATGAGTGCCCACAACCCCATTCTTCTCCTACAATTACGTCTCTGCTGCCCCTCCTTCCCAGACCACAGGCCTTTGTGCCAAGATTGTGGAGACGGCCAGGGTAGAGATGAGAAGAAGTGCGTGAAGGCGGACTGCCTCAGCATGGAGGCCTTCCTGCATCCTCAAAACTTGAGCCATGGGATGACTGACGACGAGATCATGTGGAGGGTGTCGTTGGTGCCGAGGAAGGTGGAGTTCCCTTTCAAGAGGGTCCCTAAGGTCGCCTTCATGTTCTTGACGAGGGGTCCGCTGCTGATGCTGCTGCTTTGGGAGAAGTTCTTCGAGGGGCAGGACAAGAATCTGTACTCAGTTTACATCCACTCGCACGGATATGATGTTAAACTGTTAAACGAGTCTGCTTTTTACGGCCGCCACATTCCAAGTCAGGTGAGGACATCGTGGCTGTCAATTCACATGTAATATTTTCTGAGGAGTTCACTGAGTTATTGCTTCTATGTTTTCCGGGTAACCCTTTTTGGAAGATCGTTCAATGGGGTTCTGTGAAGCTGGTCGATGTGGAGCGGCGCCTCCTCGCAAACGCCCTCCTCAACCAGTCGAACAAGCGGTTTGTCCTCCTGTCAGAGAGCTGTATACCAGTCTACAACTTCCCTATTATCTACGAGTACCTCAGCCGTTACAACCGCAGCATGCTCCCTTGCATCTTGCTCCACCAGTGGCGAAAGGGTTCACAATGGTTCGAGATCAAACGGGAACTTGCCACACATATCATTGCCGATACCTTATATTACGACCTCTTCAAAAGATACTGCAGGCCTGCTTGCTACCCGGACGAGCACTACATCCAGACATATCTCCACATGTTCCATGGCTCACAAAACGTAAACCAACCAGTCACATGGGTTGACTGGATCCTGGGGGGGCCACACCCGGCCACCTTCAGGAAGGATGACATCAATGAATACGAGCGATCAGGGACAACGGGACGTCATGCTCGTATAACTAGGAGAATATAACAATTTGCAACCTCTTTGCAAGGAAGTTCGCTGCCAGTGCGTTGGAACCGTTGCTCAACCTAACGACGACAGTGCTGGAATTTTAGATCGCCTGCTCTGATCTTACACACAAACGCACGTGTTCCGCTCATTCTTCCCGGAAGGTACATTCTAGTATGCACAAGAGAGAGTAACGAGCACGATCCTCGATGGGCGGCTTCGCACTCCGATAAGACATTGTGGGGAGACTTTGTATGATTTGATTGCCTGGCCCGGGGGGGGGGGGGGGGAAGAAATGTTCCCTGCTATTTTTAGGTTGGTAAGTTCTAAGTTTTCACATTTCAAAGCATTTTGTTTCGACTTCTCCCAGAATAAACATGATCCGTGCAACTTGATCCCCAGAAGGATTTGCTCGTGTTCCAAACCCCAAGTTTCTCGATGTTTGTAATGCTCCTGTTTGGACGTGGCCTTTTTCCTTACAGAGATGAGATAGCATGTGGGCATAATCCTCTCGAATGCAACCTTAGCAAATCCGAGTGGCTAGATTGCAGTCCAATTCCTTCCTAATCCAGAGAAGCCTCTCTGGTAATTCCGCACAACTTGTTTAGGGCCGGGGGAAACAGAATGTGCAGGTAACGTCAAGAGTGTCCAATTTTAAGACATGCTGCTTCATCAGGACAAAGGGATAAGGAGAATGGCTACAAACAGCTACAGCATACTCCCGTGCCATTCAATTAAGTCAGAAAAATAGCATTCATCATATACTCCGTTACCACTAGCTGCAAGCATATCCAGCTAAGGCTTTCTAAGGAGATTTCCAAAACATCCATCTTTGCCAACATTGCTCAAGGGATTTACGAAAGAGTCCCGTGGCACATCCAAATCGAAAGAAGAGTCATGATGAAATAGCACTCCCAAACACTACATCTACTTATTCTTAAGACATGAAACATATATATAGAAGACGGTCCATCTCTTCCCAGTTTCGAGATGCATGGCCAATTGAAACATGGTTACAGAATGGCACAACAAGACAAAAGCCATCAACATATATGAAATTAAAATACTAACCCATTACCAAAACAACAGGAAAAGAAAATAAAATGAAATTAGTAAAGGCTAAACCCTTTACAATCAGTTTGAAATCACCACAAAATTGAGTTGCATAAGTACTCAGATGAACCCTACATCTGTTGAGGAGCTCTCATGGGCCAAGACAGTGGAAGAGACGAATCTGGGGACGTCAAATCTTGACTAGGTGAGTAGAGACTCAGCTCCACGAATGCTGCAGCGTAAGGGCCATCCTTTTCATATGTGCGAAATGAAATAGATCCTCGCATGGTTGAAGAGTTGGAATTCCTCCCGGGGCTTATATGGTTGCTTTCCTCCAGTTGGCTTAGGTTAGCAATGAGGGAGGCAGTCTCATTTTGGTCCTCGCTGAGCCTCCTCCTAGCCTCAAAGTCCCTGAAGGCCCCGAGTGCTAATGAATCAGCCACGGGCCGGTACACCAGGAAGAACATGCATATCCCCGTGCACCACAAAAGGGAGAGAAATGCCGAGAACACAAGACCCTCGAACAGCATATGATCTGGCTTTGATAATACTGATAAACCAAGTAATAGAATCCTCAATGGGAGGAATCCAGAGACCGACAGTATCAACACGTAAACTCTTTTCTGCAGACCCTTATTAATGACTAACTTCACTATTCGCCTTCCCAGCCACAATAAATAGGCTGCTAGGAGAAAGCCAAAAAGCCCCAATAGGATTGTACTAAACAGGGGGTAGGTGCAGAGATCAACCCCGTTAGAGTTTGCCATAGTACTCGTGAAATAATGAGGTATCTTGTGTCTATTAGCATTCTTAACCTTGTTCAACTGAGGACCAACTAGAACGACAATGAGCTGAAGAATAAATACTGGTAGGCAATAACATAGGATGTAGCCAATTGTCTTTCTGTTCCAGTTTGGGTTCAATCTCCCCGACTCCATATTCTGCAAGGGGGCACGAAGGAGAAACACGAGGGTAAGGAACAGACATGGTTCTGCCAACCCCAGATTCAAGAGAACATATCCTTTGCAGATATCTCCCCGCCATCCAGGGCTAAGTGAATACAGAATCCTCCCCTTATGCCTCAGCGATGTCAATCGGACAATCTCACCAAAACCCCACCAAATGCTAAACAGGATAAATGTTATCCGGACTACCCAAGGACCAGTGAAATAACTAAGCTGGATGAAGTCTCTACAAGTACGTGACCTGAAGTAAAGGGTATATAAGATGCAGACTAAACCGAGAAGAACCAAGAGAGCAACAAGACAAATGGTCACCACACCGAATGCATCGGCAGCTATTCCTGTCAGGGGCATCACCCGAAGCAAAGAATTCACGCATGCTCTCTGCCAGCATGGATGCACAAGAGTGTCTCCAAGAGGAATTGCTCTTCCTTAACCAAATGAAGCAGAATCACACGAGCTCTTTCCAAGACAAGCGCCAACAAATTCCTTTGATACGTGCTTTACAACATGATTCAGGACATGACAAACTACAGAGAAAATCAGGCCTTTCCCCGTATTTGGAACCACGTTCTGATCAAGTCCACTGCTCGAAGTGAACTGACTCTTCCTACCAGATCTGTCAAGTCAAACCGCGATGAGGCATGAGATACCTGTCTTATCTAGTCTCAAATAATTTTGCAAAGAAAAGAATCTCAAGCTTCTTAAAAGGGAAAAGAAAAAAAAGGCCAAGACAATTATTAACCTTACAAAGCATCAACTACACAAAGTTCAAAACAAAATAATCCATAGAAGGAAATACCACAGTAATCTACAATCCTCAATTTGGCTATAAACTAAGGTTCGGAAATGCTAAGCTGCCATTTTCCAAGAAGTGAAGGCTAAGGCTAAGTACCAGCACAGCTTTGGATGTACCGTCAGACATTCTTGTGCAGCACCAACCTCTATCCCCCAGAACTAAACTAATACCCCAAATCTAAACGGCCGAACAGTTCCACTACAGGGCAATAATGAACTATAATAAAGAAAGAGTAGGTCTAATAGTAAAGCATCTCCATCAGCCACTTGCTAATAATCAGTTAAGCAACTCCTTACAACTCACAAATCACAACCACTAAAAGAGAATAAACGAGCGCTCTCAGAAAATCCAAACACCGCCCAGGAACACCAACAAGAAATACCGGCAAACAAGGCTACGGCCAGGTAAGATCGTCCAGGAGTCTCCACCTCGACTCACAACACGATAAGCCACATCTCAACACCGAATCCGCCAGGAAAGCCCTCCCAGGCAGATGCATAACAACCGGTAACAACAGTGAGACAAGAGAAATCAGCAGGGCACGAGAGATTACCCCTTCCACATATGATCCCCGAACAACTCCAGTAGAAACAGACTAAAGCATGATCGGAAACGGGAAATCCTCAACAAGGAACCAAAACCAAGGGAACAAGAGAGGGGGAGGGGAGAAGGCAGGGGACGATGGGAGGGACTCACAATGCGGAGGGGAGGGGGGAAGGAAGGAGATCCGGCGGAGAGAAGGAGGAAGCCTTCACTGGCGAAGTCCAGGGAGGTACACGACGGAGGAGGTTGAGAGAACAAGGAAGAACAGGAGAAAACCGAGAGGAAGAGGGAAGGAGGAGATGAGTGGGACTTCGTTGGAGACAGGCTGTCACCAGCTGTTTTCTCTCCCTCCTCCGAAGCTGTAGGTTTGTGGTACAAAAAGGTTTGGTTGTTGGCTTCGGAGCCTGCACAAACCTATGTTGCTTGATTTTGTCGACATAATTTGTCCTGTCTTGAAAATGTCTTTCCTCTTTTTGTCATTTTTTAGGACACCTGAAGTACGGGAAATAAAATAAAGCTACTCCACACCAAAAACATACCACTTTTTGCCGCACTAGGAGTTTTTTAGAACGAGGCTAACGGTACTTGTACGTAATCGTTACGTTATTTACTAAAATCGATATTTTTTTAGTAAATTTTACTAAAAATCGATGTTTTTTAGTAAAATCGTTAGTAAATTACTAAAAAAATTAATAAATGTTACTAATTTTTCACTGTTTGACCATTTGGAAAATTACTAAACTATGTTTAGTAAATCGGTGAAAAAATTTACTAAACTTTTTAGTAACCGATTACTAAAATTTTTGCTAATTTTAGTAAACAACGGTTACGTGCACGTACCGTTAGCTGCTTCCATTTTTTTATTATCAATTTCGGGGAACTATTTCAAAGAGAAGAAGTTATAGAAAACTTATTCAATACAGATCGCAGATTGGATCAATCGTGCAAGATTAGAAATATTACAATATCAGCTTTCTTTATCAAACGCAGAGAAAAAGACTATTGCAATATTAGCTTTTTTTATACATTAAAAATTAGAATGCCCAACTTAGTTAAATGATTAATTTCCTACCCTTTTTTTAATAATAACTTGTGGAATTCATAACAAAATATATTATAAACATAAAAGAATTTCTGGGATATTTTAAATGAGCTAAAGTTGAACGGTAGTTCAAATAAATTTTTAGATTTTATTTTATCGTTAGAATATTTAATTTTACATATCCCTCATGATTATTTTTTCTTACTTTTATTTATCATATTATTTGTTATATATTTTCTAATTTTTTGAAAAATAAAATGAAATGATTGTCTAGTTAAAAAATAAATACAATGCGATTAAATTAAATTAAATGTTGTTTTAAAATTTTAAATAAAAAATTCAATTCTAGAAGAAAAAGTATTTTTTAATAACAAGGGGAGAAATGAGTTAAAAATAGTGTGGACGAGGTGGAATAAGTCTAAAAATTGCTATGCACGATCAAAATAGCACTTCGTTTTAATAAGAGATATTAAAAATCTAAAACTAAAAATGGTGATTTTATTTATTTATCTTCTTCAACGGACTGCTAGTGGCACATTTAAATTATCTTCATTTCATAATAAATAACATATTACATGACGTGATTCACAGAGCACTAAATTTAACAAAAAGAAAATATATACTTTATCATATATATGTATATATATATATTTCTAATTAACTTTATCCACTTATACACTTTGTTATTTTTTTTACTATCAATACTATCTCTTAATTATAGTATTCTACAAATCATATTTCCTACGGTGAAAAAACTATTCAAAATTAATGGCAGTCATTTTAAAAAAAATTATTTACAATGAGCTTATGACCTTGTGAATGCTTTGATGGTTACCAGAGGACGAATTACGATCCTCTCCATTCCATTTTATGGTTGCGACTAATTGTTTTTTAATTCAACTTCATAGTCATTTCTAACATTATAAAAATACTTTATTACCCTTGATACGTTAAGAAGTTAATAAACTATATTCCTTAATATATTAATTAATAAATAAATTGTTACAATATATGATTTATTTTTTAATATCTATATTTTTTTATTTTTATGGCTTACCAATTAGGTTTATGGTTTAATTTTTAATATTTATGGTTTAACATTTCTGATTTAATATTTTGAATTTATAATTTATTTATGGTTTAACATTTTGGGAATATGATTTATCTTTAATAGTTATGGTTTAATATTTAGGGTTTATGGTTTAACTTTTAATATTTATGGTTTAAAATTTCGTGTTTAATATTTTGGTTTGTAATTTAATATTTATAATTTATTGTGTTATTAATTAAATATAATGTTTTAAAGAGTAAAAGTATTTAAAGCATAATTAATGTTAATTTTACCCTTATCATAATTAAATAATACAAATAAAAAAATTACAACCGTCGCATAAAAAATAGAATTATCCCAACCGAACACCTTGGTTGACGGGAAGTTTGAACGCCTAAATACTTGAAAATAAAAAGATTATATATCCGTATGTAGAGAGAGGTCTTTGTACAATGCCTAAGAACAATTATTTATACAATGTTAGCCCTACGTGAATACGAAAATAAAATATACATATATTTCGTGTCCATCTTGTCGGTTTTTGTGGAATATCTCATTTCCATTCCAGTGATTCTCGCAACTATTTCCTTCCGTGCCCTGAGATCGTCTAAATCTTCCCATGATAGCCACTGATCGATCGTATAACCGACTAGCCTTTGCTGTAGAGTTTCCTCGTTCGCCCAGTTGATTGTCGCTCGATCACCTTGTCTTCGCCTAGAACCCTCGTCGCCTGATAGCCCTGTCGCTTAGTTTCTATTTTGCCCGCAAGCCTTCGCCTGATGTGTTTCCATAGCTACTTCCCTAAATGGCCTGAGCCCGCATTTTGGAGATTAATCCACAGATGACACCGAGCCTTTCGGTAGAGCATGCGATTTGATCTGGTGTTGTTTCTGTCGAGTGCATTGTTGTTTTCCAGGCTTCACTCGCTCGTTCCTGATAGGATTTGGGCCATCTACTTTTCTTTACAATCACGCGGCAGGCTGTTGGGTTTTTGGTAAATTCTGGATAGAATCGACTACTGAAAGGAAGAAAAACTCGAGCATTTTGCTAGGAGGAACGTTCATCTTCTTCCAGACTATTCGGAAGTCTATATTGATATTGAAGGGCATAAGGAGTAATGCTGGTTGTTTTCCCTGGTTGGCCTTTATGTGGCAGGAGTTAGGCAGGCAAGACAACAACTCATATTCAAGACATGAGGAGATTCTTCACCTGCCTGGTAACGGAGTGTATTTTCACCAAAGGCATTTATTTCAAGGATAAGGACAACAAGTTGACCAAACACTCGAAAAAGTATTTGTCATCCTCGCAAAAAGATGAAGTGATTGTAGAGGTTAATTGTTGCAACAATGATGTCAAAGCTAGATTTGTAAAGAACCGACACGTCGACAGGTTTATGATAAACAAGTCTACCAACCTCTTTCCAGGAACACTGTATAGTCAAGGGACACTCAAGAAGTACTTTACTTGGAAGCTTGTTTACATAAAGAAATTCTACACAGGTCTAATCTGTCGAAATAATATTACAAGCAACTTAAATTGACTAAACCGAATTAATGTCAACTACCGACAACTAAGCATTTAATGTGCATAGAAACTACAACAAAAGAAAGTGGACAATAATGAAGATAGATAATTTCTAGGAATCTGGACAGTCATTGACTTTTAGACTTCCTCGAGCGAAGTCTTTTCCTCGACTCAAGTCTCTTCCTCGAGAGAAGTCTCTTTCTTGAGTGAAGTTTCATCGTCAAGCGAACTCTCAAGACATAGTCTCTGTACACTTGAAGGTTCGTCACTTTAACTTTCAACACTCCCCCTTAAAGTGATCCCATTGAACTAGTCCCAGCTTAGATCGTTGACCTTCGAATGGGCCTCTTGGAAGTGCTTTCGTGAAGATATCAGCAACATTGTCTTCACTCCTTACTACGACCATCTCGATGATTACGTCAAGCACCTTCTCACGAATGAAGTGATGCTCCAGCTCAATGTGTTTCGTCCTTGCATGAAACGCAGGATTCGAATTCAGCTTTATAACACTCAAATTACTCAATGAATAGGAACCGACTGATAAAATTTGACATGAATATCCTCCAAGAGTCTACGAAGCCATATGCACTCTTGAGTTGCGTGAGATGATGCCCTATATTCTGCTTCGATCGTAGATAATGATACTGAGCCTTGCTTCCTGCTACTCCATGATATGCTAGTGTTTCCACAAAGGAAAACAAAACCAGATGTGGACCTTCGATCGTCTCTATCTCCAGCAAAGTCCGCATCTGCAAATCCTTGCATGACAAAATCTGCACCTTTCCCATAGAGTAGACCAACATCTAGCGAGGTGTTAACATACTTCAGAATTTTCTTCGCTTCCTCGAGATGTGGCTTCCTTGGCTCCTATATGTATCGACTCACCACTCCAACTGCATAAGCAATGCTAGGCCTTATTATAGTCAGGTAAATCAAACTTCCTACAAGAGCTCGATAAGGGCGAGATCTGGTAGACATGTTCCTTCGTCTCGACTAAGCTTGGGATTTACGTCAACAGGAGTATATCTCTTCTTCCCATCTGTCATACCAAATTTTTCTACCAATTTCTTTGCATAGTAGATCTGCGATACAAATAAACTTTTCTCCAAGTTTTCAATCAGCAGACCAAGGAAATTTCTAAGTTCCCCAAACTTCTTCATCTCAAAGCGAAGCGAGAGCTCCACTTGTAGTCGAGCAACCTCTCCATAGTTGTTGCCAATCAGGATTATATCATCCACATATAGAAGCATCACCACCATCTGTCCTTGATGCTCCTTTACAAATAGACTTGAGACAGATTTCGAAGCTACGTACCCACAAAACCGAAGATATTCTGCAATCTTCCCATACCAAGCACGTGGGGCTCGCTTCAATTCATATAAGGCCTTCTTAAGTCTACAGACTAACTGGGGACCATCCTTCTTCTCGAATCCAGGTGGTTGTTCCATATATATCGGGCGATCGAGTTCTCCATAGAGAAATGTATTCTTGACATCCACTTGCCACAGCTTCCATCGAGAACTTGTTGCCAACGCCATCGTAGTGTGAATCGACGTCATCTTTGCAATTGGACTGAATGTCTCCTCATAATCTTCTATGTACTTCTGTGAGAACCCTCGAGCGACTAATCTTGCCTTATATCGATCTACGCTTTCATCAACTTTGCTCAAGTGAGAGCTTGAGCACTAGGAGGTTTTGGAATGATATCATGTTCGCGTCGAAATGGATCACGTCAGAAATATTTGGCAATAACACTCACAGGTTTTTAGATGTGATCTCCAGTAAGTAAATGAAATAGATTGAATTAAATATGCGAAGTCTTACAATAAAAATAAGGTGCTTACAGCCATAAAAATAAAGCAAGGACAGTGGTGCAACGTCGTAGACTTGCTTCTGGGCGTTGCAAACTAAGAGGCAAGGTCGTAGACTTGCCGCTGAACGTTGCAGTCTTGCGAATCTAGATGATGGAGACGTCGTAGGCTTGGCGCTGGGCGCTATGGACTTGTGAATCTGGGCGAGGACGTCGTAGACTTGATAATAGAGCGCTGTAGACTTGCGACTCTGGATGGGAAAACTGGTCGCTGGGGCTTAATGAATGAAGTGTGGCCGTGAATGGTGGCGGATGTGGATATCAAGGCTACGGTTGCTCACCCTGGTGGCGGAGTCGAAGGCGGAGCTGTTTTGCCAGGACTATAGTGGCTCGTCCTGGCGGTGGAATGCTGGCGAAGTTTGGTTGTCGGAGCTACGGTTGCTTACTCTAACGGTGGAAGTGAAGGCGGAGTTTGGTTGTCAGAATTACGGTTGCTCACTCTGACGGTGGAAGTGAATACCAATGAAACCATAAGAGTTTCGCTCAGGTCGGGGAATCCTACCAACTAAGGGGTGACGAGCAAATAAAGCTTCTGTTGGCCGAATTAATCGTGTGTTTTTTTGAGGAAGATCTCCTTCCTTTTATACTCGGTCTGTTACGACCTCTGAAGATCCTCTAATCTAAACCACCTTCCATGAATCTCGGAGTCAACAAACCGTCCTTTAAGACGTGCAACTCATGCGGATGTGGGTTGTAGACTCCACGGATCTCGGGATCGATAAACTATCCTTTAAGACGTGTGACCTATGCAGACGTGGGCCGTAGACTCCACTGATCTCGGAGTCACTAAACCGTCTTCTAAGACGTGCGGCCTGTACGGGCATGGGCTGTAGACTTGGCGCGAGCATCCCGTCTTTTCCCTCATGGGCGCCGCGTCGTATTGTGGGCTTCGTCAGAGAATAGGCCCAAGATAGTCCATCATGTCAACATAAGCCCCCCTATTTTTGCTGAGGGGACTTATGTCGCCTGAGCACTTCTGACATTTGCTTGCATCGAAAGAAAACCATTCGTCTTCTTCCTTCGATCTTTCTTGAAAACCCTTGTAGACTTTCTGAAACCTCGTTTCTTGCCTTAATCATGTCTACTCTTGCCGCTTTCCAACGGCACTCCCAGCGCGCTGGACCCTCCGGCGTGGTCCAGACTGGTGACAATGGGCTGACATTGGGTCATGTTCTTGATCCTGCTCTTTTCCCCGGCGTGGTACCGCATGAGTACCTAATTACGGAGTTCCAAATCCCCATCTACTGGGAGGACTTTGCGGCAACCCTGAACTGGGAGAAGAAGAGTGGCTTCCTGTGCTTTCCCTCCGTCGAGAAGCCGGTGGTACATAAGTGGTTTTCCATTTGGCTTGGGGAGCTGGAGCACAGGCTGAAGGTTTGCGGCCTTTGGTCGTTCGTCAAGTTGTCCCTGGTCACGAAGCTCTGTGACCCTCGGGTATGTGCCAGTCTGCTTCCATTTTGGAACGACTCGGTGAACTGCTTCTACTTCCCCGAGGGTCCTATGACCATAACCCTGGAAGACATCTACTTCTTGATGGGGAGCTACGTGACCGGCATCCCCGGCCGCCTCCATCCTGTAGACGACGATGACCACCCCCCCGAAATGCTCCAGATTCTGAGCACGGCGGGGAGGCACCTGGAGATGATTGAAGGTCAGTCTTCTGCCGTCTGGGGAAAGGCTGAAGAGGTTGGGTTCTTCAGCGTCTGGCTGAGCAAGTACGTGTTTTTCTTCATCGGTAAGTGCGTGCCGAAGTTGGTTTATGGGTTGCCAACTTCCTGAGCTCGGCCTCCAGCCAGATCGCCTAGGCCCCGTTTCTATTGGGGTTAATCTATCAGGGGCTGTACAAGGCGAAAACATACAACAGCCCCTTCCCAAGGTATCCAGCCAGCGGCCCCTTGTGGCTTGTACATTTATGGTCCTACTTATCGATGCCAGGGCTCACAGGGCACCAGATGCCCTCTGGTGCCACTCCAGTCGGGTGCTATGGGACGCACATGCTGGTGTCCTGCTGCCAGAGCAAAGACCAGTGGTTATATGCCTCTGTGACGGGGCATATGCGCCACATTGTAGATACTGGGCGGGGTGAGCGCCGCAATTGGGTCCCCTTTCCTGCCGGCCACTCCATTTTGAGGCGCCGACGGAAGCTCACCCCGGGCCTATATTGGGATACAGTTTTGACCAGCAGGGACCTGGTCTGCGTGTCGGAGGGGGGTTTTTCCTTCGAAGTCTACAACCCCCAGTTTTGTGCAAGGCGGTCGGCTTTATACAGAGCTCTTTGGTGCCCTTCTCCGACACCTCCAACATCTCGATCAACACGAGGGTTTTCACCATTTTTTCCAAGGAAACCCTCCAGGCCTCGATGAGTCTCTTGGCCAAGAAGACGGAGCTCCAGCACATGGAGTTTTCTCTTGAGTCTACCCCAGTTTTGGCCACGGAGTTCTTTACCATTCAGTGGGCGATCACCTTTGACACCCTGCTGAAGAAGATGTCCTTCCTCCGGACCTCCAAAGAACCGGATCTCTATTTGTCCTCTGATATGATGCTGAAGACAGGACAGAAGCTGCTTCCGGGTATAGATTCATGCTTATCTTCTTTGCCCTTTGGATTGAGGGATTGAGAATTCTTATCTGACACGAGTCGCAGTTTTGGATGTAGACTCCGGGGACTCTTCACCAGAGAGCGGTCCTTCTCCCCAGGCTATGCGTCTAACTCGTCTCCGCCGGCAAACTCTTGCCTCTACGAGAAAGAAAGTCGACCAGGGAGCGGCCAGCAAGCGCAAAGCTCCTACCCCTGATTTTCCGAATCTGAGGACGTGCCGATCTCCGTCTCTTTCAACCGTCGCCGCCCTGCTGTCCAGGGCCCGACCCCAATCTCTGTCAAGGCCCCGGAGCCTTCAGGGACCTCTTCTGTGAGGTTTGCTACGCTTTTTACTATTGAGTACTGTGACTTTTCTTCAATTAACCGTATAGCATTGTTTTCAGGAAAACGACAATGACTCTGAGCCCGCCCCCTCTAATTCCTCAAGCGGCTGAGTCTCCTCGAGAAGCGGTACGTAATCTCGTGTCTATGCCATTTCATGTTTTAAAGCTTAAAACACTTTATTCTCTCTCCAGGGACCAAATCAGTCCGGGGAATCCGACCCTGAGGAAGAAGCTTCCGATGAAGCCAATTTGCCTCCTCCTTCCGATGCATGCATGGCAGGTGTAGACTTTGCTTGTTTAGTTTCTATATTGATGTTAAATTTCGACTTGTAGACTATTCCTTCCCAAATCCCTGAAGTCCCAACTGTTGAGGAGCCGGAGGCCCCTGCGGTTACAACAGAGACTGTCGTTCCAGAGGTGGTAGGTGCGATAGGCACTAACCCTTCTGCTGCTGCAGGTCCATCATCGGCCAGCCGACCTCCCAGCCAGCTGTCAAGCGGGATACTTGAGGAAGGAACTCCAAGCTGCCTGAGTGACTTTGATCGCCTAATGGCGAATGTGGACTGTGTCGGGAGGCTCCTTCACATTGAGACCTTCTCTGAGGACCAGTTTAAGGACCTTCAGAGCTGCATCAAGGAGATCGAGGACTCCTAAACCACCACTATTGAGATGCAGGCAGCTTGCGAGGAATTCATGAGGCAATTCTGGACTGAGTGGCCGGCGTACATACAAGACCTTGAAGCGGTTCGTGATGCCCCATCCAGGATTGCCGACTTCCTGAAGAAGCGTGTGGAAGGAGAGGCTGATGTGAAGCTTCTCAGGGGGCAGAGGGAGAATTTAACTCGCTAGCTTGCACAGGTCTAGGCCAAGATTGCGGACCTTATGGCTCTTGAGAAAGATCTCAAGGAGCGGGCCTCTGTGGTAGACTCTCTGCTCGCAGAAAGATCTGCTCATGCCTCTGAGCAGTAGGACCAAGATGAATTGAAGTCTTGGTTTCGACAGAGGAATGAAGTCACCATCAAGAGGACCCGGGCCAAGGTTCTGACTTTCTTGTTCGGGGTAGCAGCACATGGAGTGCCCAGGCCAAGCGCGGCGAGCTCTAGTAGGCGGTGATGTCTTAGTTTTTTTTTTTTTCTTCTGAGGTCTCAAGGGATGACACCCTTAAAACAAACTCGTTCTTTGCTTTTCTTTTACTAGCTGTAGACTAGCCAAGGGATGACACCCTCTAAACAAACTCTCTTGTCTGCGGCTATAGGATATTTGTAAATTCAATTCTTAGCAATTTGTTCCCATATAAATGGGAAGCGTTTACTCAGAATCTTCTTGTGAGATTCCCAAATGGTCTTCCTATAGTGTTTCAGGTACTTGCCATTAATTTTTAGAAGTTGTCTAACTCCTTTAAGGGTCGACGGCCTGCAGCTATTTGCTGAGAAGGTCTCGCTAACCTGATACGGTCCTTCCCAATTCGGAAAGCATTTTCCTATAATCTGGTCTTTAGACTTTAAGGGTAGAATTATTTTCCAGACCAAGTCGCCAATTTAAAAGTGCTTATGAACAACTTTCTTGTTGTAGTAACGGGCTATTCTCTGCTTGTGTACCTCTATCTTGTCTACAACCTCTAGCCTTTTTCTTTCCAACTCTTCCAAGGCTATATGCATGGCTTCGTCTTCTAGACAAGGTTGGCTGACACGAAGTGACTTGTACCTCATTTCAATGGGCAACACTACGTCATGCCCGTAGAATAGCGTGAATGGAGTTTCCCCAGTGCTTTCGCGCTTAGTGACTCTTAGAGCTCATAGTGTATCATTCAGTACTTCATGCCATTTCTTTGGATGAAGCTCGACCATCTTTTGGATGTTATTTTTAATTAATTTATTGTAGGCTTCAGCCTGTCCATTTGCTTGAGGATAATATGGAGTGGAATTCAAGATTGAGAAGCTAAACTCTTCGACAAACTCCCTCACTCTTGCATTGTTAAAAACCGTCCCGTTGTCTACAACAATGTTCTGGGGAATGCCGAATCGATAAATGATACAAGTTCACAAAAAACTAATGATTTCATTATGGCTAATTTACTTGTAGACTTGTGCCTCTACCCACTTAGTGAAGTAATCTGTTGCGATCAAGATAAACGCATCCCCTCGACTAAAGTGAGGGTGAATCTCTCCTATCACATCTAGTGCCCAGGTCCTGAAAGGCCAAGGTTTGATCACAGGGGTAAGGTCAGCTGCTGGGGCACGAGTTATCGGGCCATGTCGTTGGCATTCTTGACATCCTTTGGCCATTTCAATGCAATTTTTCATCATTGACTGCCAGTAAAAACCGTGTCTACGAATAATCCAACACATTTTTATCCCTACCTGGTGTGACCCACAGAGTCCCTCGTGGGTCTCCAACATTATTGGAATAGCTTCATCTAAGTCTACACATCTTAAAAGGACTCCGCTTGTGTCCTTCCTATAGAGTACACCGTCCAAAAGGACATATGACAGTACCTGAACCTTGATTCGCTGTTTGGCCTCCTGACTGGGGTCTGATAAAAAGTCGACTATCGGTTTCCTCCAGTCTTTATCTTGGCTCATTATGTTTACGGCCATGATGTTATCCTCTGACTGTAGATGTGAACCCATTTCAGGTATGTTACCCTGTTATGTCCTATTTTTGTACCCTGACGCTAACTGCGCTAGGTTATTGGCTACTACATTTTCTTCTCGCCCTACAAATTGAAACATGATATCCTCAAAGCGTGCGACTAGCCGCTGTACTATCTCGAGATAAGGCAATAGCCTGCCTTGACAAGCGCATTCTTTGTTAACTTGGTTAATAACTAACTGAGAATCTCCCCTGACACGGGCTTGCTTTGCCTTTAGTGCCACAAGTTCCTTCAGTAATGTTATCAATGCTTCATACTCAGTAGCATTGTTGGTGGGTATTATTTGTAGACGAAAAGCTAATCTGATGTCTTTACCCATCAGGGATATTATATGAACTCCTATCCCATCTCCATTCTTAATGGACGAGCTATCAAAACCTGTCAGACCTTTCGGTCGCTTCTTCTTGTTCTATAGACAAGGCCGGGTCATGGTCGACTAGAAAATCAGCCAGTGCTTGTTCCTTGACTGACTGTTGAGACTTATATCTCAGATCATATGGAGACAGAATTAAGCTCCATTTGCTAATCCGTCCACTTAACAATGGACTCTCAAAGAAGTACTTGATAATCGGCGAATTGGATATGACATAGACTTCGCCGTTCCCAATGTAATGCCTAAGGTTCATGACGACATAAAATACCGATAGACACAACTTTTCCTTTAGAGCATACCTGACCTCAATTGGTGTCAATTGCCTTGACAAGTGATAAACGGCCCTTTCTCATCCACTCTCATCCATCTGCGCCAGCATAGCCCCTATGGTCGTTTCAGTGGCAGCTACATAGAGAATGAAGGGTCTCCTGTATTGAAGGGGTACCAGGACTGGTGGGTGTGTTAAATACTTTTTTAAAGTGTTAAATGCTTCTTCGTGTTTCTCTGTCCACTTGAAATCATCTTTCCCCTTAATAGGTTGGCAAACACGTTAGTCTTTCCTATGACATTTCCGATGAATCTACGTAGGTAATTCACCCCTCCAAGGAAAGGCTGTAATTTCTTTTTGCTTCTTGGAGCTGCTAGATTTTGGATGGCTTTTACCTTTTTTTGATCGACTTCAATGCCACGTTGATGTATTAGGAAACCTAAAAATTGCCCGCATTAACTCCAAAGATGCATTTAAGTGGTTTAGTTTAAGTTGATGTTTTCTCATTTTCATGAAAGCATTTCTGAGATGGTCGACATGAAGTTCTTCTTTTTTTGACTTCACGACCATATCCTCGATGTAGGCTTCCACTGTCTTGCAAGCAAAGCATCGAATATAGCATTCATTACTCGCTGATAGATGGCATCGGCATTCTTTAGTCCAAATGACATTACTACCCATTCGAATATTCCTAAAGGACATCTGAATGCTGTTTTATGTATATCTTCTTCCGTGATGAAGATCTGGTTATAATCGGAGAACCCATCCATAAAGGACATAATCTGGTGCCCTGCTATATTGTCTATAAGGTCATCCGCGACAGACATAGGGTACTCATCCTTTGGAGTAGCACGGTTCAAATCTCTAAAGTCTATACAAACTATGATTTTGTCGTTCTTTTTTAATACGGGTACGATACTAGAAATCCACTCTGTATAACGTGACGTCCTTATGTACCCTACTCGAAAAACTTTTTAACTTCTTCAAAGACTAGTTGTGTCACTTCCCTATTCATGCGCCTTGGTGCTTGCTGCACCAGCATAAAATCTTTCTTGATGGGAAGGGTGTGTTCCACTAGTCTACAGTCTAACCCTGGCATCTCAGTATAATCCCAGACGAAGCAGTTCTTAAATTCCTCAAGTACTCCTTTAATCGCATCAAATAATTATTTATTAAGCGAATAACTGATTAAAAGAATCTCAGGAGAAGTCTCGCTTCCCAAATTAACACTAATTAATGGGTCACACGGTGTCATGAAAGACTCATGGCCCTCGGTTCCACCTAAATCGGTAGGCACGAGCTTATTACAAGCATTAGGCGCTCTAAGCGCTTCTGAGTTTATTGAAAACTGAGAGATGGGTTGTCTACAGCAATGGTGTGCCTGGTAGACTTGAAGTCGTCGAAGGACATCGGCGACTGCTTCGGTTCTTTCTTCATTCTGGTCCATAGGTCCCTTCTTTCAGGAGTCTATCGGGCTCCAACTCCGCGACAACATTTTGCTGGTTTTTTCCAACTTCATTTTCATTTTAGCCGTTCGTCCCTCTCCTTACGGGGTTTTCACCGGAATTGACTTCTTGCAGGACTTCCTCTATGTCCTTCGCGGTAAGCTCGTCTCCCCATCCAGATGGAGCGATTGGGTCTGTCTCTGGCTTAGGGTGTGATGTCCCGTAATCCACAATGTAATCAAACTTTCTAGATGGTTGGCCAAGAGTACCTATAGTAGGGTCGCCCAGCTTATATCGTTGCTTCAGAGTAAGGTCGTTGACAGTTTTGCTCGTTTCTGCATGGAAGATATCTTTGTCACAACAAGAGTATTCATCAACCCTAATAATCTTTACTTCAGACTCAATCCATATATCAATTCTCTATGCAATGTAGATGGGATAGCTGCGGCTTTATGGAGCCAGTTGCGGCCCAATAAAGCATTAAAAGTAGGAACTATGTCTATCACAAAGAAAGCAGTTTCCTTTTCCTGGCGACCCACTTCTAGGTGCACAAAGAAGACACCTAAACATTTAGATTTCCTACCGTTAAAACCACTCACTGCGACATTGGTTTTAACCAAGTCTTGAGGCTTATATCTAAGCATTTTAAACCTGAACAGAGGAAGCACGTTTATCGTTGCTCCATTGTCTACAAGGACCCGACTCATCCCAGTATTGTCAAAGGTAGCAGTGATGTACAAAGAGGGCATGTGTTGTTTCATGCTATCAGACGGTTTCTCCAGCCAATGAAGTGGAAAACCTGCCGGATGAGCTGGTGAACAAGGAAGAGACAACTTACCTCTTGCGGTTTCCACTTTTCGATTATTGGCGAAGTCTATAGGCAAGGTGAGAACGTTACAGCTCACAATTGGCCTCTTTTCGCCTTCAGCATCGCTTGGGATTTCACTCCGAAGAGGGGTGTAATCAAAACTTGAGCCAGGCCCTTCTGAATGGTCTGTAGACTCAATATGCTCTGCTTCAGTGTTCAATCCCTTTGTAGACACTCTGGCATGTAAAGCGGCCCCTGAGAAGGTAGGCCTAGGCCTCTTAGCGACGTGACTTAGGCGTCTGTCCCTTCTCTTTCGAGCCCTTGGTGGCAAAGCGGACTTGCCAACTGCTTTCTGCCAATGTTTCGAGGGGTTAACCGCTTTAATTACCCTTGATTTCTTAGAACCAAGGAAAGACTGACATACCTCGACAAAGTCTCCAACGAATGGATCGTATCCCACTACTGTCCGCGTTGGTACCTGTTGCGTTTCTGAATAACTGTTAGTTTCACAAGTACCTGTGGTTGTAGAGTGTGGGGGTTTGGCCACGATCTCTTCGTTCGAAGGTAAGTCTACAGGCTTGAGGAAATAGCTGACAAAACAGGGGGTGCAGAGTTGAGTAATCAGGATCCTGTCTGAGTTATTGGTGGTCCTGTCCGGAGTGCCTGGATGTCTACTTTAGGCGTTCCATGACTTGTCTTGCCCTCTTTCCCCTGTGGCCTCTCGACCCGCTGTGTTCTGTTAAGAATGACCCCTTCCACAACTCCAGAGCGGGATTTGCCGGTGTGACCGTTTCTCTACTATCCTAAATTTGCCCCTTGTTGGACGAACGAGTCATTAAACTCCAGATGTCGTTTGGGGCGCTCCAAAGTACGGAGGTGTTGTTCAGTTCCTCTGCCTCGGCCACGAGGGCCACCTCTTCCTTCTCGGGTAACTAGCCTGGGTTCCGCGCTTGGGGGACTCTTGAAACCCCTCTGTGAGCTATTAGAGGCACTTCACGAACTCGGGGAAACTATTCCCATTGCCACCTCCTTGAGCGGGGTCAAATCATACTAGACATTCCCCTGATTGTTCTGCAGATACTTCCTGAAAGTATTGCACCTATTAGTGGTGTGCGTATCATCCATATGTTAATAGCAGAGGTTGGATGCCACTTCCTTGACCGGGCTGGTGACTACACCTTTGTCAGCCAAGCGGTGGAAGAGGGCATTCGCTATCATGGTATCCCCAATGATCTTTATGTCCTGTAGGGAAAACTTAGTATTAGTCTCGATGAAATTGATGTCTACATCAGAAACATCAAACATATGAATGGCGATTTAATCATCAAAGGGTTTGTCGTCGACCATAGTAAATTTGTCTACTTCAGGGAAGCATAATTCTTTTGACCCTATAAGGTCTTGAATTATGTTCCTAAACGACAAGCAATCCCCGGTCGTGTGTGTGAACGAAGCCACTTGCAATAGTTCCTAGTTTACTCTCTTTCTGTCTGAGGAGCCCTGTGACCTGGTTTCAGCTTAATCCGCTTTCGTTGGGCAAGCCAGTCGAAAATTGCATCTGCCTTGTCTACGTCGAAAGAATATTCTCTTTCTTCACCTGATTTCTGAGATGCTTTTGCTTGTGAGCTTTTCCTTGCTAATGGATCACAAACCGTTGCTTCGCCTTTCACGAACTCGGCCATGTCTACTTCAAGGGTTTCCAACTGATATGCGTGTTTAGACTGAGCCTCTTCCATCTGTAACTGATGATACTCAGTCGCTCTCCTGGCCAAGTCATAAAGATCATTGAACCTTTCCCCTTGTAGCTTCTTCTTGAAAGGCATAGACAACGCGTTTAACGCGATCATTAGCTGATCCCTTTTAGGAATTGTAGGTCTACAGCGAAGCAGCGCTTTTCGCAAACGCATGAGGAACTGTCCTGGGTGTTCCCCGGCGGTCTGTCTAAGCCGCATTACCTCGAAAATCGACATGGGCGTGTCTAGTCGAGCAAATGCTTTCATAAAGAAAGACTGCATTTCTGCCAATGATGTTACTGACCCAGGAGGCAAACTTGCATACCATGTGAAAGCATCTCCCGTAAGTGAGTTCGGGAATAATTTCAGCTTCGAAGAATCATTGGCTGCAATATCTCCTGCTTGATGAGTGAACTGGGCTATGTGCTTTATAGGCGTCATCTCATCTTCCCCTGAAAAAATGGGTGAAATCAAGTACTCTGTATCCCTTAGGCAGAGGAAAGTCTCTGTCGATGTAGGCAGGGTACGGACTCCTGTATAGACAAGGATCATCCTGCCTAACAACTCCGGTACCATCTGTTCCAAGACTTAAGCGATTGTCTCCCTCAAATTTTGTGGAGGTGCAAGATCGAACTGCTCACGTGCATGGTCCTGGCTCACTTTCTCTGGGGGATAAGGCATCCTCGCGGTGGCTCGGGATGGCTGCAAGTTTACCGAGACATTCGCGTTGAAGCTTTCTGCCCGCAGTAAACTTCCCAAAACTAGAGCTTCCCCTGACGGTATCTCCTCTACAGGTGCTTTACCAGGTCGGCGAGGGGGTATGCCACTTGCATTTCTGGTTGTTTCACCTTGCAACTCAACATCATCGTCTACAGGGTCTACTGCATACACAGCATTTGGCCTCCAAGACGTGGGAGATCGAGAGGTAGTAGGCTTTGAGGGGGACATCCTATCCCTATTGCAGGCCTCTGTAGCGCGTTGGTTAGTGCGCTCCAAGGCTCATCCTCTTGGAATGACACGTTACGCCTCTCTGCGCGTCGGGCATCTCCAATGAAAGAGTTCTCCCTGTCTACGGGGGCGCTTGGCTTTGTGGTGGCGCTTGGCCTATTCAAAGCACTGAGTTGCTCCAGAAACTGAGTTATATTATCTTGTAACCCAGTGACATGTCTGTCCATCAGGTTCCTCATATCGTTGAATTTCTTTGTGGAACTCGAGCCTGGATATGAACTCAGAAGGGGTATGTTCCTTGGAATCGGGTTGATTCACAGTTTCTTGGCTTCCTAGAGCCGCGGTCTCGACATTGAAGTCTCCCGCTATAAACTAACCGTCTCCATCTAATGGAAGTGGAGGGTCGCGATTTGCTCCACTCATATTACTTTTTACCATCTGCTGACTTTAAGCTTTCTCGTACTCCCACTGTGGTCGCCAAAAACGTGTTCATGTCGAAACGGATCACATCGGAAATATTTGGCAATAATACTCACAGGTTTTTAGATGTGGTCGCCGGTAAGTAAATGAAATTGATTGAATTGAATATGCGAAGTCTTACAATAAAAATAAGGTGGTTACAGCCATAAAAATAAAGCAAGGACGGTGGTGGAACGTCGTAGACTTGCTTTTGGGTGCTGCAGACTATGAGGCGAGGTCGTAGACTTGGCGTTGTGCGCTGTGGACTTGCGAATTTAGGTGAGAACGTCGTAGACTTGATAACAGAGCGCTGTAGACTTGCGACTTTGGATGGCGGAAAATGGTCGCTGGGGCTTGATGGCCGTGAATGGTGGCGGATGTGGATACCAAGGCTATAGTTGCTCACCCTGGTGGCGGAATCGAAGGCGGAGCTGTTTTGCCGGGACTACGGTGGCTCGTCCTGGCAGTGGAATGCTGGCGGAGTTTGGTTGTCGGAGCTATGGGTGCTCACTCTGACGGTGGAAGTGAAGACCATTGAAACCCCAAGAGTTTCGCCCAGGTCGGGGAATCCTAACAACTAAGGGGTGACGAGCAAATAAAGCTTCTGTTGGCTGAATTGATCGTGAGTCTTTCTAAGGAAGATCTCATTCCTTTTATACTCGGTCTGTTACGACCTCTGAAGATCCTCTAATCTAAACCACCTTTCGTGAATCTCGGAGTCAACAAACCGTCTTTTAAGACGTGCAACTCGTGTGGACGTGGATTGTAGACTCCGCGGATCTTGGGGTCGATAAACCATCCTTTAAGACGTGTGACTTGTGCAGACATGGGCCGTAGACTCTACTGATCTCGGAGTCACTAAACCGTCTTCTAAGACGTACGGCCTGTGCGGGCGTGGGCTGTAGACTTGGCGCGGGCTGTAGACTTGGCGCGAGCATCCCGTCTTTTCTCTCATGGGTGCCGCGTCCTATTGTGGGCTTCGTCAGAGAATAGGCCCAAGATAGTCCATCATGTCAACACATCCCAGGTCACATTCTTTTCGAGAGCCTACATTTCCTCCTCCATTGCTACTACCCATTCCTTGACACCCTTAGCTTCATTATAAGAAGAGGGTTCCTCACGTTTACTGCGTTTGCCAAAAAACAAGAGAAGGTTGTCACAAAGTTATCATCCCTGAATTAACATGGCCTTACAATGTTCCTCTTTGGTCGAGACTCCCCATTCTTCTGTAGACCATATTCTTCCCGATGTGGGCTTCCCTATAGACTTTGACTCTCTGTACCTTCTTCGACTAAAGTATCTCGAGTTAAGTCAAAGCTCCCCCTGTCACCACAATCTCTACTAGAAGAGCTTCTCGTAGACATAGACACGGGAAGGTTAGTCTGAACATTCTCCTCGACATTCTTGATATAGTATGAGGAGATTTTGTCAAAGACAAAGTCTCTTGACACAATGCATTTGTGAGTCGATGGATCCATACATCGCCACCCTTTCCTCCTCTCGTCAAAGCCGACGAACATGCACTTGACAGCCTTTGCATCCTGTTTGCTCCTCCTCGAATCTCGAATATGGACATACCAAATAGACCCGAAAACTCAAAAATACTTCACACTTGGCTTGAAATGTACTATCTTGGAACTATCTCTTAAGAGCTGTATTCTTTTCCGAGTTCATGAGGAAAGGCTTTAAATTCATGAGTTAACAAGTTGTCCCAAGTTTTCCCTTTCCTCATAGTCGGCATATGAGACTTGCCAGAGTGATGGCATGCATAGTTCATGTTCTGGGAATAGAAACCACGTGGACGCTGCTACTTATTTTCTGTCTGTTGATCTTAGTCAAGTGTCACGGTCCTCATATGTGACCTGGTCCTTGTAGTTGGCAAGCGATGTATACACTCAAGTCAGAATTTTATGAAAGAATATATCAATGCAATCGTGAATTATGTATCGTCCATATATACAAATTTCTTGCATTTTTTAAACTAGGGGAAAAGAGGGTTGAGTACAAGATCTATTAAAAAGCTCAGAAGATGGAGATGACAAGGGTCTCCACACCGACGAGCTATATCGGAGCCAGTGGGGACCATGCAAGGTTCGTGGATTGATATTCCTGCAGCCAATGGACGGAAAGTCGAAACACATATAAAAGTAATATTCGGGAGATAATAGTTGGAACTGTTTTTTGGGGAGCTTTGTTACAATTTAGTTGTTAGTGGTCAAATTATTTTTTTGTTAGTTTTAAAATTCGTCAAATAATGTTATGAAATCGAAATTAGAACCATCGACTATAAGTTGAATTTGAGGACTCCAATGGTTTAAACAAATCTAATATCATGAATCCGAGCAAATTGGCAAATCTGGTTTACTCCGTGAAGCCTCGTTAAATCACATATACAATAAGCTACTTCAAGTTTTGAAAGTGGAAACAGAGTCCTCAAATCCGACTTCTTGAAGGAGCATATTCGGCGTTTCTAACTTTAATTTCAGGACATTATTTAACGAATTTTAAAATTTTTTATTATATTTTATAAAATATTTTTGTTACAAACCATGACTTACTTTTTCAAGAATCTCCTATCAATTTCCCATCAACGAGGGATCAATTCTGTCAAAAAAATTTGAGAAATTTACCGTATTACCCTCGTTCCAATATTTTGATAAAAAGATTAAAGTTAAGAATATCTTTCAACTATACGTATAATAATTTTGAATATATTTGAATATCTAAATCCAAAACTAAAAACTAAATCCATTAAAACGCATTAGCACCAAAATAAAAGTAACTATAAACGAATTTAACATAGTAATAATTACAAAAATGTGGGATTAACATCTTAATTTTTATCAAAATTGTGATGACATATATAAAGATGGTTATCGACTCTCAAACACGCCAACTTCCATCGACTCTAGGAGGTTTTATCCTACCGACTAGCAAGTTTGGGACTGCTTCTATTTACTTGGACTCGAAAAGAAGCTACTCTAGACGTTTGTTCGATCGAGATAAGAGTGAATTCTGAACAACTGCAATCAAGCATGGAGAGTTTTGATTGATTCAGCTAAAGGACCAACTCGAGTATCATTTCGGTTGATCAAACAAAATTTTCTATCGATTATTGATTAGAACTTCAATCGATTTCTAGCTCCACGCCAGTTGTAGTTGAACATCAGGCTAGGCTCTCGTGTTAAGCAAAGTCGTTGAAGGAGCGAAGACATGTTCCAGCGACGCTCAAGATACGCACCCCTCAACTCACCTTGGATTTTTGCTTCTCTGTTTTAGATAAAAAATTTTAATAATTCTTTATGAATTTTGAATAGGAGGATAATGATATAACAAAGAAAAAGGCAGAGCAAATGTTGGGATTTTAGGTGAATACCTTTTGCTTTCTGCAGCATGAATTTTTACCTTTTCTTTTTTGTAAAAAAAAGGGAGCCCTAAAAGCGAACTTGGATTTGGGGAAATAATCTGAGCCAAGTCGGTGGTTGCCCCTCTCCCCAACACAGTACTTGATTAAAACTAGTAAATGCTAATCTATTGTCGTCGTTCCGAGAGGGATTGCGAAGGAGGCAATTTGGGATGGGACAGAGATGAGTTTACAGGAAAAAAGATGAAATATTGTCAACATCACCTACAATAAAATCAACACCAATCGGTTATTGTTATAGATGTATAGCGTATTCATGTAAGAAATGCCTTTAATTGTATCACAAAATGTCTATACTCTAGAAATGCTTTCTAAAAGAAAATTAATGTCGAATTGATGTTAAAAAAAAAAAATCAAAGTGGAGAATATCTCTGATGTTAAATTAATTCCTCAGTCACCTGACTAGACAGACCCCTGTTTCATTGACTGGGTAATTAATAGAAAGGATGGAACAGAAAAGTGACAGAAGATTTGGCTGTGAATTTCCCTCACTTACTCTTTCTCGTCATTTTTTTTCTCGAGGGAGCCGAGGAAGAAACAGGTAGGACGCCATTAATTCTAGTTGGTATGCATTATATATATATATATTTGTTTTTTCAAATTTTACGTTCCTCAACATTTGTTTATTAACTATGCCTGACCCTGTTTTTTGTCCCTCATTTGAATGTGCTCCCGAAAGAAGAGGAAAATAGAAGAATAAAGGGGGAAAAAGAAAAAGCAAAAGCGAAAGCAAAAGGGAGGTAAGTCAGCAAACGGCATTTCCTTTGGCTGTCATCTCCTCCTGTGCGTTGCATCTCCTCCGTATTTATTACAAATTAAAGCAAAAAAAAAAAAAAAGCAACGCTCCAGCCCCCACCCCTTACTTTATCTTTCTCTTTTTCCATTTCCTTTTTCTTTTCTGAAATGATAAAATATACGTTTTATGATCAAATCTGTTCGTCCAACATCTTCAACGTGACGGCGTGTTAGTACCTTGTCTGACGTGGCTTCACTTGTTCTTTTTCTTACTTGGCGAAACTGACTTGATTTCATCCCAGTAATCCGCCTTCGCGATGGACGGCGGGGGAAGAGGGTGTGGGTGGGATTAGGGTAGGAGACAGGAGTTGAGATTAATGGATTGGATCCCCATGACGGGAACGGCGGATGTCGAGAGGGACCGCGCATGGAATTAAGGTTGGGATGGGATGGTGTGTGGGTTGGGATTACGGAATAAAAAATATTTATTATTAATAAAAATAGTGACATAAAAATAAATAAATGTTTCGTCAGATAAAATTAACAATCGGGTCGGGATGAAATATAAGATGTTGGTCGGATTTATTTTTGTTATGATAATTGAAATTCATTCTTTAAATCATTCCATTGGAATGGGAAGTGTTACTCATTCCCAACAAGGCAAACACAACAGCATACGTCTGCCTTTCCTCTTTCTCTGTAAATGTAGCCGGGAAAAACCAATGAAAGACATGGTCATCCCTTCAACCTTCCTACTTATACTACTCCTATGTTCATCCCACACCCTAGCTGCTGATGCCGACGTCCTGTTAGCGCTGAAGCTACGGTTCCACCACCCCGGACCCTGCCTCTCCTCTTGGGATGAAACTGATTCTGCCTCCCTCTGCTTGACATGGGCCGGGATCGAATGCTCTCCCTCTGGCCGCGTCGTCTCCCTTCTCCTAACCGACATGAACCTCCGCGGGACCGTCTCTTCCCTCCTCCTCTCGAGGCTCGACCGTCTCGTCAACCTCTCGCTCGCTGGAAATGGCTTCTCCGGTGAGTTCGGGTCTTTGATGAACCTCCCGCGTCTGCGCTCACTCGACCTCTCGAACAATCAGCTGACTGGTGACCTGGCATGGATTGACCCGTCGAGTTTCCCTGAACTCGAGGTCTTTGATGCGTACGACAACAATTTCACGGGGTCTCTCCCATCAGGGTTGCTTGGTTTGACGAAGCTCAGGTACCTCAGTCTTGGTGGGAACTACTTCCGGGGTAAAATCCCGCCGAGTCTCGGGGGTCTCGTTAAACTCGAGTATCTGTCGCTCGACGGGAATGACCTGAGTGGAAGGATTCCTGCAGAACTTGGGAATCTAACGCGGTTGCGGGAGATTTACCTGGGCCAATATAATGCTTATGAAGGCAATATCCCGAACGAGTTCGGTAACCTAACTGGCCTCGTTCACTTGGATTTATCCTCTTGCGGGCTGGAGGGAAATATACCGAAGACCCTGGGGAGGCTGGCGAAGCTCCACACCTTGTACTTACATATCAATAGTTTATCTGGAGCGATCCCAGGGGAGCTTGGGAACTTGACTAATCTTGTCAGTCTCGACCTGTCCATCAATTCACTCACCGGAGAGATACCACCCGAGTTTGTCAATCTGACGAAGCTGAGGCTTTTGAATATGTTCATGAATCGGCTGCACGGTTCGATTCCCGACTTTGTCGCTGGCTTCCCAAACCTCGAGGCCCTTGCACTGTGGAGAAACAACTTCACTGGTACGATGCCCAGGGGTCTTGGTTCAAATGGTAGGCTCCGTGAACTTGACTTGTCAACTAACAAGCTCACTGGCACAATTCCAAGCGAACTGTGTCTGTCAGATCGGCTCCAGATACTGATCCTACTCAACAATTTCCTCTTCGGGCCAATCCCAGAAAGTCTAGGGACCTGCAACAGCCTTGTCAAGGTAAGGCTAGGGCAGAATTACTTGAACGGCAGCATCCCGACCAGCTTGATCTACTTGCCGCATCTCAATCTTCTTGAGTTGAAGAACAACTTGCTCTCCGGAGTCTTGACAGAGAGCATGAACGGCGAATCCTTGAAGCCGGTTGCGCTACAGGAGCTAAACTTGGAGAATAATAAGATATCAGGCATGCTCCCGGATTCCATCTCCAACTTCTCCTGCCTGCAAATTCTGATCGCTAGGGGAAATCAGTTTTCTGGTCCAATCCCAGTGTCCATTGGAGAAGTGAGGCAATTGGCGAGACTTGATCTGAGCGAGAATGCATTCAATGGAGAGATCCCGAAAGAGATCGGAAATTGCTATCATCTGAATCACATGGACATTAGCCAGAACAATTTATCCGGCCCAATACCAGGAACGATTTCGAAGCTCCATTTCCTGAATTATCTCAATTTATCTGGGAACCACTTGAGTTGGATCATCCCAGAAGCCATCGGCAAGGTTCAGAGCCTCACAACAGCCGACTTCTCTTACAATAACCTCTCTGGTCGAATTCCCGACTCTGGTCTATTCATGATACTCAACACCTCATCTTTCATGGGGAATCCTCAACTGTGCGGTCATCTCTTGAATCGGAGTTGCCACTTAGGGGAACCAAAAACAGTGTCTCAAAGAACCAACCTGAAATTCCGGTTCATCTTCATGCTGGCCATGTCTGGATGTGTACTCATGCTAGTCGCAGCTGTCATAGTGAAAGTGACACATCTCAGAAGAAACGACCGTCTGGGTGGGTGGAAAATGACAGCGTTTCAGAAGCTCAATTTCTCTGTCAATGACGTGCTCGAATGTGTTAAGGATGGGAATGAGATCGGACGAGGAGGGGCAGGAGTAGTCTTCCATGGGCAGACACCTTGCAGCACCGAAATAGCCATAAAGAAACTTCTGGTACTCGGCTGGAACAGAAATGATCGTAGCTTTCGAGGTGAAATCGAGACGTTGGGCAGAATCCGCCACAGGAACATTGTAAGACTGATGGCTTTTTGTTCGAACGGAGAGATGAACCTCCTCATCTTTGAGTACATGAAAAATGGCAGCCTTGGAGATGCTCTCAATGGCAAGAAAGGCAGATTTCTAGGATGGAATACGAGGTACAGGATTGCCATCGAGGCGGCTCGAGGCCTGAGCTATCTTCACCATGATTGTTCTCCAATGATTGTTCATCGAGATGTGAAATCCAGCAATATCCTGCTCAATTCAAGCAATGAGGCACATATTGCTGATTTCGGACTTGCAAAATTCATGTCCGATGGCGGAGCATCAGAGAGCATGTCGGTGATTGCAGGTTCTTATGGCTACATCGCTCCAGGTAAATTCCACATCCTCGCCCCATCTGTTAGACCTCGCAAGTTAATGAATCTTTGCTCGCAGTCTGAGCATTTAAGACTTTCACAGAATACGCATACACATTGAAGGTGGATGAGAAAACCGATGTGTACAGCTTCGGAGTGGTCCTCCTGGAGCTACTGACGGGCCGTCGACCAGTGGGGGAATTTGGCGTGGGAGTCGACATAGTACAGTGGACAAGGATTGCCACCAATGGCCTCCGAGAGAACGTGGGCTGCATCCTAGACCCAAAGCTGACTAATGTGCCGAAGGATGAGGCCATGCGCCTGTACTTCATTGCGACTATGTGCGTCCAGGAGAACAGGATCGAGCGCCCAGCCATGAGGGAGGTTGTACAGATGCTCTCTGAACAGCACCGCAACTCACCAGAAAGCCATACCTCCTCCTCCTCTTCCTCAACAACATTTAGGTAAGCAAATACACGATGTCAGCCACTGACCAAGGAAGCTGCCGAGGCAGGAACTGGTGAAGAAATTATGGCTTCCTCGAGATGTAGTAACACGAGGATAAATCAAAGGCGTCCTTCGGCGAGATATCTGAAAATGTGTACGACTTCCGGGATAGACTTACGACCGACGAACGACTTACGATTACCGCGTTTATTTTGCTGCAAGAGAGCGTGGAAGCATTACGAACAACCAGAACCGATAACAACGGATTTCAAGATAAACGATTGCAATCAGCAATTCCATAGAGCAAATCTTCACAAAAGTGTTTAAGTTTTCAAAAGATAGTTTCTCTCGGAAAACACTAAAAACAAACTATTTATAGTCTTTTGGGAAATATGCTAATAAAAAATAAGAAATTTTAATATTTATATAATCCCGTGGACGCATCCTTGGAATGGACAGATGCCACCTTCGGCCGTCAGCCGTCACGGATGCATCTGTCTGCCAACAGTCTGTCTTCAAGTGTCTCCTCCTTGTCCATGCTTCAACTTGGTCGCCTTTAGTGTGTCCCAATTGTCCACATATCTTGTTGCCAACTCGTCTGCATTATTCTCTCCCACCTGCGAAGAACTCGACCCCGAGTTCTCTTCCGGATATAGAGGCATATCGCCCGAGAAGAATGGATATAAGTTTGCCACATTAAAAGTCTGATCCCCTACTTCAAAGAATTATGATTTTCGTCCCCGATCACCAACCTCTGGTACTTGGCATTAACTTTTTCTCCCTTTGCCTTGACCTCATTGGAAGTATGTTGCCATTGTCCGACCATGTGTTCAGCCGGTAGGTTGCACTCTGCCATTTTTTGAAGCTTTACCACATCTAATGCATGTTGTGGTACTTTAGCATGGATAACATACTTTGCCTCATCAAATTCTTCTAACACTCCCTTCAACATCCTAGGAACTCCCTCAACACCTTTCTTTCCCACCCTCAGAACATTCTTCAAAACCAAAACATGTATCTCCTTGGTCTCCTTCATAGTTTCCTCTATTTTCTCTTTTAAGCTCATAACGGATAGGAAAGACCGTCCTTTAGGATTATAACCTTTAGGACGTGGCACCACTTTAAGAGGTAATAATGTATATCTCTTACCATCCTTCTCTAGCTTGTAGTGCTCTCTTTACGATGATGTTGGGCATCTACAACAAACAACTATGGTTTAGGGTCTATCGAATAAAAGGTAGCAAGCATCCATGTCTACGATGTCACAATAGACTTCATTACTATATTTCCCCTTGGAGAAAGGTACCTTACATCTCTCCTGAATATCAATATTTTCAGCGGCATTGATCCACCAAATAGTATATAAATTAAAATGCTTCTCAACAGGTAATTGCAATTCCTTAACCACCTGCCGACATATGATATTCTCACTACTCCCACTGTCTACAATCAGATCAAACGCATTCTCCCTGATCATGCATCTAGTACGAAACAACTGGTGGCGCTTAGTGACATTCTCCTGCTTAGGTGTTAAAATGAGCCACCTGATAACATATGAGGGTTCACTCTTCATTATCCTCGTCATAACACCCTTCATCCCTAGTAGGATCACAATAAATGTCTTCTTCCTCCTCTCGCTCGACCATTTTGACACCCCTACAATTTGGGCATTCATTGGATCTATGTCCCGGTTGATTGCATCGGTAACACTTTCCCAAAACGGGTTTGGCATATGGATTTGATTGCTTTTGCACCTCCCTTGCTTCCGTGGGTCGTTTTTCCATAACTCGCTCACTCTTCTGTTCGCCGCTATTACCCGATTTATCTATCACATTTTTCTCTTGATCATCAATCACCCTACTGGTTCCACCATGCTCAGCCCTATCATATCCGTACCTACGCCCACGACCATCAAATCTTATTCTCTTATCATCATTCAACATAATCTCAGGCCGTAATGCAATGTTCTTCGCTTCACTCATACTCCTCAATACTTTGACCCCTATCTTATCTCTAATCTGCAACTTTAGGCCATCAACATACCAAGCCACTTGTTGTCCTTCACTTTCCCTCAAATCGTTGCGCTCAACTGACCGCATAAACTCGACAGTATATTCACAGACATTGCGCAACCCTTGGCGACACGTTGATACTGTTGGAATAATATATTTTCATAATCAAGGGGAAGAAACTCTCCTTTCATTAGTTGCTTCATCCGAGCCCATGTTCGCACAGGTTGTCTCCCTTCTCTCAACCACCTGCTTTGCACTCTCTCCAACCAGGCGGAAGCTCCACCCTTCAACTTACACGCCACTGTTTTCACCCTACGCTCTTCCGACACATCCTTATAATCGAAGAATCTCACCACCTCCGCGAGCCAATCAGGAAACTCTACGATAGTAAATGTTCTGTTGAAGTATGACAGATATACCTTCAAATGGTAATCTCCTCCGACTGATTGACCTTGTTCATAAAAATCGTTGTAATCCCATCGATTCCTTCCTCCACCATAACCAGCCCTCATAGGCAGTTATCTCCTATCAAATCCCAAATCCTCTACCTCTGAATCATCATCAGAGATCGGTGCCCCTGAATTCGAACGAGTGGGTCGATTGATTGGAATATCAAATTCTTCTCGTGCTATAGGTAGCCTCCCTCTATCAATCCTACCCCTATTAATAATGATCTATATGGAATCAAATCTTTCGACCGAAGTTTCGAAGAGCTGGTCTACACGTCTCAATCTTTGATCCATAATATCTACCTTCGTACTTAGAAAAGGTTGACTAGCCCCTTATACTCCTGTATTTTGAACACCGTCATGAGTACAACTACCGTCAACGTCATTGCCAGAAGACATCTCGCAGGAACTCACCTTGCTCTAATACCACACTGACGTAGCGTGGAAGCGTTACGAACAACAGGAATAGATAATCGGATTTCAAGATAAACGATTGCATTCCGCAATTCAATAGAGGAAACCCCCACAAAAGTGTTTGGGTTTTTCAAAATATAGTCTATCTGAGAAAACCCTAAAAACAAACAAACTATTTATAGTCTCTAGGAAATATAGTAATAAAAAATAAGAAATCGTAGTATTTATTTAATCCCGCGGACGCATCCTTGGAAGGGACGGATGCCTCCTTCGGCTATCAGATCCCACGAACGCATTCGTCTGCCGTCTGACGCATTCAAGTGCCTCCTCCTCGTCCATGCTTCGACTTGCCCACCTTCCGTGCATCCCAATTGTCCATATATCTTGCTGCCAACTCGTCTGCATTAAAGAGAAATTCAGTGAAAATATCACTTATCCACCGTAAGTTGCATTTCCACCGTGTTGACACTATAGATTATTTTGGGCCTACTATTTCTGACAAAGCCCACGATAGACGCTAAGCTCATAACAAAGTTAGACACACCAGGCCTACATCTATAGTCTACACAGACTATATGGCTAGGTAGAAACCCTGTAATCAGAGGAAGTCTACAAGTCTGCGCCTACATAGGACACACGTCAAAAGAAACGGTCAAATAGGCCCGAGATAAATAGAGCTTACAATCCACGTCTGTACTAACGCACGTCTTAAAAGACAATCGATTAATCCCGAAGTCAAAAGAGTCTATGATCCATGTCCACACGAGTGAAAGTCAGTTTGTTGGCTCCGAGATCCTTGGGGATGGTTGAGTCTGGTAGATCTTCACAAGGTCGTAACAGATCTGGTATAAAAGGGAGAGGATCTCCCTCCGAGAAAATCACGAACAAATCAGCCAACAGAAGCTTATCTTGCTCGTCACGCCTTAGTTGTTAGTTGTTTGGACTTCCCGACCTGGGCAAAACTCTTAAAGTTTCATTGGTCTTCCTTCCACCGTCAGAGTGAGCAACCGTAGCTCTGGTAACAAATCCCCGCCTTCACTTCCACCATCAGAGTGAGCAACCGTAGCCCTGGTAGCAAATCTCCGCCTTCGACTCCAACACCAGGACGAGCCACCATAGTCCCGGTACACTTCTTCGCCTTCGACACCGCCACCAGGGTGAGCCACCATAGCCTTGGTATCCACATCCGCCTCTACATTCGACCACATTCCGTCCACCAAGCCCAGCAGTCAATTTCGGCCAGTCGAGGAAGGCAAGTCCACAGCACTCTGCCATCAAGTCTACGACCACGCTGACCAGATTCTCGAGTCCGGAGTGCCCAGCGTCAAGTCTACGACGTCCTTCATCGTTCAAACCTGCTGGATCCCAGTTTCCAGCGTCAAGTCTACAATCCCGCTCCGAGTATACGGAGCACAGTAGCCAGTCTACGACCTCACTATCGTCTTCATTTTTATTTTTATGGCTGTAAGCATTCTTTACTTATTGTAAAACTGTTTGCATTCAGTCAAATTCTTTCAATTACTTACTGGCGACCACATTTACAATCCCTGTGAGTCTAATTGCCAAATATTTCCGACGTGATCCGTTTTCGACGCGAACACGTTTTTGGCGACCACAGTGGGAGACGTGAAAATTAAAGTTTTCAGATGGCAAAAAGTACCAGGAGGGGAGCTAATCGCGACCCTCCACCTCCATTAGATGGAGATGATCAGTTTGTAGCGGGGAACTTAAATGTTGAGACCGCGGCTCTCGGAAGCCAAGAAACTGCGGATCAACCTGATTCCGGGGTACATGCTCCTTCTGAGTTCATATCCAGGCTTGAGTTCCACAAAGAATTCAATGATATGAGGAGCTTAATGGACAGACATATCACTGGGTTGCAAGACAATATGGCTCATATTTTGGAACAACTCGGTGCTTTGAATAGGTCATACGCCGCTGTAAAGTCAAGTGTCCCAATAGACAGAGAGAATTCCTTCATGGGAGACGCCAGGTACGCGGAGAATTCCTTCAACGTGTCGTTCCAGGGGGATGAGCCTTGGGGCGGCATTAACCAAGGCGCCACAAAGGCCTACAATAGAGACATGATGTCCCTAACAAGGCCTACTACCTCTCGGTCTCCTACATCTTGGAAGGCAAATGCTGTCTACGCAGTGAACCTCGTAGACGATGACGTAGAGGCCCAGGGTGAAACGAACAGATATGCAAGTGGCATACCCCCTCGCCGACCTGGTAAAGAACTTGTAGAGGAGATACCTCTAGGGAAAGCTCCCGTTATGGGAAGTCTACCACGGGCAGACGGGCAGAGAGCTTCTACACTAACGTCTCCGTAAACCCACAGCCACCTCGTGCTACAGCAAGGGTGTCTTATCCTCCAGAAAAGGGGAGTCAGGAATATGTTCGGGAACAGTTCGATCCTTTACCACCACCATAACGGAATCTGAGGGGAAAAGTCTGTATTAGTTTCGATGAAATTGATGTCTACATTAGCAACATCGAACACGTGAATGGCTATTTCGTCGTCAAAAGGTTTGTCGTCGACCATAGTGACTTCGTCTACTTCAGGAAAGCACAATTCATTTGACTCTATAAGGTCCTGGATCATATTCCTGAATGATAGACAATCTCTGGTCATGTGTGTAAACGACCCATGCCATTTGCAGTAATTTCTAGTCTTTTCTATTTCTGTCTGGGGGGGCTCTATGGCCTGGTTTAAGCTTAATCCGCTTTCGTTGGATGAGTCAATCAAAGATCGCATCTGCCTTGTCTATGTATAAAGAATATTTTCTTTCTTCAACAGATTTCTGGGACGCTTTGGCTTTTGAGTTTTTCTTTGCTAGAGGCTCACAAACCGTTGCTTCACCTTTCACGAATTCGGCCATGTCTACCTCAAGGGTTTCCAACTGATAAGCGTGCTTAGACTGGGCTTCTTCTATCAGTAACTGATGGTACTCAGTCGCTCTCCTAGACAGGTCATATAGGTCATTAAACCTTTCTCCCTGTAGCTTCTTCTTGAAGGGCATCCCCTTCCTGATGAGTGAACCGGGTTATATGCTCTATGGGTGTCATCTCATCTTCCCCCGAAAAACGGGTAAAATCAGGTACCGTGTACCCCCTAGGTAGGGGATAATCCCTGTCGATGTAAGCAAGGTACGGACTCCTGTATAGACCAAGATCGTCTTGCCTGATAGCCCCAGGTACCATCTGCTCTAAGACCTGAGCAATCGTCTCCCATGGATTGGGATGGGATAACATTCCTTTTGATGTTACTCTCTTGCAATGTCCTATCATTCTATTGATTAATATCCCTGTTTTTGTTTTCAAGAAAAGCATTAAGCTTTACAATGATTTCTATAATTCGGACATGATTGTGGCATCTCCTCTTGGCTTGATAATTGTAAGCAATCTTGCCTCCATGCCATATTGTATTTGACAACACTTATGAGGTTTGCTCCTTCAAATGGTTAGTTGACAAAAAAATGTTTGTCAAATAAGGTAGAACGTTCAAAAATTCCTGAAATATCGTTCTTAACTCGTTGTTAACATCAACGAGCTTACTTCTACAAAGAATTCGTTTTTCTTCATTCCTCAATGTAGCATTGTTTTGGTTTTCAACTCTTTGAGTCACAATGGTCTCCCCAATAATAATTCATGTTCATAAGTAGAAGTTGTAGAGCATATTAGGTTATCACCCCCAAGTAGGATAAAGGTTCGAGTATCATTTGTTCAGCCTTAATTTTGCAATTTGTGCTTAAAGTTCTGACCTTAATTTTGAGCATCGTTGTTATTAATGTCGAAGTATTTGAGCAACTAGTGACCTTTGGTATTCATTTATGTGTTTGGTAAAAGATGCTTCACCTATTTTCTAACTGTTTTCTTCATTTTCTTTGCAACTTGCCTGCTATTCTTTTCTTCTTTCTTTGATAAGTATTGCCTTGTTTTGTTATCCAAGTTCCTTTTGTCCCCTTGTTATTTTTTGCATATGTGTAGAAATGAGAAGGCTTCCACTGAGAGAATGGACCATTCTAGAGAATATATATTGTTCATGTTTTCTTTGGTTAAATAATTTACTGTTGCTTCCTTCTTAACTTCGAAAAACAAGCTCAAAATGACAACTAGCAGAAAATAGGGGAGGCTGAAAGGGAGAAGGAGAAAAATGTCGACTACCTTTTTTCTATAGAGGTACGTCAATTTACTTGGATAGTTTTAAGACCAATTTAAGCTTGTTTGCACAATGTTTTTGTTCCACCATAAGTAGAAAACATTAGCCGGACAACTTCAATTTTTTGAATGACAACAGGTTATCATAATAGATTATGTAGACCTTTATCGCTATGCAGGTGCATCAAACTTTTAATTCTTTGCAACACATCAACTCAGTTTCTTTGTCCTTATTTGTCAATAACCATTCTTTGAGAGTTTTGTAGAATTGGGCACATGTGAAGACGGTTGTTGAACAATTGAATCAGGTACCATGGAAACAACTTGGAACTGTTGTGATGCGTGTAAGACCGTGGTATGCTATTTGGACTTAACATTATGTGATATCATAACTGTTTAACATTTTCCTCAGTTTGAGATTCCCTTTTACTCATGATATAAAGGACCTTGTATTCTCCCTTCAAGTTTGGTATATCTTATTTATTTTTTCCCAACCACTTGTTCAATCATAGTTTTTGAGTCACTAGATTTTGAAGCTAACAATCAATCATCAAAGTAAGTGTTATATGGAAAAAAATGATCTCTTTTTTTTATTGTCATAGGTACTTGAATGGAAATGCTAGATTTTATCGACAGTCAATTGTTCTTGGGCATTATTTGAACCCAGGTAGTTTGAATTTGTCCGTTCGTTGTTTTATTTCAAAAAGCACTAAGTAAGCATAATGCATGCTTGGAAATATAGTGCAATTACTCCCACATGGTAGATATTTTTGTATTTAATTCCTTTGACCTTGGAGTGAACCGTTGACGACGATCTGTTCTGATGGAAAAATTACGGTTTCCTTCATTTGTGTTTGTTTGGCCAAAAGGTTAGATCGTTCATTCCATGGCAAGATTTTTTTTATTGGGTTGAAAATAGATGTTATCATAAGAATTTGCAGTCATAAACGGTTGGTACATCGTGTTATCAGTCTTAACATTTTTAGCTGAGAAAGCTATATTCTTTAAAATAATATATGAAAGTTACGGTTGGTACATCAAATTCGACTGCATAATTTGGATTGTTTATCATCTTCTAAGTTGCCTATCCAAGGGTGCATGCGGCCTTTGTGAACAAATAAGTTTTTTTATCTCCCATAATTAGAAATGTATTGTTACAGCAGCCAATTGGCTTAGCTGACTCTATGCTAGTATTATAACTATATTACTGTAGGTTAAATTAGCACCTTGTTTTTCTTAGAAGGGTTCCTTGTCTAGGGCCTCGACCGATAAACTGGTCAACTGCATAGCATATAGACAACCATTTGACCTGTATGGGCATGCATCACAGTGATTTGGTTGTTTTATGACGATGTTCACTGTAAACTCATGGTAGATAATTCCCTTGTTTTATGAAATCACATTATGTTTTCTACGAGACGTACGCAAGCTCACTGTGTTTTATATTCGCAGATATGAATGCATTGTTCAATCGTAATTTTGTCAATTACGAAGTAAAGGTTTGTGATTTTTCTTTCTATTCTGTATGATTAATTATTTGTTCTTCCTATCGGAGGCTGTAATGTCTTCTGAATAGCTGTTGCTTTGACAACCGTGTGTGCTCTTTATAAACCTTCACACAAATGCATCTTTGTCACTCTATTTTGCTTTGTTCTTTTTCGGTGGAAAAGGATGGAAAATCGGGAAAACACATTTCCCCAAAAAAATTCTCTCACTAAAATTTTCTCTACTCTTCTTTCCTTTTCCACTCGTTTCCTCAATTCTCGAACACACCTTATGTGAGAGTCGTTTTCTTGCCTCAATACACATTACGTATTTTCCCTGTCTGTTAGTACTGTAGAAGAATGACTGATTACTGCCTTAAGCTTGATAAACCAGGCATTTTTTGTCAACCCTTATACTCTAGTTAGATGGCCAAAAGACAAATGAAGGTTTAAGCACTTCACTTAGTTTGTAAATAGGTGATCCATGCCGAAGAAGATTGCTGGGCTGCTTTAATTCTTATTTAGAAGTTGATAGCACATTAATTTTGCTTTATACAAGTGCCTTATAATATTCAGAGTTCTTCATTTTCTCTAAGAAAATAGCCAAAGAAAACCTTGATAACAGACTTCTTGTTTGTACAGGTGAAGTTAGTATGCGAGTATAAAGGCGTCCTCTCAAAAGTGTTACTTCAGGTTCGACAGGTGCTTTTACCCTTATCATGGTCATTTATTATTTATTTTGTTTTCCAACTTAGCATAACGAGAAGCAGGGTTGTCATTTCTACATTTCTTTTGCTGTTCATCTTTTAGATAATTTTGTAAGAATGTTCTTAGCTTGACTTTGTGTCTATTGCTATTACTAATCAACGGTTACATTTTTTTATGTTTCAAATTTGAAAGATCGTATCAATGTTAAAACACATCCTTTTGCTGCAACTCGTTGAATGTATTAAATGAAGTTTCTAAAAAGCTTTGAGTCCGCTTAGGTGTTTCACACCAATTCTTCATATGGTTTGTAACGTTGAATTGGGAAAATTTTTATACTTGACTGTTCCCAGAGTCAAGTGTCTTTTCGACTCATTGGTAATGGATGTTGGTCAAAGATGTGAAAATAATTTGCAATTTTAGAGTACACGCACCCAATCCTCTTGCTTCTAAGACGCACTTTCCATACAGGTTTATGAACGTTTTCCTGCTGACTCCGTAGAGAGTGCTGAAGATGCCCGCCTCCAATTCTTTTTAGAAAAGGTAAACATGCAAGTTATTTCACCATCATGCGTCCAAATCATGTAGAGTGAATACAAACTTTACCATCCTTAAGAAATATTTGCTTATGCATGTTAAAAATGTCGAAATAGGTGTGTTTGGGGAGTAAGATTGGACTGCACTTCGTGAGTTGACTATTGTTTGTCAATAGATAACAATTTATTATTTGATTTATCTGATTGTTGACGTGACAGTCCTGCATATGAGTGTCCTTGCCAAATGATAACTTAAGAATGAGATGCATGCTGCTGTTGCTTTGAATTAATGTCCATCTCTTGGCAGCACCATGTCAATTATGATTTGAGAACAGTCTTGAAGATCCTTATGTATTCTTCTTTGCTAGCATTGTAAATGGAATTCTTTTTATTTTGATAAGATTCTCAATGGAAAGTTAAGAATTCTGCAACGGGGACAAATACTTTTGCCATTCTTTCGCTAACATTTGTGTTGCTGATTGTTCAGATGTAGGTCTTCGCCAAGATCAAGGATTCTACACAGGTATACAGGATTTCCATATGCATATAGTTCCACCATTAACGATGTTTAAGTACCATGTACATGCAACATAAGCGGAAAGCATAGAAAAGGAAAATGGCAAGAAAACTGACTAGAGTAAGCTAATATGTTGAAGTAGAGCAAATATAATGAATGAATGACCTGAAAGGAATTCTAATATGTTTATATTTAGATGTCTCAGAGAAAAAAATAGAATCCCACGAAAGGGAAAATGGCAAGTAACTCGGAAGTGTTTTGTTTGCATAGGTGGTCAACAATTGCATGGGGTTTCTGTTATTTTACTCGCTACGATGCTTTCTCTGATATTCTTTTACATGCTTGGTAAATTTTACACAGGGAGGGGTTATGCTCTTCACAAGCTCTTACTTTGAGTTCGTTCGGCTTTGAAGTTGCCTGAAATCACAAAGTACATCTTTCTGTCTACTAGGGGAGTACGGACTTGCAATTATTCTGCATTAATTCTATTGTAAGTCCCATTTGTTGTTTTGGCTTTAAATTACGTTGATTCATAGGTACACAAAGCAGAGTGACATTTCACGATCGAGGTTATGGTTCTTTGAAGGAACCCAGAAAATCATGTTGTATACCGAGAGAGCTCACTTCTACCACAGATATAAGGTTATTAGCCATGCAAAAGATAGTCAATGTGAGCCTGTTTGGAAGCTGTTTGAAACACGTGATTTTCTGCTGTGCAGATTCAAGGGATAAAAAGTCTGATAATATATTCCTTGTCTGAAAGGAAGTTCTACCCAGAGGTTAGGGAATTAGGCTGGTGTTTCGTCGGCTTACACTTTAGTGTTTCTTTTCATTGACTTTTTTGGTAATCTTTTTACCACATGTTGTGAACTTGCTCGAGTTGGTAAATGATAGTCTTCTGTTTCTTCACAGCCTACTTACGATTGACAATATTCTTTTGTGTTCGAATATAAACAACATTAAAACGAGTTTTTTGTCTTTAATATTGGGATCGATTAATATAAGCTGGGGATCAGGGCATAATTGCTATGTTTGGTATATAGAAATGATATGGATTAGAATTAAAATTTTAAGAAATATTACTTTTTTTGTGTGTTTGGATAGGATTTGGAAATGAAATCTTGAATATCACTTCTTTGGTAATTCCTTTTCCAAATAAAATTCTAGTAAAAGTTTTTCTAACCATTAAAGTTTTTGAAAGTAGTAAAGTCGAGTTTGAGTCTCAAAATGTTTTTACGACCAATGCTAAGTAGAAATAAAATGACAACAGGTGGATGTTGGTGTCGGTCTTCGGGGAGATAATATTTTCATGCTCATAGTGAGAGGAGTGTGGTGGTCTGAAATAACAGTTCCCTTTTTTTGGTGTGGAAATTTCGAGAATATGTAGTCCGGAACCGCGATTACAATAGGAAATCACTGACGTGGTTCTGGACAACATTTTTATGTGGGATGATTTAAGTAAAAAGACAGGGTTTCCAACCGCTCCATTGATATAGTGTCGCTGTTGAGAAGCTTGTTTTCTTTATAACATGAGGGTAATGGTTGTGATATTTGCGTAATTTTACAATTTCGAATCGAATTTCGCCAAAATCTTTTAAAATTAAATGGCAAAATGTACGATAATTTCGAAAACCATTACGAAACTTTCTGTTTCGTCAAAAACTTAGTTTGTTAAACGATTTTGTCGCTAACTTTTGTTTTTATATTGATAAACTTAGTTTCAAAAACCATTACAGAAGTAAGCTCAGGAATTTTGGAATGTTCTACCTTATTTGACATTTTTTTTTTTGTCAACTAACCATTCTAAGGAGCAAACCTCATAAGTGTAGGAAAATACAATGTGCCATGGAAGCAAGTTTTCTTACAGTTATCAAGCCAAGAAGAGATGCCACAATCATGTCCGACTTATAGAAATCATTGTAAAGCTTTGTTTTTCCTGGAAACAAAAGCAGGGATATTATAACATTGGAAGAGAGTAACATCAAAAGGAATGTTATCCCATCCCAATCCATTTTGAATGAAGATAATTCTAAAACTAATCCCTCATACATTGTGGCTTAGCGGAACTAGCAAAAGTTTGACAGCTGATTGGTGGTCATTAAGAACTTATCTAGGGGAAAAGGTTTTTCAATGACGAAAGAAAAAATGAATAATATTAGTTGGAAAGGGTATAACACGAATAGATGACCCTTAAACTGCCACATGAAGTACCAGTGAACATTTTACAGAAACCCCTAATATATGCTATATGGTTCCTTAAATAAAAATATACGATTGCGCCTCAAGAAGTTTTAACCCAAAGATCCAGAGTACCTCAGCTAAAATATATTTATCCTTTAAGAAACTGGGATAAATGCTTAGCCTCTGAAGGGCTAAATATATTTCCTTAAATAAAAATATAACTGATTAACCAAACTCCGAAGGGGTTTGTCCAGGTCAGAAATCGAAAAAAAAGACGTTTGTCCCTCTCCCGTTATTGCGTTTTTTCGTCCAAGTTGGCCCCCCGGGGCAGGGAGGGGGCGGTGGGGGGGCAGCGGCCGTGGCCATGCAAGGTCGGGGGGTGGGCCCGAGGTCGGTGTGGGCGACGGTGGGGGGCGTGCAAGGGCCGTCCACGCCGACGCAGGGGGGCGACCCCGGGGACGCAGGGGACGGTGCGGGGGCGGTCGAGGGGCACGAACGGGGGAGTCGTTTGAGACTGATTGAAGATTTTTTTAAGCACTGATTGAGTGCATATAATGAATCTGGAAGCCATACATTTCATGCATCCAAGGAAAGAATGCTTTTTTCTATTTGTAAGCGACCATCTTTAAACTCGTTCTCAAGTGATCAACAGTGTTTAATCCTCTTCTACATGTCCTTATTTTCTTGATGTAGTTGACTTCAAAACCCGTGGCTGCTTTCTCGTCCAATAATGTTTATATGGTGATGTCAATGCTTTCAATTTCGGTACAAAACTTTTCTGGTGTTATACCATTCAAAGTGTTTGTTTGATAGACAACAAATGTACATCTATTTTAAAAGATTTCTGATGAGGAGGTTTGTTTTCAAATTGTAATGTCGTGTTATCACGAGTTATTATCGCATGATTGCAAACTTTTGTAGTAAATGATTATGTTTTATTTATTGGTATAAGTAAGATTCATTTTTTATGGAGTAGCTTAATTTGAAACTGGTATTTGCGTCATTTTTCCAGTTGGAGAAGTCATAAACCAGTTGATTAATCATAAATTTGTATTTGTTGTATCTGAATAAAGTCACCACATTGTGCAAACAACAAACTGGGCGAAAGTTTTGCTTGGATGGCATGACAACAATGTTATTCGCAATGTCTATCTGCTCAAGCAAATCTTGACCAATAATCCTTACTTTATTAGAAGATATTTTCATATAATTTCACGATTCATGTGTTAACTTGTTTTGGAATCCTTGTATCAGTCAAGAGCTATCGCGATGTCTAGAACTGCGACACAAAACGTTTTTACCTTAAGGGCTAGAGAAAATATTCAAGTACCATGAATGCCAACATCATGCATTTCGTATGGTCTTATCCTTCATTCCTTTGGATTTCAATCCTACTAATTCTTCCGTCATCCACTATCTTTTAAGATTATTATGTATTTTCAAACCAAAAGAAGAATGTCTTAACTGTATCAGTTTTTCAGTTAAACCATATATTTAAGACTCGGGATCTTGTGACTAAGAATGACTCAAAATTGTCCAAGAAACACGAGTCCACAAAGGGAGATTTGCTTCATAATAGTGAAATGTTTCTTGATCAGGGGTTTGCTCGGGCTAAGATAAACCATATTTATCGTTGTCTGTTGTTTTTTTCGTTCCGGCAAGAATCCTCTTTAAGCTTATTTCTCCTCCTTTTTATTAGAGGAGAGGGGGGATGGATGGGAAGTACTAAAAATTGTGAACATAGTTTTGTTCGATCTATGTGGTTTTGTTTGAACTCACTTCAAACTAAGTTTAAAATTTAATCTAGTTGATTTGTTTGGGAAATTGTAAAGTCCATTAAAGAGTTTTATTTGAACAATTACTACTATTCACTTTATCCATAACTCTTTCTTTCATCAAGATTGTACTTAATCATTCCGTGGTAGAATGACAAGGGGGGATAAAGATAATTTGTGTGATTGAGTAGTTTTAACCACAAAGTCTTATTGTTAACATAACGTAATGAAATAGCTTGAAAGAGATACAAGAGAGCTCCTTGTTAACCCCATTTGATCCGAGTTCAGCTTTTGCATGAGCACAGTGTCTTTTTTTATTCTTTGCTTACTGTTTTGCGTTATTACTCCAACTGTTGAAATGCAGGTGTTGATTTTGCTGCCTCTACGAAGCATTGCGTATTGAGTGGTTCGAAGGCTAATTGAGCTTGTGCCTTCCTCCCACAAGGTATTGATCTGTTCATTGTTATCTTACTTTCATTTGATGTCATCTCGTAGCAAATTCAAGCACTGGTATTGTTCTCCCAAAAGTTTAACCTCAGTAGTGGAATTAGTCTTCTGACGTAAATATTGAATTGGTCAACTTCTTCGTAATAGGTTAATGTTGAGCACATGGCACAATTTATGGAGGACTTTGGTGGAGGGGCCGATGAAAATGAGGACCCTAATAAGGTGAATGGTCCTGGCCAGAAGTCTTCAAAACCATCGGACTTTACAGCACTATTCAATGGAAATACTGATGATCACTTCATGATTGGGATTAAATTTACCAGGTTATTGTCATCTAACTTTCCCATTGTGTATCTATTGGTGCTATCATTCGTTTGTTTGATGAAATTAGACTTGCTTCTATCATACTTCTATCAAGGAGGCTAAGCATTTATCCCAATTTCTTAAAGGATAAATATATTTTAGCTGAGGTATTCTGGATCTTTGGGTTTTAACTTCTTGGGGCGCAATCGTATATTTTTATTTAAGGAAATATATGGCATATATCTGGGGTTTCAATAAAAAAATTCACTAGTACTTCATGTGGCAATTTATTCATGTTATACCCTTTCCAGCTAATAATATTCATTTTTCTTATCGTCGTTGAAAATCATTTTCCACTAGATAAGATCTTAATGACCACCAATCAGCTGTCAAACTTTTGCTAGTTCTGCTAAGCCACAAAGTATGACGGGTTAGTTTTAGAATGATCTACTTTCAAATGGATTGGGATGGGATAACATTCCTTTTGATGTTACTCTCTTGCAATGTCCTATCATTCTATTGATTAATATCCCTGTTTTTGTTTTCAGGAAAAGCATTAAGCTTTACAATGATTTCTATAAGTCAGACATGATTGTGGCATCTCCTCTTGGCTTGATAACTGTAAGCAATCTTGCCTCCATGGCATATTGTATTTGACAACACTTATGAAGTTTGCTCCTTCAAATGGTTAGTTGACAAAAAATGTTTGTCAAATAAGGTAGAACGTTCAAAAATTCCTGAAATATCGTTCTTAACTCGTTGTTAACAACAACGAGCTTACTTCTACAAAGAATTCGTTTTTGTTAACAACGAGCAAAATTAACGTAAAGGTGAACTCACTGTTCACAACCGCAAGTTTATATAAGGAAATAAATAGAGGTGAACTCACTGTTCTTCAATGTAGCATTGTTTTGGTTTTCAACTCTTTGAGTCACAATGGTCTCCCCAGTAATAATTCATGTTCATAAGTAGAAGTTCTAGAGCATATTAGGTCATCACCCCCAAGTAGGATAAAGGTTTGAGTATCATTCTTGTTCGACTTTAATTTTGCAGTTTGTGCTTAAAGTTCTGACCTTAATTTTGAGCATCGTTGTTATTAATGTCGAAGTATTTGAGCAACTAGGAACCTTTGGTATTCATTTATGTATTTGGTAAAAGATGCTTCACCTACTTTCTAACTGTTTTCTTCATTTTCTTTGCAGCTTGCCTGTTATTCTTTTCTTTTTTCTTTGATAAGTATTGCCTTGTTTTGTTATCCGAGTTCCTTTTGTCCCCTTGTTATTTTTTGCATAGGTGTAGAAATGAGAAGGCTTCCAATGAGAGAATGGACCATTCTAGATAATATATATTGTTCATGTTTTCTTTGGCTAAATAATTTACTGTTGCTGCCTTCTTAACTTCGAAATCAATTCTTAAACAAGCTCAAAATGACAACTGGCAGAAAATAGGGGAGGCTGAAAGGGAAAAGGAGAAAAATGTCGACTACCTTTCTTCTATAGAGGTACGTCAATTTACTTGGATAGTTTTAAGACCAATTTTAGCTTGTTTGCACAATATTTTTGTTCCACCATAAGTAGAAAACATCACTCTGACAACTTCAATTTTCTGAATGACAACAGGTTCTCATAATAGATTATGTAGACCTAATCGCTATGCAGGTGCATCAAACTTTTAATTCTTTGCAATACATCAACTCACTTTCTTTGTCCTTATTTGTCAATAACCATTTTTTGAAAGTTTTGTAGAACTGGGCACATGTGAAGACGGTTGTTGAACAATTGAATCAGCCACCATGGAAACAGCTTGGAACTGATGTGATGTGTGTAAGACCGTGGTATGCTATTTGGACTTAACATTATGTGATATCAACCTATAACTGTTTAACATTTTCCTCAGTTTGAGATTCCCTTTTACTCGTGATATAAAGGACCTTGTATTCTCCCTTCAAATTTGGTATATCTTCTTTATTTTTTCCCAACCACTTGTTCAATCATAGTTTTTGAGTCACTAGATTTTGAAGCTAACAATCAATCATCAAAGTAAGTGTTATTCGGAAAAAAATGATCTATTTTTTTTATTATCATAGGTACTTGTATGGAAATGCTAGATTTTATCGACAATCAATTGTTCTGGGGCCTTATTTGAACCCAGGTAGTTTGAATTTGCTCGTTTGTTGTTTTATTTCAAAAAGCACTAAGTAAGCATAATGCATGCTTGGAAACATAGTGCAATTACTCCCACATGGTAGATATTTTGGTATTTAATTCCTTTGATCTTGGAGTGAACCGTTGAAGACGATCTGTTCTGATGGAAAAAGTTAGGTTTCCGTTATTTGTGTTTGTTTGACCAAAAGGTTAGATCGTTCATTCCATGGCAAGATTTTTTTTTATTGGGTTAAAAATAGATGTTATCATAAGAATTTGCAGTCATAAACGGTTTATACATCGTGTTATCAGTCTTAACATTTTTAGCTAAGAAAGCTATATTCTTTTAAATAATAAATGAAAGTTATAGTTTGAGAATAGTCTTGAAGATCCATATGCATTGTTCTTTTTATTTTGATAAGATTCTCAATGGAAAGTTAAGAATTCTACAACAGGGTCAAATACTTTTGCCATTCTTTCTCTAACATTTGTGTTGCTGATTGTTCTGATGTAGGTCTTCCCCAAGATCAAGGATTCTACACAGGTATACAGGATTTGCATATGCATATAGTTCCACCATTAACCATGTTTAAGTACCATGTACATGCAACATAAGCGGAAAGCATAGAAAAGGAAAATGGCAAGAAAACTGACTAGAGTCAACTAATACGTTGAAGTAGAGCTAATATAATGAATGAATGACCTGAAAGGAATTCTAATATATTTATATTTAGATGTCTCAGAGAAAAAAATTGGATCCCATGGAAGTAACTCGGAAGTTTTTTGTTTGCATAGGTGGTCAACAATTACATGGGGTTTTTGTTATTTTACTCACGACGATGCTTTCTCTGATATTCTTTTACATGCTTGGTAAATTTTACACAGGGAGGGGCTTCACAAGCTCTTACTTTGAGTTCGTTCGGCTTCGAAGTTGCGTGAAATCACAAAGTGCATCTTTTTGTCTACTGGGGGAGTAAGGACTTGCAATTATTCTGCATTAATTCTATTGTAAACAAGCATACACCGATTCAGTTGAATCTGGATAGCATTTGATGAATGAAGATGGGTCCAGAATCAAGACAATTGCCAGTAAGAGAGGGGAATTTACCCTAAAGTGATCGAAACGAGAGAAAAGCACCGAGCACGTCATCTCCTCGGAACCCTCGAGTAAGTTCCCAATCTGTGGTAAAACGATTACCAAAAAAGTCAATGAAAAGAAGCACTAAAGTGTGAGCCGACAAAACACCAGGCTAATTCCTTAACCTCTGGGTAGAACTCCTTCCTTTCTGGGAAGGAGTATATTATCAGACTTTTTATCCCTCAAATCTGCACAGCAGAAAATCACGTATTTCAAACAGCTTCCAAACAGGTTCACATTGACTATCTTTTGCATGGCTAATGACCTTATATCTGTGGAAGAAGTGAGCTCTCTCGGTATACAACATGATTTTATGGATTCCTTCAAAGAACCATAACCTCGATCGCAAAATGTTACTCTGCTATGTGTACCAATGAATCAACATAATTTAAAGCCAAAACGACAAATGGGACATACAATAGAATTAATGCAGAATAATTTCAAGTCCTTACTCCCCCAGTAGACAGAAAGATGCACTTTGTGATTTAAGGAAACTTCGAAGCCGAACGAACTCAAAGTAAGACCTTGTGAAGAGCATAACCCCTCCCTAAGTAAAATTTACCAAGCATGTAAAAGAATATAAGAGAAAGCATCGTAGCGAGTAAAATGACAGAAACCCCATGCAACTGTTGACCACCTATGCAAACAAAACACTTCTGAGTTACTTGCCATTTTCCCTTTCATGGGATTCTATTTTTTACTCTGAGACAGCTAAATATAAACATATTAGAATTCCTTTCAGGTCATCCATTCATTATATTAGCTCTACTTCAACATATTAATTGACTCTACTCAGTTCTTTTACCATTTTACTTCAACATCGTTAATGGTGGAACTATATGCATATGCAAATCCTGTATACCTGTGTAGAATCTTTGATATTGGGGAAGACCTACATCAGGACATTCAGCAACACAAATGTTAGAGAAATAATGGCAAAAGTATTTGACCATGTTGCAGAATTCTTAACTTTCCATTGAGAATCTTATCAAAATAAAAAGAACTCCATTTACAAGGCCATCAAAGAAGAATACATATGGATCTTCAATACTGTTCTCAAACCATAATTGACATGCTGCTGCCAAGAGATGGACATTAACTCAAAAGCAATAGCAGCATGCATCTCATTCTTAAGTTATCATTTGGCAAGGACACTCAGATGCAGGACTGTCACGTCAACAATCAGATAAATCAAATAATAAATTGTTATCTATTGACAAACAGTATTCGACTCTCGAAGTGCAGTCCAATCTTACTCCGCAAACACACCTCTTTCGACATTTTTAACATGCATAAGCAAATATTTCTTAAGGAAGGTAAAGTGTGTGTTCACTCAACATGATTTAGAAGCATGATGGAAATAACTTGCATGTTTACCTTTTCTGAAAAGTATCGGAGGCGGGCATCTTCAGCACTCTCTACGGAATCAGCAGGAAAATGTTCATAAACCTGTATGGAAAGTGCGTCTTAGAAGCAAGAGGATTGGGTGCGTGTACTCTAAAATTGCAAATTATTTTCACATCTTCGACAACAACCATGACCAATGAGTCGAAAAGACACTTGACTGTGGAAACAGTCTAGTATAAAAATTTTCCCAATTCATCGTTACAAACCATATGAAGAACTGGTGTGAAACACCTAAGTGGACTCAAAGCTTTTTAGAAACTTCATTTAATGCATTCAACGAGTTGCAGCAAAAGGATGTGTTTTAACATTGATACCATCTTTCAAATTAGAAACGCAAAAAAATGTAACCGTTGATTAGTAATAGCAATAGAAACAAAGTCAAGCTAAGAACATTCTTACAAAATTATCTCAAAGATGAACAGCAAAAGAAATGCAGAAATGACAACCCTGCTTCTCGTTATGCTAAGTTGAAAAAGAAAATAAATAATAAATGACCATGATAAGGGTAAAAGCACCTGTCGGACTTGAAGCAACACTTTTGAGAGGACACCTTTATACTCGCATACTAACTTCACCTGTACAAAAAAGAAGTCTGTTATCAAGGTTTTCTTTGGCTATTTTCTTAGAGAAAATGAAAAACTCTGAATATTATAAGGCACTTGTATAAAGTCGGATTAATGTGCTATCAACTTCTAAATAAGAATTAAAGCAGCCCAGCAATCTCCTTCGGCATGGATCACCTATTTACAAACTAAGGGAAGTGCTTAAACCTTCATTTGTCTTTTGGCCATCTAACTAGAATATAAGGGTTGACAGAAAATGCTTGGTTTATTAAGCTAAATGCAGTAATCAGTCAATCTTCTACAGTACTAATTGACAGGGAAAATACGTAATGTATACTGAGGCATGAAAAGGACTCTCACTTAAGGTGTGTTCGAGAATTGAGGAAAAGAGTGGAAAAGGAAAGAAGAGTAGAGAAAATTTTAGTGAGAGAATTTTTTTTGGGAAATGTGTTTTCCCGATTTTCCATCCTTTTCCACCGAAAAAAAAGCAAAATAGAGTGACAAAGATGCATTTGTATGAAGGGTTATAAAGAGCACACACAGTTGTCAAAGCAACAGCTATTCAGAAGACATTGCAACCTCCTATAGGAAGAACAAATAATTAATCATAAAAAATAGAAAGAAAAATCACAAACCATTCCTTCGTAATTGACAAAATTGCGATTGAACAATGCATTCATATATGCGAATATAAAACACAGTGAGCTTGTGTACGACCCGTAGAAAACATTATGTTATTTCATAAAACAAGGGAATTATCTACCATGAATTTGCAGTGAACATCGTCATCAAAACAATCAAATCACTATGATGCATGCCCATACAGGTTAAATGGTTTGTCTAGGTGCTAGGCAGTTGACCAGTTTATTGCTCGAGGCCCTAGACAAGGAACCCTTCTCAGAAAAACAAGGTGCTAATTTAACTTACAGTAATATAGTTATAATACTAGCATGGTGTCAGCTAAGCTAGTTGGCTGCGGTAACAATACATTTCTAATTGCTGGGAGATAAAAAAATTATTTGTTCACAAAGGCCGCATACACCCTTGGATAGGCAACTTAGAAGATGATAAACAATCCAAATTATGCAGTCGAATTTGATGTACCAACTGTAACTTTCATATATTATTTTAAAGTATATAGCTTTCTTAGCTAAAAATGTTAAGACTGATAACACGATGTATAAACCGTTTATGACTGCAAATTCTTATGATAACATCTATTTTCAACCCAATAAAAAAAATCTTGCCATGTAATAACGAAACCTTTCGGTGAAACAAACACAAATGAAGGAAATCTGAATTTTTCCATCAGAATAGATCATCTTCACCGGTTCACTCCAAGGTCAAAGGAATTAAATACAGAAATATCTACCATGTGGGAGTAATTGCACTATATTTCCAAGCATGCATTATGCTTACTTAGTGTTTTTTTAAATAAACAACAAACGAGTAAATTCAAACTACCTGGGTTCAAATAATGCCCAAGAATAATTGACTGTCGATAAAATCTAGCATTTTCATCCAAGTACCTGTGGCAATAAAAAAAAAAGAGATAAGTTTTTTCCAGATAACACTTACTTTGATGATTGATTGTTAGCTTCAAAAATCTAGTGACTCAAAAACTATGATTGAACAAGTGGTTGGGCAAAACTAAAGAAGATATACCAAACTTGAAGGGAGAATACAAGGTCCTTTATATCACGAGTAAAAGGGAATCTCAATATGAGGAAAATGTGAAACAGTTACAGGTCCTAACGATATCACATAATGTTAAGTCCAAATAGCATACCACGGTCTTACACGCATCATATGAGTTCCATACTGATTTAACTGTTCAACAAGAGTCTTCACATACGCCCAATTCTACAAAACTTTCAAAGAATGGTTATTGACAAAAAAAGACAAAGAAAATGAGTTGATGTATTGCAAATAATTAAAAGTTTGATGCACCTGCATAGCGATTACGTCTACATAATCTATTATGAGAACCCGTTGTCATTTAGAAAATTGAAGTTGTCAGAACAATGTTTTCTGCTTATGGTGGAACAAAAATATTGTGCAAACAAGCTTAAATTGGTGTTAAAACTATCCAAGTAAATTGACGTACCTCCATAGAAGAAAGGTGGTCGACATTTTTCTCTTTCTCCCTTTCAGCCTCCCCTATTTTCTGCCAGTTGTCATTTTGAGCTTGTTTAAGAATTGATTTCGAAGTTAAGAAGGCAGCAACAATAAAATATTTAACCAAAGAAAACATGAACAATATATATTCTCTAGAATGGTCCATTCTCTCAATGGAAGCCTTCTCATTTCTACACCAATGCAAACAAAGGGACAAAAGGAACTCGGATAACAAGGCAATACTTATCAAAGAAAAAAAAAGAATAAAAGCAAGCTGCAAAGAAAATGAAGAAAACAGTTACAAAGTAGGTCAAGCATATTTTACCAAACACATAAATGAATACCAAAGGTCCCTTGTTGCTCAAATACTTTCACATATATGAAAACGATGCTCAAAATTAAGGTCAGAACTTTAAGCACAAACTGCAAAATTAAGGTCGAACAAGAATGATACTCGAACCTTTATCCTACTTGGGGGTGATAACCTAATATGCTCTAGAACTTATACTTATGAACATGAATTATTACTGGGGAGACCATTGTGACTCAAAGAGTTGAAAACCAAAATAATGCTACATTGAAAAACAATGAGTTCAACTTTATTTATTTCTTTATATAAACTTGTGGTTGTGAACAGTGAGTTCACCTTTACGTCAATTTGGTTCGTTGTTAACGAAAACGAATGCTTTGTAGAAGTAAGCACGTTGTTGTTAATGAGTTAAGAACGATATTTCAGGAATTTTTTAACGTTCTACCTTATTTGACAAACTTTTTTTGTCAACTTACCATTCCAAGGAGAAAACCTCATAAGTGTCGTCAAATACAGGCAAGATTGCTTACAGTTATCAAGCCAATAGGAGACGCCACAATCATGTCCGACTTATAGAAATCATTGTAAAGCTTAATGCTTTTCCTAAAAATAAAAACAGGGATATTAATCACTAGAATGATAGGACATTGCAAGAGAGTAACATCAAAAGGAATGTTATGTCATCCCAATCCATTTTGAATGTAGATCATTCTAAAACTAACCCGTAATACTTTGTGACTTAGCAGAACTAGCAAAAGTTTGACAGCTAATTGGTGGTCACTAAGAACTTATCTAGAGGAAAAGGATTTTAAACGACCATTAGAAAAATGAACAATATTAACCGGAAAGGGTATAACATGAATAGATGACCCTCAAACTGCCACATGAAGTACCAGTGAACTTTTTATAGAAACCCCATGTATATGCCATATATTTCCTTAAATAAAAATATACGATTGCGCCTCAAGAAGTTAAAACCCAAAGAAACTGGGATAAATGCTTAGCCTCCTTGATAGAAGTATGATAGAAGCAGGTCTAATTTCATCAAACAGACGAATGATAGCACCAATAGATACACAATGGGAAAGTTAGATGACAATAACCTGGTAAATTTAATCCCAATCATGAGGTGATCATCAGTATTTCCATTGAATAGTGCTGTAAAGTCTGATGGTTTTGAAGACTTCTGGCCAGGACCATTCACCTTATCAGGGTCCTCATTTTCATCGGCCCCTCCACCAAAATCCTCCATAAATCGTGCCTTGTGCTCAACACTAACCTATTACGAAGAAGTTGACCAATTCAATATTTACGTCAGAAGACTAATTCCACTACTGAGGTTAAACTTGTGGGAGAACAATACCCGTGCTTCAATTTGGTACAAGATGACAATAAATGAAAGTAAGATAACAATGAACAGATCAATACCTTGTGGGAGGAAGGCACAAGCTGAATTAGCCTTTGAACGACTCAATACGCAATCCTTCGTAGTGGCAGCAAAATCAAAACCTGCATTTCAGCAGTGGGAGTAATAACGCAAAACAGTAAACAAAGAAACACCGATCAAAAAAGACTGTTGGTGCTTATGCAAAAGCTGAACTTGGATCAAATGGGGTTAACAAGGAGCTCTGGGTTAACAAGGAGCTCTGGGTTAACAAGGAGCTCTCTTTCAAGCTATTTCATTACGTTAAGTTAACAATAAGATTTTGTGGTCAAAACTACCCAATCACACAAATTATCTATGTCTCCCCTTGTCATTCTACCACAGAATGATTAAATGCAATCTTGATAAAAGTAAGAGTTATAGGTAAAGTGAATAGTAGTAATTGTTCAAATAAAACTCTTTAATGGAATTTACAATTTTCCAAGCAAATCAACTAGATTGAGTTTTAAACTTAGTTTGAAGTGATTTTCCAACAAGAAATTGTAAAACCACATAGATCGAACAAAACTATGTTCACACTTTTTAGTACATCCCATCCATCCCCCCCTCTCCTCTAATAAAAAGGAGGAGAAATAAGCTTAAAGAGGATTCATGCCAGAACAAAACAAAACGGACAAAGAAAAATATGGTTTACCTTAGATCGAGCAAACCCCTAATCAAGAAACATTTCCTTATTATGAAGCAAATTCACTTCTATGGACTCTTGATTCTTGGACAATTTCGAGTCATTCTTAGTCACAAGATCCCGAGTCTTAAATATATGATTTAACTGCAAAACTCATACAGTTAAGACATTCTACTTTTGGTTTGAAAATACAAAATAATCTTAAAAGACAGTGGATGACAAAATAATTTGAAGGGTTGAAATCCAAAGGAATGAAGGATAAGATCATACGGAATGCATGATGTGGACATTCATGGTACTTGAATCTCTAGCCCTTGAGGAAAAAAGGTTTTTTGTCGCAGTTCAAGACATCTCGATAACTGTTGACTGATACAAGGATTCCAAAACAAGTTAACACCTGAATCGTGAAATTATATGAAAATATCTTTAGGTAAGGGAAGGTTCATTGGTCAACATTTGTTTGAGCAGATAAATATTGCGAATAACACTGTTTTCGTGCCATCCAAGCAAAAATTTCACCCAGTTTGTTGTTTGCACAATGTGGTACTTCATTCAGATGCAACAAATACCAATTTATGATTAATCAACTGGTTTTTTGACGTCTCCAATTGAAAAATACCGCAAATACCAGTTTCAAATAAAGCCACTTCATAAAAAATGAATCTTACTTAAACCAATAAATAAAATAGAATCATTCACTACAAAAGTTTGCAATCATGCGACAATAACTCATGATAACACGACATTACAATTTGAAAACACACTTCCTAATCACAAATCATTCAAAATAGATGTACATTAGTTGTCTATCAAACAGACACTTTGAATGGTATAACACCAGAAAAGTTTTGTAACGAAAATGAAAGCATTGACATCACCATATAAACATTATTGGACGAGCAAGCAGCCACCGGTTTTGAAGTCTACCACATCAAGAAAACAACGAAAAGTATACTAGGATTAAACATCGCTGATCACTTGAGAAAAGAGTTTAAAGATGGTCGCTTAAATATAGAAAAAAGCATTCTTTCCTTGGATACATGAAATGTATGGCCTCCAGATTCCTTATATGTACTCAACCAGGGCTTAAACAATGATGGCTTCATATTAGATTCAAATATCGAGTTTTCGTCCTGCAAAGAAGACATTATATTATGGCCCATTGACACCCATATGACATATAAACTAATTCTTCTCTTAGTTGGGAACAAGAAGACAAAACAGAGGCAGAAGATACTTTCACATTGAGTAAATTCTTTAGCAAAACTTTAGTCTTTGATTGTCCATTATCACATCATTCGGAGTGAAATTTCATTTATTTATTATCCACTATCTTTTAATTTGAGATAGCGTCATGAAAATACTTTGTAAAGGAAAAAAAAAAAACTTAAGGACGATGTTAGGCTTAAAATGACAACTGATTCACCTCAATATCTCTTTCAATCAATCTATTATGACCATCGAGCTTCAAATGGACAAGCACCAACACGGTGAATAAAAATCCTCATTATGGAGTCGAGCCATTTTGCAAACGCTTACAGTGACAAATATAATACTACTTACACAGAGAATGGATCCCTTTCAAAGCCACACCAGCCAACCAGGGTCTCTGATTAACATCATACCAAGTGTAACTTTATTTTTTTATATCCATTATCCAAAATATAAAGGTAAATACAAAGAAAATATCGTGTATAAAGTACGAGGTCAAATCTTGAATTAAAACATCATTATTAAAAATCCAATTTCAAAAAAATAAAATAAAATTGTCATTTGTCTACCAATGCGCAGGTTAATAGGATATGCAGTAAATATATCTTCATGATAAAACCAATCCAAAAATAAAGAAAGAACTTACCAGTATCTTTAAGCATTCTCTTGTTCCGATCCACTTGCAATTTGGCAGGTCAGGAGCAGGAACCTCCCAATTATGTTTTTGTCTCTTCTTCGAGACTTCATTAATCTCTAGACAATTTGTGCCACATATGTGAACTAAACGAACTGCAAACTCATCCATGTTAGGAAGAAAGGAATCAGCAGTTGAAAAGCATCGGTGAATTCAAAATAAGGATTTCACGGGAACACTCAGTAATTCAAACTACTTCTTTCAGACAGATAATTTCACAAAGTTAAGAATTTAAGGGCTGACCAAAAGGCACGACTTGTAAGAGACAATGAATAAAACTTTCCTAACATGCAAAAAGAAGCACTTGCCTGATCAAAACAAAATTCATTTATATCCTTGAGCTCCTCTCAAGATCCGTTTCGACACCATCGGTTGTCAAATAAGGTGGAGATGTGGGAAGATCTACGGGGAGTTTGTGGAGATGCGACAAGATTGGATTAATAAGGTGGTACCGCTTGTTTGGGAGTCTCGCTTGAAATACTCCAAATGGTATGCGAGGCATATCAAGCAATATATATCACACACTGGCTCTATGTTAGGCACTATGGTAAGCCGTTTACATTTTCCATTATATTTTCCTAGAATAACCTATATTCAATTGCGTCGTGCTTATTTGTTATATAGCTAAGGAATTTTCAAAGGATTAAGCTTCGCTCCAACCAACCGGATATCGTGTCTATTGTCGAGGAATCTATGGAGTTGACGAGGGAGTATGCACCGGCACGATTGTATGGTCACACCGGCGGCCTGGAAAATCAACATACGTACGAGTTCATGCCGCCACATGGTGGACAATCTATGGATGAAGATGATCCTCACATGGACGAAGAGGAGGACGCATAACAGGCGAATGAAGATGAAGAGGTGCCACTGGAATATAAGGACCCCACATTTGACGAGGAGGCCCATGAAGTTCGAGAAGGCATGCTCATCTCTCAAGTAACACAGCTAGATGTCGATTACTGCACACCTCACTCTGAAAGCTAGTTCTAGTTTGACCACGGGAGCTGCGATGAAAGGGACGAGAGAATTCATGTATGTCCACTACAACTTTGATGTTCGTTTCAGTTAAACTTCGAAACTCAACTAATATAAGATTTTCAGATAAGACCGTTCATATCAAGGAGAATGACCTTCTCAAATCACGCAACTGTATTCGGAGGAATCATCGAGGCAGCCTCGCGTCCCAGATTCCATGATCATGCCTTATGTGAGGAGATCGACTAGGCATAGGCAGAATTAGTGATGTTAAGCACATTGTATTTCGCTTTTGGATATTGTTCAACTTTTATGTTACATATTGTTCCACTTTTATGTTTTCAAACATGGATTGTGTCGTCGTTTGGATTTTTTTGTTGTTGAAACGGGGGTTTAAATTAATTATTTTTTATGTAAAATATTTCTCCTAATACCCGCCCCTTCTTTGGTGATTTTCACCAAGTATTGAAGGGTCGCGTTTTGAAAACCCTCCCCTTGTTCATCACTAAAGGGGGATGCAAAACTTCCACCCCTCCATTGTTTATGTACCTCACTGGGTATAATTATTTATTACAAAGATCGGGAATAATCTCAATTTTAAGTCCACCTTGTTTTGATGATTGCGGATAAATTATTTTTAAAAAAATTATTTTGAACAAATCCGATAAATGGAGAGAATATTATATTTTTTCGGAATAAATCAAATATAATTTTCTGAGTAATATAAAAATTTAACCTTTTTGACTTGAGAATATAACGGATAACTAAACTAAAATCCTTTGCTGATATGAACATTCACGTTCTCCATTTTATCAGATTATTTATGAGGGGCAGTTGCAGGTTCCCTAATTTGAGGAGAATCTGACTAAATCTATTTTTAATATTTAGCCACGTTGTAAGATAATCTAATTTGCTGAAAATTTATTTTAATATTTTTTCACTTTCAGATAATATTTATAATAAATCAAAGATCTCAAGGGCTCTTCAATATATTAGATCTTCGTGAGACTGATTGAAGATATTTTATATAAAATCTATATCTTTTCTCGTAACATATAGATTTTCTCGAGAGGCTCTTCCAATCAAATATTTTTTCTCGAGACACTCTTCTCGAGACATTCTTCTCGAGGACCTTTTCCTTCCTCGAGCTACTAGTCAAAGATCTTTCTCGAGAGTGACACGCTCTTCTCGAGAAAGGCCGAAATTTCCATGTGTCAACGGCAGGCAAAGGTAAAAAAGCTTTGGCAAGATAAGTTATTTGTAAAACGAATACGAATAATGTTTGAAATTTAATCTGATGCCATAGTAATGGGAAAAAATAGATGCAATGCAGAGTTTATTTCGAGAAAACGTAGAAATAAAACATCATGTATAAATTAATATTATACTTCTTAAAGTATCGAGGTTTGTGTTACACTAAGAGGGGGGTAAATTAGTGTTAAATACCAATTGAGGATTTTTAACTCTATTTCAACTAGTCCAATAGAGGAAGGAAGCTTCTGTAAAACAAAACCATAGATACAGGTTTCTATAAGACAGAACGTAAGAATGTGATTGCACAATTTGTTTGATGCACACAAGACTTTTTATAGTGATTCAACAACTAGCTTACCTCCACTCTTCATCTAGAATTTGGATGGTATTCACTCAGATTTAATTTCGTAACGATTACAGAAGTGATCAATAATAAACCTTTTATAGCACAGACCAAAATGTTCTGTACCAAATATGTCAACCCTCTACTGCATAGACCAAGAGATTCTGTACCTAATGTGTCAAACCTTTATAGAACAGACCAAAAGGTTCGGTACCAGAGATGACTTGATTTTATAGCACAGACCGTAAGGTTCTGAACAAAATATGTCGACCCTCTATAACACACACCTAAAAGGTTATGTACCAAAGATGTCGACCCTCTACAGCACAGGCCGTAAAGTTCTGTATCAAAGGTGACTGATTTTGAAAGCACAGACCATAAGGTTCTGTATTGTAGTGACTAATAAATGTAACCGGTTGTCGGACGTTTCCTTCAGGCGGTGTCCTCTCCTGCACAGCGACTTGTCGTGATTTCCTCGGAGACTTTTTAATCCGGCGGCGTCTCCACTTGCACAGCACCTAACTTGGACTTCCCTTGCGCAATCCCTCAAGATCTCGATTGAGCAAACACAAAACTCTTGCCCAATATTCTCCTGCGTGGTATCTCGAGACTATGGCTAAGCAGATACAGAACGCTTGCCCAAGGTTATCCTGCACACATAGAACAATACACCATAGTAGTTGGTTAATTCCCATGAATACTGCGTTACAGAAGGTTCTCGCTGAATTTAGTCAACAACCTTATGTAAATGGAAATAATCAAAGATTAACTTCCATATGAATTAAAACCGAAACCATTCTGTTCAGCTCACTCAAATGAATGTATCTAGACAGATGGTAACGATTGACGTCCTAAATAACGGTCATATGGTGATCGTATAACACCACAGAAGGTTATAGACAACCTTACAGAACATTGTCATAAATAGAAGATTATATTCCTTTTATGAAAAATATAATCCCTAATGGGGTTATTTGGAAACGTAATCGGTTTAAAATTGATCAGATAATATCTTGATCAAATCCTAATCATTTCGTGATTGATTAATCATTAACCAATCAATTAATCACAAAAAATATTTCTTACGGCAAGTTCTCAACGTGAGTAGCTTCTGTAGAGTAGATGTTTGACATCTGTTACGCAGAAGGTCAAGGCTCATCATCAAAACCTATATTTAACATTTTGTCTTTGTGTTCTCGAGTAATCGGATGAATTGAAACATATTACTCTTTTCTTGACGAACGGTTGAGTCCGACCAATACTAAGAATGAGTTATAGTCTTGTTGACACTATAGAAAATCCTGAGCCTAATTCCGACAAAGCCCATAAAAGCCCATAGCCAAGTTAAACACATGAGGCCTGCTCCCGCAGTCTACATAAACTACGTGGCAAAGGAAGTCTACTGCGGTAGAATAGTAACATTGTAATCAAGGGAAGTCTATAAGCCTGCGCCTCCAAAGGACACAAAGTCTACAGGCTTGCGCCTAGAACACCAAGTCTACAGGCTTGCGCCTGGAAACCAAAGTCTACAGGCCTGCACCTGCAAAAGACATGTGTCAAAGGAAAACGGTTCCATAGCCCCGAGATAAATGGGACTTGCTACCCACGCATATATCAGTTCACGTCTTAAAGGACAACCACTTAAACCCGAAGTCAGAGGAGCCTACGACCCACGATCAGATAAGTGGAAATCAGTTAGCTACGAGATTCTTGGGGTGAGTTGAGTACGGAAGATCTTCAGAATGTCGTAACAGACCGGGTATAAAAGGAGAAGATCTCCTTCAGAGAAAATCACGATCAAATCAGCTAGCAGAAGCTTATCTTGCTCGTCACCCCTTAGCGTAGTTGTTAGGATTCCCCGACTTGGGCGAAACCTTTAAGATTTCATTGGTCTTCACTTCCACCATCAGAGTGAGCAACCGTAGCTCTGGTAACAATCCTCCGCCTTCACTTCCACCATCAGAGTGAGCAACCGTAGCTCTAGTAATAGCCCTCCGCCTTTGAACCCAATGCCAGGACGAGCCACCATAGTCCCGGTACGCATCTCCGCCTTCGACACCATCACTAGGGTCAGCCACCGCAGCCTTGGTATCCATACTTGCCTCAGCACCCGACCGCATCCAATTCACCAAGTCCAGCAGCTATGTCTTGCCGCCCAAAGAGCGCAAGTCTACAGCGCTTTGCCATCAAGTCTACGACGACGCTCCAACTCTACGACCGTACCACCGTTCTTATTTTTATTTTTATGGCTGGAAGCTTTCTTTACTTCTTGTAAAAACTGTTTGCATTTAATCAAATTCTTCAATTACTTATTGGCGACCACATCTACAAAATCCCTATGAGTTTTATTGCCGACGCGATCCGTTTCCGACGCGAACACGTTTTTGGCGACCACAGTGGGAGTCGTGAAACTTAAAGTATTCAGATGGCAAAGAACACCAGGAGCGGAGTTACTCGCGACCCTCCTCCTCCATTAGATGGAGATAAGCAGAATCCACCAGCAGACTTAAATATCGAGAACACGGCTCTAAGAAGCCAAGAAACAGGGAACCAATCCGGTTCCGGAGGTCATACTCCTTCTGAGTTCATTTCTATGATTGAATTCCATAAACAATTCAATGATATGATGAACCTAATGGACATACATATCACTGGATTGCAAGACAATATGGCTCAGATTTTGGAGCAGCTCAGCCTTTGGGTAGGCCAAGTGCTGCGACGAAACCAAGTACCCCCGTAGACAGGGAAAATTCCTTCATGGGAGACGCTCGGCGTGTAGAAAGGCGCAATGTATCGTTTCAAAGAGATGAGCCTTGGGGTGGTATTAACCCACGTGCTACGGAAGTCGGTAGCAGGGACCGAATGTCCCCATCAAGGCCTACGACCTCTCGATCTTCCACCTGGAGAGCAAATGCGGTGTAGGCGGTGAATCCTGTAGACGACGAGCTAGAGGCTCAGGACGAGACGAACAAGTATGCGAATGCCATACCTCCTCGTCGACCTGGTAAAGAAACTGTTGAGGAGATTCCTCCAGGAGAACCTCCCATAGTGGGAAATTTACCACGGGCAGAGAGCTTCTATACTAATGTCTCAGTGAACCCACAGCCACCTCGAGTAACCCCAAGGGTACCGTATCCCCCAGAAAAAGTGGGATATGTTCGGGAGCAGTTTGATCCTGTTCCTCCACCACCACCGAATGAGAGAGAGACAATTGCTCAGGTTTTGGAGTAGATGGTACCTGGAGCAGTCAGATAAGATGACCCTAGGTTATACAGGAGTCCTTGCCCTGCCTATATTGACAAGGAGTATCATCTGCCCAAGGGGTACAGAGTACCCGACTTCACCCATTTCTCGGGCGAAGGTGAGATGACACCCGTAGAGCATATAGCCCGGTTCACTCATCAGGCAGGAGATGCTGCAGCCAATGACTTTTGGAAGTTAAAGCTCTTCCCGAACTCTCTCACAGGAGATGCCTTTACATAGTATGCAAGTCTACCTCCTGGATCAGTAACATCATGGGCAGAGATGCAGTCTTCTTTTATGAAGGCATTCGCGCGATTAGACACGCCCATGTCAATCTTCGAGGTGATGCGACTTAAGCAAACTGCCGAAGAACATCCAGGACAGTTCCTCATGCGCTTGCGCAAGGCATTGCTATGTTGTAGACTTGCGATTCCAGAAAGGGATCAGCCGATGATCGCGTTAAACGCGTTGTCTATGCCTGTCAAGAAAAAGTTGCAGGGAGAAAGGTTTAATAACCTGCATGACTTAGCTAGAAGAGCGACTGAATATCATCAGTTACCGATGGAAAAGGCACAGGCTAAGCACACTTTTCAGTTGGAAACCCTTGAGGTAGACATGGCCGAATTCGTGAAAGGCGAAGCAACGGTTTGTGAGCCTCTTACATGAAAAACTCAAAAGGTAAAGCTTCCCAAAAGTCCGGCGAAGAAAGAAAGTATTCTTTCGACATAGACAAGGCATATGCGATCTTCGATTGGCTCATCCAACGGAAGCGCATCAAACATAAACCAGGTCATAGAGTTTCTCAGACAGAAAGGGAAAAGACTAGAAACTATTGCAAATGGCATGGTTCGTTTACTCACACGACCAGAGATTGCCTGTCGTTCAGGAATATAATCCAGGACCTTATAGAGTCCAAGGAATTATGTTTCCCCGAAGTTGACGAAGTTACTATGGTCGACGATAGGCCTTTTGATGATGAAATTGTTATCCATATGTTCGATGTTGCTGATGTAGACATCAATTTCATCGAAACTAATATGGATCATTCCCTGCAGGACATAAAGATCCCTGGGGAAACCTTGGTGGCAAATGCCCTCTTTCGTCGACTGGCCGATAAAGGTGTAGTCACCTATCCAGTCAAAGAGGTTGCGCCTAACCTTTGCTGCTGGCATATGGATGACAAGCACAACACAAATCGATGCAATACTTTCAGGAAATATCTCCAGAATAATCAAGGAGACACCTAGTATGATTTGACTCCACTTGAGGAGGTCGCAATGGGAGTAGTACATCCAAACTCACGAAGCACCTCCAACAACTCACAGAGGGGATTTAAAAGCCCTCCAAGCGCAGAACGCAGGCCAGCAACTCGGGGAGGGGGGGGGGGAAGAGGTGGTCTACATGGTCAAGGCCGAGCACCTGAGCCGCAGCCCCGTGCGCCCGAACGTCCCAGGCGACACCTGGAGTTTAATGACTCCTCGTCCCTGCAAGGCACCAAGTCAGGGTAGGAAAGGCTTGGCCATTCTAACGAATCTCGCCCCGGGAGCGCAGAAGCAGACAACCCTGGTGGAGCCCAACGGCTTGAGCGACCGCAGGAGAGGGCAAGTAAGCCAAGACATTGAATGCCTAAGGTAGACATCCAGGCGGTCCGAACAGGCCCACCAATAGCTCAGTTCTTGGAAGCAAAGATGCTCTGTCAGAAATGCAAACTTATAGCTTACAACAAGATCCTGATCACTCAGCTTTGCACTTCTTGTTGCGTCAACTATTTCCTCAAGCTTGTAGACTTGTCCTCAAATGGGGAAATCGTGGTCAAACCCGCGCGCTCTACAGCTACAGGTACTTGCGAAACTAACAACACTTGATCAGAATTGCAGCAGGTACCCACACGAACGGTGGTGGGATACGACCCATTTGTTGGCAACTATGTGGAGGTACGTCAAATTCTCCTTGGTTCTAAGAGATCAAAGACGATTAAAGCGGTTAACCCTTCGAAATATTGGCAGAAGGTAGTGGGAAAGACCACATTGCCACCAAGGGCGCGCAAGAGGAGGGACAGACATCTATGCCACGTCGCCAAAAGGCCCAGGCCTACCCTCTCAGGAGCAGCCCCACCAGCTAGAGTGCCTGCGAATGGAGTTAGCGCTGAGACAAAGCGTAATGAGTCTACGTACCATTCAAAAGAACCTGGCTCAAGCTTTGACTATACTCCACTCCGAAGCGAGATCCCTAGTGATGTCGTCAAGGAGATGAGGGCAATCGTGAGCTGCAATGCCCTTACCCTGCCTGTGGACTTCGCTTGTAAGCGGGACACAGGGACCATAGGAGGTAAAGTACCTCTTCCTTGTTCTCCAGCTTACCCGGCGGGCTTTCCATTAAATTGGTTGGAAAAGCCATCTGACAGCATGAAACAACACTTGCATTCATTATACATAACTGTTACCTTTGATGGTACAGTAGTGAGCCGAGTGCTTGTAGACAACGGAGCCACTATAAACGTGCTCCTTTTGTCCAGGTTTAAGATGCTCGGATATAAGCCTCACGACTTGGTTAAAACCAGTGTCGCAGTAAGTGGGTTTAATGGCAGAAAATCCGAGTGTCTGGGGGTTTTCTCGATGCACCTTGAAGTGGGTCGCCAGGAAAGAGAAACTGCTTTCTTTATGATAGACATAATCCCTACTTTTAATGCACTGTTGGGCCGCGACTGGCTCCATAAAGCTGCAGCTATTCCTTCTACGTTGCATAGAAAGTTGATACTTTGGGTTGACTTTGAAATTGAAATTATCAAGGCTGATGAGTATTCCTGTTGTGACAAGGGTATCTTACATGCAGAGACAAGCAAGACTGTCAAGGACCTCACACTCGACCAGCGCTGTAAGCTTGGCGACCCTACTGTAGGACCCCTTGGCGAGCCATCCTAAAAGTTCGACTATATTGTAGAATACGGGACATCGCACCCCAAACCGGACACAGGGCCGATCGTTCCAACTGGATGGGGAGATGAGCTGTTTGCCCAAGACATAGAGGAGGTTCTTCAAGAAGTCAACTCGGGGGAAAACCCTGTGGCGACTAACAAGGCAAAAGAAGAAGGAGTAGCGAAAGACCAGCAAAATGGTGCTGCGGAGTTGGAGCCCGATAGACTCATCAAGGAAGGGACCTATGGACCGGAATGAAGGAGTAACCGATGCAGTCGCCGATGTCCTTCAACGGCTTCAAGTCTACCAAGGAGATCGCTGCTATAGAAACCCTGTCTCTTGGTTTTCAATAAACTCAGAAGCGCATAGAGCGCCTAATGCTTGTAATAAGCCCATGTCTACCGACTTAGGCGGTTCAGAGGAACGTGGGTCTTTGATGACACCATGCGACCCATTTGTCAGCATTAACCTAGGAAGCGAATCTTCCCCTAGAGTACTTTTCATTAGTTCTTCTGTAAATAAAGAACTTTTCGATGCAATTAAGAGAGTGCTTGAGAAATTCAAAGACTGTTTTGCTTGGGATTATACTGAGATGCCAGGGTTGGACCGTAGACTTGTAGAACATACCCTTCCTATTAAAAAGGATTTTAAACCGGTGCAGCAAGCACTTAGGCGCATGACTACTAAAGTAACACGGTTATTTTTTGAAGAAGTTAAAAAAGCTTTTCGTGCAGGTTGTATTAGGACCTCGCGCTATACAAAATAAATCTCTAGTATCGTTCCCATCCTTAAAAAGAATGGTAGGATCAGAGTCTGTATAGACGTTAGAGATCTTAATCGTGCCACCCCAAAAGATGAATATCCTATGCCAATCGCGGACGATCTTGTAGACAAGACAACAGAACATCAGATTATGTCCTTTATAGATGTATTTTCTGGTTACAACCAAATCTTCATCGCAGAGGAAGATATACACAAAACAGCATTTCAGATGCCCCTTGGGGATATTCGTGTGGGTAGTAATGCCATTCGGGTTGAAGAATGCTGGTGCTACTTATCAGCGAGTAACGAACACTATATTTAATGCCTCCCTTGGCAAAACAGTAGAAGTCTACATCGATGATATAGTAGTTAAGTCGACAAGAGAAGATTTCCATGTAGACCATCTCAGAAATGCTTTTATGAGGATGAGAAAGCATCAACTTAAACTAAACCCGCTTAAATGCGCTTTCGGTGTTAAAGCTGGACAATTTCTGGGTTTTTTGGTGTATCAACGTGATATAGAGGTTGATCAGAACAAAGTAAAAGTCATCCAAAATCTGGCTGCACCCAGAAACAAAAAAGAGTTACAAGCTTTCGTTGGCATAGTCAATTACCTGCGTAGGTTTAATGGGAACATCGCAGGAAAGACCGAAGCATTCGGCAATCTGTTGAGGGGACAAAACAGTTTCAAGGGGACTGAGAAACACGAAGAGGCGTTCGATGCTTTAAAGAAGTATTTAACGCATTCACCCGTGTTAATACCCCCTCAACGAGGGAAACCTTTCATTCTCTAAGTAGCGGCTACTGAAACCACCATAGGGGCTATGTTAGCCCAAGTAGATGAAAACGGGCGCGAAAGAGCCGTTTACTACTTATCGAGACAATTAATTCCAGTCGAGGGCAGATATGCTCCAAAAGAAAAGTTGTCTATCAGTTTTCTACGCAGTCATGAAGTTAAGACACCACATTGGAAGCAGCGAAGTCTACGTGATTTCTAAATCACACATTATTAAGTACTTCTTCGAGAGTCCATTGATAAGCGGACGAATTAGTAAATAGAGCATAATCTTGTCCCCGTACGACTTGAGATACAAATCTCAACAGTCAATTAAAGGACAAGCATTGGCTGATTTTCTAATCGACTACGACCCAGCCTTGTCTATAGACCAAGGAGAAGCGACTGAGGAGGTTTGACAGGCTTGGTTTGACGGCTCATCCACTAAGAATGGAGCTGGGATAAGAATTTATATAATTTCCCCAATGGACAAAGACATTAGGTTAGCTTTTCGCCTCCGGGTAATACCTACCAACAAATATGATATCAAAAGTAAGAAACAACACGCAGACCCTGCAACAGGTTAACATTATTTTTAGGCCACCAAAAGCTAGCAATAACATGAGAAAAGGACTAGGAATGATGCTTGACCCAATAAGGATTTACCAGTAAAGCTCAGGAGAATCACACATAAGATCGGGGCTCACAGCAAATATCCAGGGAGCCCCAACGACCCACCAGACACATGAGAACATGGGGTTGGTCGACTCTGCATGCTTCAGAACGATGAAATTCACATGGCAGAATCCATCAGGAACCAAAAACCCACCAAATAAACATGGGACGAATATATATGAGAACTGAAATCAATTCACAGGAAATACCACACATCCCGACCCTGAACTTATATACATAAGAACTTTCTGGGAAAACCATGAAAAATCACAACCATTGGCAACCATCACTGGGCAAGTGATTAGAACTTCGAGCAAGCTTTGATCAATCAACATATAATCATACAGATGCCCAAATATCTTCAACTCACAACCCAATCCTGAATTTTCCTAAAAGAAAAAAGCAACATTCCTCTCTTTAAGGAATGCAAACATCTATCTGGGATGTCTGTGGAAAGTGACAGAGAATCAATATCCTCAAAGCAATATAAAGAAACCATCGATCTAATCCAATCAAGTGCTTGGTGGACCGTAAAAGAACGAACCTAATTTGAGTTCCTCCGTGTTCTTCATCGGAATCATAATCCAAAACCTCATCACTCCTCCTTTGCCTCTCCCTACACTCCGCCACGACGCACGCCACGTGAACAACGCACCCTATCCCGTACCCGGCCACCCAAACCCTAATCAGCGCAAAGTCGTCGTCGTCCTCTTCGGCACCGAGGCTGCTCAGCACCACGGCATAGAGGGCCACCCCGATGAGCACGAGGTTGAGTACGACGTCGAGAGCCACCACCGACTTCGAGTAGGACCAATCGTTGCGGTGTTGTTCGAGCTGGTCAGCGGCATTCTCACGGACGAGGAAGGAAGGGGAGATAAGCATCATCCGCCTGGCGAGGGGGCGGCGGAGGTCCACGGCGGAGCACCCGGCGTCTCCGGCGGCGAAAAAGGAGAGGGGAAGGCGCATCGGAGGAGGATTGGGGAGGTGGGGTGGGTTCCATCGGAAGCACAACAACCTGGGAAAGAGATGGAAGCTATCAACTTTGTGTTATTGCGTGTGTAAGAATGTAAGAAGGTCAAAATAAAGGAGAGACAGCTTTACTAGTATATTACTGAAACGAGGTAACCCAATTACTCTTTCAAGGCTGCTCCAGTGCCAGCCAGACAAGTAACCAACCAACGTCTCCCATTCTCACATTCAATTCAATCATCTTCAACTGGGGTTAATTCCCACATTACAATTAACAGGTTCACAATTAGCAAAAGGAAGCTCATACGATCAATTGTTAGTTAGACTTTTTGCTGTAAAAACTATCAAGCGTGAGGGTAAAATCTTGTTGGAACAGAACCCCCTTTCTCGTCACTTTGTGTTGTGGTCGAGTGGTTAGAAAGGAATGATTGATTCCGCGGATGTAAGGACGAAAACCGGCCCGGCAGCAGCCCAGGCCGAGGCAATAAGAACTCCCGGATTTACACACTTCCTATCTAATCTCTTCGCTGCAGGGTTAGATGAGTTCAGTCCATGGCGTGCTCTGGTGTGAGCATGCGACGGAGATCAGGCGATGCGCCGGACAATTCTGATAGCACAATTCTGAAAGGGGCGTGCTTAGCATTATTAAGTTACGACTTCATACTCACAGCAGTGCAACGAAGCTTCGGCGAATACTGAAGTAATCTCGATAATAAACAGTAAAACGAATGGAGTCGTCGTGATCCAAAAGACAAAATAAACAAGTTCCGATGCAGATTTGTGCAGTCATGGGGAACAATTGCAAGAGGAGAGAATTTTGGGGATGAGATCCTCACACGTCCGAGAAGAAGCTCGGCCACGACGCAACCAGCTGACCACATGTCAACAGCAGTTGTATACTCCGCAGCACCAAATATCAGTTCCGGTGCTCTATAGTATCGAGAGCAGATATAAGAAATATTAGGCTCATTCGGAACCTACAACATATATTATGCATGCTTATAGCTTCTTCCGCGTTGAGTGAACGATCTGTGAAATTTTCCGAAAGCAGAAGTGGACCTACCAACTTCTTAGCACTGCCGAAGTCGCAAATCTTTAATTGATGAATGAGAGGGTTCACCTGCACGAACAGCTGGCATTAGAATTGATTAAAGTCCTGTGAAACGACAAATTAAAAAAAGAAACAAAGAACTGCAACATTGCATCCTTCATGTTCAAAAGTAGATACTGGAAAATTCAAAAGCTGTTGACATATACCAGTAAATTTCGAGGCTTAATGTCACGATGACACACCCCAACGACGTTATGTAGATAATTCAAACCACGAAATATCTGAAAGAGAGACTTGGTCAAGCAGTTTGCGAAGGAAAAGCTAAGCATGAGGAACGGGATAAATTCATTCAACCTGCTACACGTACAGCTGCACATAAAAAGTAGGCACATGCTGATTCATTCTGACATAGCGCTTTAAAGCTCGATGGACCGTTTCGGATACATAATCCAAAACAAGGTTGAGATACACTTCATCCTTATCAGAAGCCGAGTAGAAGCAATGTTTAAGATGAAGAACATTGGGATGATTGAGTACGCGCATTATCTGTAGCTCCCTGTTCTTATACCTCTTATCCTGTAACACCTTTTTAATCGCAACAGTATCCCTTGTTTCTAAACATCTCGCCTACAGCACGCATCCACTAGTCAGATGCAAGGTACGTTTAACAACACCTGGTCCAGTAACTTTAAAGTTGCCGATGAGAAAGAACCTGAAAGACGACACCAAAGGAACCAGTGCCCACCACGCGCTCTGCCATATACGAGATAGTCTACAGTAAAGGCAATAAAATCAGATTTTTTTTCTTAGATCGACAAAAACCAGCAGCTCGAGAATTCATCAAAAGGAAGGAAACATTTGTACCGCAGTAGAAAAATATTTGGGCTACAGATTTGAGCTCAACTAATTTGCTGGTATAATAAAGCAATTTCACTTTATACCTAGAAGAAGAGTACTCTCATAATGATAGTACCGTAAAAGTGGGAGAACAGCATTTGGCAAACGTTTCTCAAGAGGCTGCTCGTTGGGCTGACCTCACCATTTTCAGGATCTGTTGCATTCAGTTCATGTTTGGTTATAGCCTGCTCACTATCAGCATGACTTTGGGTAGCGGCATTGCTGTGGAGCCCCCTTGGAGTGCTTGGCTCTTCCATATCCATCACAGACGATTACCATTATCATTAGCTGTTTCTGACGAAGAAGCTCCTCGATTCAACTCCGAAGTTTCCCAGATTTCCTCCAGTGCATTGTCCTCATTGCAATGAGATCTGCAATTTAGTTTGTCAGCAGGGCATCTTTCTTCCTCATTATGGCTTTCTGAGTATTGTAGACTCAGGTCTGCAACACCTTAGGTCAACCTCTCTAACCTTTCTTGGGAGAAGATGCCGTTGAATTTCAGACAGGCGGAAATGATTAATACATCAGAATAATAGTGCCAAATTCTATATACTTGTAAACATTTCACCGAATATAACCAGTACAACCAAACATACTATTTTTGCTGAAAAAACTGCAAAAATCAACCAAAGTTCCATAAAGTCAGAACTGTCAAAATCCTAATAATGTCAAGGCACACACCTTATCGAGACACTTAGTCCTACCGACAGCTCCTTTTCTATGATTTTTCATCACAACATGCATCCGATGGCTTGATTATTTGCATTACAAGCAGTAATGTACAATCAATCAAAATACTAAACACGAGACATAACGATTCTATCGGCATTGAACTTCCACAAAAAAAAGAAAAATAAAATGTTACCTATTTAGAACACCAAAATGTAGTTCGAAAAAAGGAAGTCTAGACAGGATGCAGTAGCATCTTCGTATATTCAATATATGACGGCTCATAGGAGGGGCATATTGTTTATCAGATACCATGGAAATTAAACCAGAAAATCTTTGAATCAACTCATCCACTAGCACACAGCAACCGTACAAAGTTGAATCATCAGCTACCTGAGGAAAAGGTAACAGGATATGCTGAATTCAGCCAGATCATCAACATAACCTAGAAGAGAAAGCAGTTTGAGCAATTGAACATAAAAATAGCAATTCAGCCCACAACCCAGACATTAGACAAAACTGATTCCAATACGTGCTTGACGGACATTTCAGTTGACAAAATATGTTGAAGCCACCCGTTCTATATCATGGGAATAGTATAATGCAAGTGGTGATTCCATTGAATACATTCCAATCACAAGTAACTGGTTTCCTTGTGCTGCTAGACAGAGCCCACACAGAACAAAACTAAAATTGGGAACGCCTCTTGTGAAGTTCGATACAGAAATTGTCGCATGGTCTATGAAAACTATGGAAAAAAGAAGTGCACAATTCTTCATAATAATGCCAATACCTGCAACCGGAATACGAAGGAGAGGTCACTTTGCTTCAAGTGTTCCTGCATGCAAATCAATCATTATCAGGTCAGGACTGCAAGAAAGCTGAGAGCATAAAAGTCATGTGGCTATAAAACATTCGCATATAATGCCCAACATTTTCGTAAGATTGATGTAACAATGCATTGTGTTAGTATGCAATTTTATGACAATCTTGGGAGTAAGTGGACGTATCAACAGGAAAATAGGTATATCCACAAGAAGGCTACATGGAAAGTATATGTTAAAGTTTCATCGGACAGTGCAAATCCATGTCCAATAAAGAGAACAACGGTGTCCTTTACATGAGGAAGATTGCCAAATATAAGGCTGTCCTTCAGGAAAAGATGGTTTTTCAGGATACATTTATGTAGAATTAAATAACATAGTCCTATAAGACAAACATAGTCACACATGCCCACATGTCAAGATAACAGAATAGATTTGAATATATGCTTGCAAATGTCATTGTATTTGGCAACAATGAGAAAACACATAATTAGGCACGTATCCAAGAAGGACTTCCCTTAAATCACTCATGCTAGGAGTCCTCTCAACAGCATGAACCTGCCATCAGTTAAAAGTAAATTTAAGAACTTTTGGACATCTCTGCCAAAGATAGGAAAAAGTTGATCAACCAGATGCAGTTGGGCATAGGACGTGAGATTACAAAACAGTTAACAGAGGATTAAGAGTTTGAAAAAAAACCACTAAGAGCAGCTAATCAATTCCATCCCACTTTAAATTTTTAGCTGATGAATGAAAACCAAGACATGTAATGCACAGGTAAAGGTTGAACAGGATAAAAAATGTTCCAATGACCAAGTACTTTACTTGCAAACAACTCCATTTCGCATAAGAGAAAGGACAATGTAAAAACTAATAACTTGCCTACCTCTACACCTCCTGGGAAGCAAAATGACAGAATATCCTTGTATTTGAGGGGCAGAGGCTTCTCAGGTGGGTACACAAACAAAACCTTTAAACAAAAGATAAAGTAATGTAAGGTACAAAAAAAAATAATGGCCAAAATTGGAAGGCTTTCAGTAGTGACATTCTTTAGAAAAAGAAATGAATAACGCAGAAAACAGAAAAAGCACACACCTGAGGTTCAAGATTGGGTTCAACCCGGGATTGATGCTGACCAATCAGAGAGTTTCGCAACTTTCCCGGATTATCTGGCCTTTTTGCAACATATCGCTTATGGAGAGCCTGCATGTCACAGTTTGGATGAAGTCCAATGACCACCATGCTCTCAAAGAGCCTTGATGGCTCTTTTATAGACCTGTGGTCCTGTCATCATACAGAAGAAGCATATCCAATTACCTTGAGGAAGAACACGCAGGCCACAGGTAGGACATTACTCGACCTGAATACATCTCCAATTTCCACAGAACTAAGATAATCCGTGCCAAGTACTGTAACTGACAGCTGTCCACTGACACTTCTGGCTTGTGAGAATCTCAGGGTTATAGACAGAATACTTCACCTCCGGAGGTGTGGAGAATCCTTTCACTACGCTGGAGACATTGCGCCGCAGCTTCTGAAGTGGACTCCCACTAGCTTCTCTGTCTGAAAAGACCACAGATGGACGTGGGGAATGAGTGGCAGGTGCAGTAGCTGCGGCAGCAGCGACAGCTCTTGCAATATCTTCAGTAGTTTGCATAAAAAAAAGATGCACTCCATCAAGGACTACAGGTGTCTTCTGCCATAATCGCGAAAAACCAACAGGTTCTGATTGAATCCTACAGACTATCATCACACAAACACCATAAAAACAAGGGACAAGCAACAAATATTTTCATCTTCCATCAAAGAAATTGATCGCCTGAAGAAGACAGATAAACAAGATCCCTTTCCCCTGATCCATATATCAGAGAAATTCCCCATCCAGGCAAAAACTACCCAATCAATAAACTCAGAGGAAAGGTTGTCTCCGTCTCCCATTCCCAAAGAAGGGAAAGACATAATCATATTTCAGGGCAACGCCTCTCACATCCAATCCACCATAACATCCATTGTCATTCCCTTGCTTCAATCTGGCCCCAAAACTAAAACCATCTACGAGTAAAACGCCCACCTTTTAACCAGAACTATAAAAAACAGAAAAAAGCAACCGGTCCCTTTTCAAGACTCATCTCCCAAGAACGGAAATTAAGTAGTCCCCCTCGCCGGTCTGATTAGAACGCGATAAAAAACTTGTTCACCCACACTCGCTTCAGGGAAGTAACCATTGTCTTTTCTCAACATCAACCCTCAAACCGCCAACCATCCTCAACCAAACAAAAATACCACAGGTCGAAAACCCAAAACCCAGAAAGAAAAACTAAACCAGGATTCCCCGAAAGCGGCTTCAATCACTCGAGAAATATGACTAATTTTTTTTAAAGGAACATCAACCCACCCACAAACACAAAATCTCAGGAGATAACAGAACGAAAAAGAGAAGAGAGACTGACGGACGAGTTCTTCTTCACGGATATCAAGAATGAAAAAAAAAACTCACCTTTATTTAGTAATAATCGGAAGACCCAGAAAAATAAATAACAAAATAATCGTAATTTACGATATACGAACTTATTACCCAAATTCCAAAAACTATTTCATGAACCCGGCCATCCCTTTTTTAACCCCTTTTAGATCACGTTGTTGGGTAAAAAAAAAAGTAATCGAATAAATCAAACCCATCAAACCCTATCCCCCTCCCCACATCGGGAAACACCCACAAAATGCCTTCGACATCGGACGCGGCGCAGGCGACCGACCACTGCCGCCCGCGCGGGTCGAGCAATGCCGAGCGGTCTGCTTACTTTGCCAGGAGGGAGGCGGCGAAGGTGCTCCGGAGCGTGCTCCAGGGGGAGACAGTCGGCGCCGAGCGGTCGGGTCCATCAAGTCACTCGTCTACAGCCCTACCGTCCGCAACAAGAAGGCCACCTTCGCTCTCGTTTGTCAAACCCTGAAATGTAATCCGATTTCTTTGGCGGTGATGTGATCTCGCGATTCGTAGTGCGGCTTTGGTTTTAGGTGCTTGGAGTAGGAACAGGAGTTGAATTTGTGTTTTTCTCGTCTTGTGTAATGGTTTCATGTATGGAGTGCTTAGACATGAGTTAGTGGTTTTTCAGATTGCGGCTTTGGTTTTAGGTGCTTGGAGTAGGAACAGGAGTTGAATTTGTGTTTTTCTCGTCTTGTGTAATGGTTTCATGTATGGAGTGCTTAGACATGAGTTAGTGATTTTTCAGATCTTCCTGTTATTAAGGCTTTACTGGAGGATTCTCAAGTATTGTTTAGCAAATGGAAGGTGAGTGGCTTAAGTTTGTGCATACAGATTGAGTAGCTAAGCCCGAGCACGAATGGCTTATTGGTGTTATGATTGTTTAACTGCAGCGGAAGGAAGAATTGGTTTACATTGTGACATATAATGTTCTCTTCGGCCAGGTAAATTATTTCTGAAGATCGTGTTTCGATAAACAGTTTTGCCCAAAAAAGAAATGGGAGGGAAGGGATTATCTTAAGGTTTTGCCTACTATGTGTCTTGAATTTGCTCAGATTTTATTGCAATGAATGATAATACCAGCAGTGAACTTGTGAAATGTGGTTCAGGCACGATGCCCGACTGATGATGTAGAGAAGTTTGTTTTACGGAACAAAAAGGCATTACAGGCTGCTTTACATTCACTTCTGAGGAAAAAGAAAGTCAAAAGTGTCGATGACTTAACATTAGTTCATCGTATTTCGGGTGCATAATTCTTCACCTGTTCCTTTATAATGATTGTTTGATGGTCCAAGGAGTACTATGTTTGGGATGTACCTGTGCCAGTCTATGGCGAAAGAATGATATTGCCCATCTCTCTGAATGCTGAATTCTTTACCATTTGCAGAGCTTTTCCTTGGCTAATATGAGGGTTGGGAGAGAATGTTGAATAGTTATTTTAGATTTTACTGGATATTCAAGATCTTGATTTTTTTAATATCTATTGGATATCTTAAGCTGTTTATTGTATGGACTCTTTTCTCCATCTATAAAATGTTTGATATTATGCTCTCATGTTGTAATTCTGTATTCTTGTTATAGAGTAAGTACCCATTATAGGTGTTCTTTAGTTGTCCTTTGTAATTAATGGGATGAGTTTCTACAGTCCCAAGTCTACTCATTTCTATTCTTATAGCATGTGTCAATTTCGATCTGGACTCATTGTTGTTATTATGATCAGGTTGTGATACTGCTTTTAGAGAAATAGAGAAGATTACAAAAAATGATTTTGTCATGAAGTTACACTATGTAGACTTTTACATTGGATGTCTCATTGTAAGGGATTTGTCAGTTAATTCGAGAAGCGAACATTTCTATCGAGTGACTGTAACTGCTATGGTTTATAGTTAATAGTCGAACACCAATCCTTTCTCACCGAGCTACCTTCACTTCTTTGAAAACAAATGTTGTTTATTATGTGATTTTTTCATTTCTGCTGCGGCCAATGGCCTATATTACATGGATTAGTTGTGAAATTTTTGTGGACAAGTTTGTTTGTTAAGTTTTATACAGGTTGTTACATCGTGGTCAAGCTTTTTCACTTTGATATCTTAGGCCTTGTCAGTTCTCTTTCAGAAACTGAGGATGAATCTGCTGGTGAAGAATCTGGTACAGTTGAAGGGATTGACAGTGTTGATGATAATTCCATAGACAGTGAAGAAACATATGCTGAAGATGGTTGTGAGTCCTCAGACTCGGAGGAAGAATACCAGACGAAAGCATCTTGTAGTGGGACTGGACATTCGATTTCCGTGAGGTTAAATCTTTTCCTAATTCCGCTAGTCTTATTATGTGCATTTTGCTGTTGATTGTCATTCTTCTACTTGCAAAGCTTGTTTTATTTTCTGAGCTAATTTTCACATCAGTATATGCAGATTATTGGATGTTGTAATATACGTTGTTTTATAGTTACACTGTTACGAGAGCGTAACATGCAATGATGTGTCCAAATTAGTTGTTTCTTACTGAGATTAATTCTTATTGAAATTCTTTTCTGAATAGCATTTCTGGTGAGTCTTATCTTTGTTGTCAAATGCCTCTTTTTTGATGCTTGGAAATAATCTTTTTGTGCAATGTTGCTGACCAAGCAGATGCATTTTTATCGTTGTTGTAAATGACATGCATGCATATTGCACATTTTTTTCCCTAGGAATGCAAAAATTACGGAGCTAAACTATTGTTATTTAAAAAGTAGTCTATAATCATTATCTTTGACAAAATATTTATAAATGAATTTTGTTTTGATCAGACAAGTGCTTCTTTTTGCATGCTAGGAAAGTTTTATTCTTTGTCCCGTACAAGTCGTGCCTTTTGGTCAGCCCTTAAATTCATAACTTTGTGAAATTATCTGTCTGAAAGAAGTAGTTTGAATTACGGAGTGTTCCCGTGAAATCCTTATTTTGAATTCACCGATGCTTTTCAACTGCTGATTCCTTTCTTTCTAACATGGATGAGTTTGTAGTTCGTTTAGTTCACATATGTGGCACAAATTGTCCAACGAAGAGATTAATGAAGTCTCGAAGAAGAGACAAAAATATAATTGGGAGGTTCCTGCTCCTGACCTGCCAAATTGCAAGTGGATTGGAACAAAAGAATGCTTAAAGATACCGGTAAGTTCTTTCTCTATTTTTGGATTGGTTTAATCATGAAGATATATGAATTGCATGTCCTATTGACCTGTGCATTGGTAGACAAATGACAATTTTATTTTATTTTTTTTGAAATTGGATTTTTAATAATGAAGTCTTTAATCAAGATTTGACCTGGTACTTGCATACATGATATTTTCTTTGTATTTACCTTTATATTTTGGATAATGGATATAAAAAAATAAAGTTACACTTGGTATGATGTTAATCAGAGACCCTGGTTGGCTGGTGTGGCTTTGAAAGGGATCCATTCTCTGTGTAAGTAGTATTATATTTGTCACTGTAAGCGTTTACAAAATGGCTCGAGCTCGACTCCATAATGAGGATTTTCTATTCACCGTGTTGGTGCTTGTCCATTTCAAGCTCGATGGTCATAATAGATTGGTTGAAAGAGATACTGAGGTGAATCAGTTGTCATTTTAAGCCTACCATCGTCCTTAAGTTTTTTTTTTTCCTTTACAAAGTATTTTCATGACACTATCTCAAATTAAACGATAGTGGATAATAAATAAATGAAATTTCACTTCGAATGATGTGATAATGGACAATTAAAGACTAAAGTTTTGCTAAAGAATTTACTCAATGTGAAAGTATCTTCTGCCTGTGAAATCGATTAGAACTGCATTTGCGTTGTCTTCTTGTTCCCAATTAAGAGAAGAATAAGTTTATTATGTCATATGGGTGTCAATGGGCCATAATATAATGTCTTCTTTGTAGGACGAAAACTCGATATTTGAATCTAATATGAAGCCATCATTGTTTAAGCACTGGTTGAGTACATATAAGGAATTTGGAGGCCATACATTTCATGCATCCAAGGAAAGAATACTTTTTTCTATATGTAAGCGACCATCTTTAAACTCTTTTTTCAAGTGATCAGCGATGTTTAAATCTCTTTTATTTGTCATTGTTTTCTTGATGTGGTAGACTTCAAAACTGGTGGCTGCTTGCTCGTCCAATAATGTTTATATGATGATGTCAATGCTTTCATTTTCGGTACAAAACTTTTCTGGTGTTATACCATTCAAAGTGTCTGTTTGGTAGACAACTAATGTACATCTATTTTGTATGATTTGTGATGAGGAAGTGTGTTTTCAAATTGTAATGTCGTGTTATCTCGAGTTATTGTCGCATGATTGCAAACTTTTGTAGTGAATTATCCTATTTTATTTATTGGTTTAAGTAAGATTCATTTTTTATGAAGTGGCTTTATTTGAAACTGGTATTTGCGGTATTTTTCAATTGGAGAAGTCAAAAAACAGTTGATTAATCATAAATTGGTATTTGTTGTATCTGAATGAAGTCACCACATTGTGCAAACAACAAACTGAGTGAAATTTTTGCTTGGATGGCGCGAAAACAGTGTTATTCGCAATATTTATCTGCTCAAACAAATGTTGACCAATTATCCTTCCCTTACCGGAAGATATTTTCATATTATTTCATGATCCAGGTGTTAACTTGTTTTGGAATCCTTGTATCAGTCAACAGCTATCGAGATGTCTTGAACTGCGACAAAAAACCTTTTTACCTCAAGGGCCAGATGGAAGATTCAAGTACCATCAATGCCTACATCATGCATTCCGTATGATCTTATCCTTCATTCCATTGGATTTCAACCCTTCAAATTCTTTTGTCATCCACTATCTTTTAAGATTATTTTGTATTTTCAAACCAAAAGTAGAATGTCTTAACTGTATGAGTTTTGCAGTTAAATCATATATTTAAGACTCGGGATCTTGTGACTAAGAATGACTCAAAATTGTCCAAGAATCAAGAGTCCATAGAGGTGGATTTGCTTCATAATAATGAAATGTTTCTTGATCAGGGGTTTGCTCGATCTAAGGTAAACAATATTCTTCTTTGTCTGTTTTTTTTTTTGTTCTGGCATGAATCCTCTTTAAGCTTATTTCTCCTCCTTTTAATTAGAGGAGAGGGGGGATGGATGGGATGTCCTAAAAAGTGTGAACATAATTTTGTTCGATCGATGTGGTTTTACATTTTCTTGCTGAAAATCACTTCAAACTAAGTTTAAATTTTAATCTAGTTGATTTGCTTGGAAAATTGTAAATTCCATTAATGAGTTTTATTTGAACAATTACTACTATTCACTTTACCTATAACTTACTTTTATCAAGATTGCACTTAATCATTCTATGGTAGAATGACAAGGGGGGACATAGATAATTTATGTGATTGGGTAGTTTTGACCACAAAATCTTATTGTTAACTTAACGTAATGGAATAGCTTGAAAGAGATACAAGAGAGCTCCTTGTTAACCCCATTTGATCCGAGTTCAGCTTTTGCATAAGCACCAACAGTCTTTTTTGATCGGTGTTTCTTTGTTTACTGTTTTGTGTTACTACTCCCACTGCTGAAATGCAGGTGTTGATTTTGCTGCCTCTACGAAGCATTGCGTATCGAGTCGTTCAAAGGCTAATTCAGCTTGTGCCTTCCTCCCACAAGGTATTGATCTGTTCATTGTTATCTTACTTTCATTTATTGTCATCTTGTAGCAAATTGAAGCACGGGTATTGTTCTCCCACAAGTTTAACCTCAGTAGTGGAATTAGTCTTCTAACGTAAATATTGAATTGGTCAACTTCTTCGTAATAGGTTAGTGTTGAGCACATGGCACGATTTATGGAGGATTTTGGTGGAGGGGCCGATGAAAATGAGGACCCTGATAAGGTGAATGGTCCTGGCCAGAAGTCTTCAAAACCATCAGACTTTACAGCACTATTCAATGGAAATACTGATGATCACTTCATGATTGGGATTAAATTTACCAGGTTATTGTCATCTAACTTTCCCATTGTGTATCTATTGGTGCTATCATTCGTCTGTTTGATGAAATTAGACGTGCTTCTATCTTACTTCTTTCAAGGAGGCTAAGCATTTATCCCAGTTTCTTTGGGTTTTAACTACTTTAGGCGCAATCGTATATTTTTATTTAAGGAAATATATGGCATATATATGGGGTTTCTATATAAAGTTCACTAGTACTTCATGTGGCAGTTTAAGGGTCATCTATTCATGTTATACCCTTTCCAGCTAATTTTGTTCATTTTTCTTATCTTCGTTGAAAATCCTTTTCCTCTAGATAAGTTCTTAGTGGCCACCAATTAGCTGTCAAACTTTTGCTAGTTCTGCTAAGCCACAAAGTATGACGGGTTAGTTTAGAATGATCTACATTCAAAATGGATTGGGATGAGATAACATTCCTTTTGATGTTACTCTCTTGCAATGTCCTATCATTCTGTTGATTAATATCCCTGTTTTTGTTTTCAGGAAAAGCATTAAGCTTTACAATGATTTCTATAAGTCGGACATGATTGTGGCATCTCCTCTTGGCTTGATAACTGTAAGCAATCTTGCCTGTATTTGACAACACTTATGAGGTTTGCTCCTTGGAATGGTTAGTTGACAAAAAGAAGTTCGTCAAATAAGGTAGAACGTTAAAAAATTCCTGAAATATCATTCTTAACTCGTTAACGACAGCGTGCTTACTTCTACAAAGAAATCGTTTTTGTTAACAACAAGCCAAATTGACGTAAAGGTGAACTCACTGTTCACAACCGCAAGTTTATATATGGAAATAAATAAAGGTGAACTCACTGTTTCTCAATGTAGAGTTATTTTGGTTTTCAACTCTTTGAGTCACAATGGTGTCCCCAGTAATAATTCATGATCATAAGTATAAGTTCTAGAGCATATTAGGTTATCACCCCCAAGTAGGATAAAAGGTTCGAGTATCATTCTTATTCGTCCTTAATTTTGCAGTTTGTGCTTAATGTCCTGACCTTGATTTTGAGCATCGTTGTTATTAATGTGAAAGTATTTGAGCAACAAGGGACCTTTGGTATTCATTTATGTGTTTGGTAAAATATGCTTGACCTACTTTGTAACTGTTTTCTGCATTTTCTTTGCAGCTGGCTTGCTATTCTTTTCTTTTTCTTTGATAAGTATTGCCTTGATATCCGAGTTCCTTTTGTCCCTTTGTTTGCATAGGTGTAGAAATGAGAAGGCTTCCATTGAGAGAATGGACCATTCTAGAGAATATATATTGTTCATGTTTTCTTTGGTTAAATATTTTACTTTTGCTGCCTTCATAACCTCGAAATCAATTCTTAAACAAGCTAAAAATGACAACCGGCAGAAAATAGGGGAGGCTGAAAGGGAGAAAGAGAAAAATGTCGACTACCTTTCTTCTATAGAGGTACGTCAATTTACTTGGATAGTTTTAACACCAATTTAAGCTTGTTTGCACAATGTTTTTGTTCCAGCATAACCAGAAAACATTGTTCTGACAACTTCAATTTTCTGAATGACAACAGGTTCTCATAATAGATTATGTAGACGTAATCGCTATGCAGGTGCATCAAACTTTTAATTATTTGCAATACATCAACTCATTTTCTTTGTCCTTTTTTGTCAATAACCAATCTTTGAAAGTTTTGTAGAATTGGGCGCATGTGAAGACTGTTGTTGAACAATTGAATCAGTTACCATCGAAACAGCTTGGAACTGATGTGATGCGTGTAAGACCGTGGTATGCTATTTGGACTTAACATTATGTGATATCATTAGGACCTATAACTGTTTCATATTTTCCTCAGTTTGAGATTCCCTTTTACTCGTGATATAAAGGATCTTGTATTCTCCCTTCAAAGTTTGGTATATCTTCTTTATTTTTGCCCAACCCCTTGTTCAATCATAGTTTTTAAGTCACTAGATTTTGAAGCTTACAATCAATCATCAAAGTAAGTGTTATCTGGAAAAAAATGATCTTTTCTTTTTTATTGTCACAGGTACTTGGATGGAAATGCTAGATTTTATCGACAGTCAATTATTCTTGGGCATTATTTGAACCCAGGTAGTTTGAATTTGCTCGTTTGTTGTTTTATTTCAAAAAGCACTAAGTAAGCATAATGCATGCTTGGAAATATAGTGCAATTACTCCCACATGGTAGATATTTCTGTATTTAATTCCTTTGACCTTGGAGTGAACCGGTGAAGACGTTCTGTTCTGATGGAAAAATTCAGGTTTCCTTCATTGTGTTTGTTTGACCGAAAGGTTTCGTTCATTCCATGGCAAGATTTTTTTTATTGGGTTGAAAATAGATGTTATCATAAGAATTTGCATTCATAAACGGTTTATACATCGTGTTATCAGTCTTAATATTTTTAGCTAAGGAAGCTATATTCTTTAAAATAATATATGAAAGTTACAGTTGGTACATCAAATTCGACTACATATTTTGGATTGTTTATCATCTTCTAAGTTGCCTATCCAAGGGTGTATGCGGCCTTTGTGAACGTATAATTTTTTTTATCTCCCAGCAATTAGAAATGTATTGTTACAGCAGCCAATTGGCTTAGCCGACTCTATGCTAGTATTATAACTATATTAATGTAAGTTAAATTAGCACCTTGTTTTTCTTAGAAGGGTTCCTTGTCTAGGGCCTCGAGCAATAAACTAGTCAACTGCCTAGCACCTAGACAAACCATTTGACCTGTATGGGCATGCATCATAGTGATTTGGTTGTTTTAAGACGATGTTCACTGCAAATTCATGGTAGATAATTCCCTTGTTTTATGAAATCACATGATGTTTTCTACGGGTCGTACACAAGCTCACTGTGTTTTATATTCGCAGATATGAATGCATTGTTCAATCGCAATTTTGTCAATCACGAAGGAAAGGTTTGTGATTTTTCTTTCTATTCTTTCTGATTAATTATTTGTTCTTCCTATAGGAGGCTGTAATGTCTTCTGAATAGCTGTTGCTTTGACAACTGTGTGTGCTCTTTATAACCCTTCACACAAATGCATCTTTGCCACTCTATTTTGCTTTGTTTTTTTCAGTGGAAAAGGATGGAAAATCGGGAAAACACATTTCCCTAAAAAAATTCTCTCACTAAAATTTTCTCTACTCTTCTTTCCTTTTCCACTCTTTTCCTCAACTCTCGAACACACCTTAAGTGAGAGTCGTTTTCATGCCTCAATACACATTACGTATTTTCCCTGTCTATTAGTACTGTAGAAGATTGACTGATTACTGCATTTAGCTTGATAAACCAAGCATTTTCTGTCAACCCTTATACTCTAGTTAGATGGTCAAAAGACAAATGAAGGTTTAAGCACTTCCCTTAGTTTGTAAATAGGTGATCCATGCCGAAGGAGATTGCTGGGCTGCTTTAATTCTTATTAAAAGTTGATTGCGCATTAATCTGGCTTTATACAAGTGTCTTATAATCTTCAGAGTTTTTCATTTTCTCTAAGAAAATAGCCAAAGAAAACCTTGATAACAGACTTCTTGTTTGTACAGGTGAAGTTAGTTTGCGAGTATAAAGGTGTCCTCTCAAAAGTGTTGCTTCAAGTCCGACAGGTGCTTTTACCCTTATCATGGTCATTTATTATTTATTTTGTTTTTCAACTTAGCATAACAAGAAGCAGTGTTGTCATTTCTACATTTCTTTTGCTGTTCATCTTTGAGATAATTTTGTAAGAATGTTCTTAGCTTGACTTTGTGTCTATTGCTATTACTAATCAACGGTTACATTTTTTTGCGTTTCTAATTTGAAAGATGATATCAATGTTAAAACAGATCCTTTTGCTGCAACTCGTTGAATGCATTAAATGAAGTTTCTAAAAAGCTTTGAGTACACTTAGGTGTTTCACACCAGTTCTTCATATGGTTTGTAACGTTGGATTGGGAAAATTTTTATACTTGACTGTTTCCATAGTCAAGTGCCTTTTCGACTCATTGGTCATGGTTGTTGTCGAAGATGTGAAAATAATTTGCAATTTTAGAGTACACGCACCCAATCCTCTTGCTTCTAAGACGCACTTCCATACAGGTTTATGAACGTTTTCCTGCTGACTCCGTAGAGAGTGCTGAAGATGCCCGCCTCCGATACTTTTCAGAAAAGGTAAACATGCAAGTTATTTCCATCATGCGTCCGAATCATGTAGAGTGAACACAAACTTTACCTTTCTTAAGAAATATTTGCTTATGCATGTTAAAAATGTCGAAGGAGGTGTGTTGGGGGAGTAAGATTGGACTGCACTTCGTGAGTCGAATACTGTTTGTCAATAGATAACAATTTATTATTTGATTTATCTGATTGTTGACGTGACATTCCTGCATCTGAGTGTCCTTGCCAAATGATAACTTAAGAATGAGATGCATGATGCTGTTGCTTTTGAATTAATGTCCATCTCTTGGCTGCACCATGTCAATTATGGTTTGAGAACAGTCTTGAAGATCCATATGTATTCTACTTTGCTGGCCTTGTAAATGGAATTCTTTTTATTTTGATAAGATTCTCAATGGAAAGTTAAGAATTCTGCAACAGGGTCAAATACTTTTGCCATTATTTCTCTAACATTTGTGTTGCTGATTGTTCTGATGTAGGTCTTCCCCAAGATCAAAGATTCTACACAGGTATACAGGATTTGCATATGCATATAGTTCCACCATTAACGATGTTGAAGTAAAATGGCAAGAAAACTAACTAGAGTAAACTAATATGTTGAAGTAGAGCTAATATAATGAATGAAGGACCTGAAAGGAATTCTAATATGTTTATATTTAGATGTCTTAGAGAAAAAAATAGAATCCCATGAAAGGGAAAATGGCAAGTAACTCATAAGTGTTTTGTTTGCATAGGTGGTCAACAGTTGCATGGGGTTTCTGTTATTTTACTCACTACGATACTTTCTCTGATATTCTTTTACATGCTTGGTAAATTTTACACAGGGAGGGGTTATGCTCTTCACAAGCTCTTACTTTGAGTTCGTTCGGCTTCGAAGTTTCCTGAAATCTCAAAGTGCATCTTTCTGTCTACTGGGGGAGTAAGGACTTGCAATTATTCTGCATTAATTCTATTGTATGTCCCATTTGTTGTTTTGGCTTTAAATTATGTTGATTCATAGGTACACAAAGCAGAGTGACATTTCGCGATCGAGGTTATGGTTCTTTGAAGGAACCCAGAAAATCATGTTGTATACCGAGAGAGCTCACTTCTACCATAGATATAAGGTCCTTAGCCATGCAAAAGATAGTTAATGTGAGCCTGTTTGGAAGCTCTTTGAAACACGTGATTTTCTGCTGTGCAGATTCGAGGGATAAAAAGCCTGATAATATATTCCTTGCCTGAAAGGAAGGAGTTCTACCCAGAGGTTAGGGAATTAGCCTGGTGTTTCGTCGGCTCACACTTTAGTGCTTCTTTTCATTGACTTTTTTGGTAATCGTTTTACCACAGATTGTGAACTTGCTCGAGGGTTCCGAGGAGATGACGTGCTCGGTGCTTTTCTCTCGTTTCGATCACTTTAGGGTAAATTCCCATCTCTTTCTGGCAATTGTCTTGAATCTGGACCCATCTTCATTCATCAAATGCTCTATTCAGATTCAACTGAATCGGTGTATGCTTGTTTGCTTGTTGGTACTTCCAGCTTGAGAGAATCGTTGGCTCCGCATCAGCCAAGCGGATGGTGACATCAGACAAGAGTGTCTTCGTTTTCTGTTAGAGCTTTCTCCTCCCCCCCTAATGTAAGCGGAAACTGGAAGTACTTCTTCCTGTGGTGGCATTATCTCACGAAGAGCCTTAGTTTTGGTCCGAATTTGCAGGACCACGGGGAGGTGGCAGCAAATTTTGCTAAATCAGAAACTTGAATTATTTAGAGTTGGTAAATGATAGTCTTCTGTTTCTTCACAGCCAACTTACGATTGACAATATTCTTCTGTGTTCGAATATAAACAACATTAAAACGTGTTTTTTGTCTTTAATATTGGGATCGATTAATATAAGCTAGGGATCGGGCATAATTGCTATGTTTGGTATATAGAATTGATAAGGATTAGAATTAAAATTTTAAGAAATATGACTTTTTTTTTGGTTTGGATAGGATTTGGAAATGAAATTTTGAATATCACTTCTTTGTTAATTCCTTTTCCAACTAAAATTCTAGTAAAAGTTTTTCTAACCATTAAAGTTTTTGAAAGCAGTAAAGTCAAAATGTTTTTCTAACCATTCGAGTTTGAGTCTCGAAATGTTTTTACGACCAATGCTAAGTAGAAATAAAATGACAACACGTGGATGTTGGTGTCGGTCTTCGGGGATATAATATTTTCATGCTCATAGTAAGAGGAGTGTGGTGGTCTGAAATAACAGTTCCCTTTTTTTGTGTGCAAATTTCGAGAATATGCCGTAGGGAACTGCGATTACAATAGGAAATCAAAGACGTGGTTGTGACAACATTTTTATGTGGGATGACTTAAGTAAAAAAGACAGGGTTTCCAACCGCGCCATTGATCTACTGTCGCTGTTGAGAAGCTTGTTTTCTTTTTAAAATGAGCGTCATGGTTGTGATATTTGTGTACTTCTTCAATTTCGAATTTCGCCAAAATCTTTTAAAATTAAATGGCAAAATGTACGATAATTTCAAAAACCATTACGAAACTTTCTGTTTTGTCAAAAACTTTGTTTGTTATACGATTTTGTAGCTAACTTATGTTTTTATATTGATTTTGGCGAATCTTGGATTTTACTTTGAGAAAAAAAACAAGACCTTAATATTGTCTAACATTTCTCCTATAGCAGTTGAGCTTTAACCTTTCATTGCATCGTCGTGCAATCCACCTTACACGTAGTAGTAACCCCACAATAGAGCCATCATCCGACCTTCATCGATTTTACAAATTCTTAATAACATCAATAACTACAGTCTAATTTCGACTTTTAACTTATACGCATCACATCAGTTCCAAGCTGTTTCGATGGTAACTGATTCAATGGTTCAACAATCGTCTTCACATGTAACCAATTGTACAAAACTTTCAAACAAATGTTTATTAACAAATAAGGACAAAGAAAGTGAGTTGATGTATTTCAAAGACTCAAAAGTTTGATGCACCTGCATAGCGATTACGTCAACATAATCTATTATGTGAACCTATTGTCATTCAGAAAATTGAAGTTGTCTGTTTTCTGCTTATGGTGGAACAAAAACATTGTGCAGGCGAGCTTAAATTGGTCTTAAAACAGGTCCAAGTAAATTGATGTACCTCTATAGAAGAAAGGTACTCGATATTTTTCTCATTCTCCCTTTTAGCTTCCCCTATTTTCTGTCAATTGTCATTTTGAGCTTGTTTTATAATTAACTTCTAAGTTAAGAAGGCAACAATAGTAAATTATTTAACCAAAGAAAACAAGAACAATATATATTCTCTAGAATGGTCCATTCACTCAATGGAAGCCTTCTCATTTCTACACCAATGTAGAAAATAACAACGGGACAAAAGGAACTCGGATAACAACACAAGGCAATACTTATCAAAGAAAAAAGAAAAGAATAGCAGGTAAGTTGCAAAGAAAATGAAGAAAACATTTAGAAAGTAGGTGAAGCATCTTTTATCAAACACATAAATGAATACCAAACGTCACTAGTTGCTCAAATACTTCCACATTAATAACAACGATGCTCGAAATTAAGGTCAGAACTTTAAGCACAAACTGCAAAATTAAGGTCGAATAACAACGATACTCGAACCTTTATCCTACTTGGGGGTGATAACCTTTACAAATTATTTTCGTGACACTATCTCAAATTGATATATAGTGGATAATAAATAAATGAAATTTCACTCCGAATGATGTGATACTGGACTATCAAAGACTAAAGTTTTGTTTAAGAATTTACTCAATGTGACAGTATCTTCTGCCTGTGAAATCGATTAGAACTGCATTTGCGTTTTGTCTTCTTGTTCCCAATTAAGAGAAGAATAAGATTATTATGTCATATAGGTGTCAATGGGCCATAATATAATGTCTTCTTTGCAGGACAAAAACTCGATATTTGAATCTAATATGAAGCCATCATTGTTTAAGCCCTGGTTGAGTACATATAAGGAATCTGGAGGCCATACATTTCATGCATCAAATGAAAGAATGCTTTTTCCATATTTAAGCGACCATCTTTAAACTCTTTTCTCAAGTGATCAGCGATGTTTAATCCTATTTTACTTTTCGTTGTTTTCTTGATGTGGTAGACTTCAAAACTGGTGGCTGCTTGCTCGTCCAATAATGTTTATATGATGATGTCAATGCTTCATTTTCGGTACAAAACTTTTCTGGTGTTATACCATTCAAAGTGTATGTTTGATAGACAACTAATGTACATCTATTTTGAATGATTTGTGATGAGGAAGTGTTTTTTCAAATTGTAATGTCGTGTTATCACGAGTTATTGTCGCATGATTGCAAACTTTTGTAGTGAATGATTCTATTTTATTTATTGGTTTAAGTAAGATTCATTTTTTATGAAGTGGCTTTATTTGAAACTGGTATTTGCGGTATTTTTCAATTGGAGAACTCAAAAAACAGTTGATTAATCATAAATTAGAATTTGTTGCATCTGAATGAAGTCACCACACTGTGCAAACAACAAACTGGGTGAAATTTTTGCTTGGATGGCACGATAACAGTGTTATTCGCAATATTTATCTGCTCAAATAAATGTTGACCAATGATCCTTCCCTTACCTAAAGATATTTTCATATAATTTCACGATTCAGGTGTTAACTTGTTTTGGAATCCTTGTATCAGTCAATAGTTATCGAGATGTCTTGAACTGCGACAAAAAACCTTTTTTCCTCAAGGGCCAGAGAGAAGATTCAAGTACCATGAATGCCTACATCATGCATTCCGTATGATCTTATCCTTCATTCCTTTGGATTTCAACCCTTCAAATTCTTTTGTCATCCACTGTCTTTTAAGATTATTTTCTATTTTCAAACCAAGAGTAGAATGTCTTAACTGTATGAGTTTTGCAGTTAAATCATATATTTAAGACTCGGGATCTTGTGACTAAGAATGACTCAAAATTGTCCAAGAATCAAGAGTCCATAGAGGTGAATTTGCTTCATAATAATGAAATCTTTCTTGATTAGGGGTTTGCTCGGTCTAAGGTAAACCATATTTTTCTTTGTCTGTTTTTTTTTTCTGGCATGAATCCTCTTTAAGCTTATTTCTCCTCCTTTTTATTAGAGGAGAGGGGGGGATGGATGGGATGTACTAAAAAGTGTGAACATAGTTTTGTTCGATCTATGTGGTTTTACAATTTCTTGTTGGAAAATCACTTCAAACTAAGTTTAAAACTCAATCTAGTTGATTTGCTTGGAAAATTGTAAATTCCATTAAAGAGTTTTATTTGAACAATTACTACTGTTCACTTTACCTATAACTCTTACTTTTATCAAGATTGCACTTAATCATTCTGTGGTAGAATGACAAGGGGAGACATAGATAATTTGTGTGATTGGGTAGTTTTGACCACAAAATCTTATTGTTAACTTAACGTAATGAAATAGCTTGAAAGAGAGCTCCTTGTTAACCCAGAGCTCCTTGTTAACCCCATTTGATCCAAGTTCAGCTTTTGCATAAGCACCAACAGTCTTTTTTGATCGGTGTTTCTTTGTTTACTGTTTTGCGTTATTATTCCCACTGCTGAAATGCGGGTGTTGATTTTGCTGCCACTACGAAGGATTGCGTATTGAGTCGTTCAAAGGCTAATTCAGCTTGTGCCTTCCTCCCACAAGGTATTGATCTGTTCATTGTTATCTTACTTTCATTTATTGTCATCTTGTAGCAAATTGAAGCACGGGTATTGTTCTCCCACAAGTTTAACCTCAGTAGTGGAATTAGTCTTCTAACGTAAATATTGAATTGGTCAACTTCTTCGTAATAGGTTATTGTTGAGCACATGGCACGATTTATGGAGGATTTTGGTGGAGGGGCCGATGAAAATGAGGACCCTGATAAGGTGAATGGTCCTGGCCAGAAGTCTTCAAAACCATCAGACTTTACAGCACTATTCAATGGAAATTCTGATGATCACTTCATGATTGGGATTAAATTTACCAGGTTATTGTCATCTAACTTTCCCATTGTGTATCTATTGGTGCTATCATTCGTCTGTTTGATGAAATTAGACCTGCTTCTATCATACTTCTATCAAGGAGGCTAAGCATTTATCCCAGTTTCTTTGGGTTTTAACTTCTTGAGGCGCAATCGTATATTTTTATTTAAGGAAATATGTGGCATATTTATGGGGTTTCTATAAAAAGTTCACTGGTACTTCATGTGGCAGTTTGAGGGTCATCTATTCATGTTATACCCTTTCCGGTTAATATTGTTCATTTTTCTAATCGTCATTGAAAATCCTTTTCCTCTAGATAAGTTCTTAGTGACCACCAATTAGGTGTCAAACTTTTGCTAGTTCTGCTAAGTCACAAAGTATGACGGGTTAGTTTTAGAACGATCTACATTCAAAATGGATTGGGATGACATAACATTCCTTTTGATGTTACTCTCTTACAATGTCCTATCATTCTATTGATTAATATCGCTGTTTTTATTTTCAGGAAAAGCATTAAGCTTTACAATGATTTCTATAAGTCGGACATGATTGTGGCGTCTCCTCTTGGCTTGATAACTGTAAGCAATCTTGCCTGTATTTGACAACACTTATGAGGTTTGCTCCTTGGAATGGTTAGTTGACAAAAAAAGTTTGTCAAATAAGGTAGAACATTCAAAAATTCCTGAAATATTGTTCTTAACTCATTAATAACAACGTGCTTACTTCTACAAAGAATTCGTTTTCGTTAACAACGACCCAAATATGCTTGACCTACTTTGTAACTGTTTTCTTCGTTTTCTTTGCAGCTTGCTTGCTATTCTTTTCTTTTTTCTTTGATAAGTATTGCCTTCTTATCCGAGTTCCTTTTGTCCCTTTGTTTGCATAGGTGTAGAAATGTGAAGGCTTCCATTGAGAGAATGGACCATTCTAGAGAATATATATTGTTCATGTTTTCTTTGGTTAAATATTTTACTGTTGCTGCCTTCTTAACTTCGAAATCAATTCTTAAACAAGCTCAAAATGACAACCGGCAAAAAATAGGGGAGGCTGAAAGGGAGAAAGAGAAAAATGTCGACCACCTTTCTTCTATGGAGGTACGTCAATTTACTTGGATAGTTTTAACACCAATTTAAGCTTGTTTGCACAATGTTTTTGTTCTACCATAAGCAGAAAACATTGTTTTGACAACTTCAATTTTCTGAATGATAGCGGGTTCTCTTAATAGATTATGTAGACGTAATCGCTATGCAGGTGCATCAAACTTTTAATTATTTGCAATACATCAACTCACTTTCTCTGTCCTTTTTTGTCAATAACCATTCTTTGAAAGTTTTGTAGAATTGGGCGTATGTGAAGACTGTTGTTGAACAATTAAATCGGTTACCATCGAAACAGTATGGAACTGATATGATGCGTGTAAGACCGTGGTATGCTATTTGGACTTAACGTTATGTGATATCGTTAGGACCTGTAACTGTTTCACATTTTCCTCAGTTTGAGATTCTCGTTTACTCGTGATGTAAAGGTCCTTGTATTCTCCCTTCAAGTTTGGTATATCTTCTTTATTTTTGCCCAACCACTTGTTCAATCATAGTTTTTGAGTCACTAGATTTTGAAGCTAACAATCAATCATCAAAGTGTTATCTGGAAAAAAATGATCTCTTTTTTTTTATTGTCACAGGTACTTGGCTGAAAATGCTAGATTTTATCGACAGTCAATTATTCTTGGGCATTATTTGAACCCAGGTAGTTTGAATTTGCTCGTTTGTTGTTTTTTTTCAAAAAGCACTAAGTAAGCATGATGCATGCTTTGAAATATAGTGCAATTACTCCCACATGGTAGATATTTCTGTATTTAATTCCTTTGACCTTGGAGTGAACCGGTGAAGACGATCTATTTTGATGGAAAAATTTAGGTTTCCTTCATTTGTGTTTGTTTGACAAAAAGGTTTCGTTCATTACATGGCAAGATGTTTTTTATTGGGTTGAAAATAGATGTTATCATAAGAATTTGCAGTCATAAATGGTTTATACATCGTGTTATCAGTCTTAACATTTTTAGCTAAGAAAGCTATATACTTTAAAATAATATGTGAAAGTTACAGTTGGTACATCAAATTCGACTGCATAAATCATCTTCTAAGTTGCCTATCCAGGGTGTATGCGGCCTTTGTGAACAAATAATTTTTTTATCTCCCAGCAATTAGAAATTACAAGCTCTACTCAAACTTACCTAATATTTCAACCAGAGTACTCTTGCCATTTCCAGCGTAGGACAACCCCATTTCCGGGGGTGGGGGCTTTTATTTATTTTGCCAGACTAACACGAGTCTTTGATTTGTTCGGAACAATGACAATGATTTGCTCGATTTGATCAATTAGGACAATCCACAGTTCCCAAAGTTAAGTGAGAAAGTAATAAATAACGGAACGAAGCGATGACGGTTTCCGTTGATAAATAAAATAACAAGATAGATATAAATAAATTATAGTGAATATCATTCATTGTGGTTGTTGTTGTCTCCAACTAATAGCATCCCCGCCACCCCCTTGTTGATATCAAACAATCCAAAAGACCGATGCTTGTCTCTCCCGTCGGCACCATCAAGATGTTCCTAAATTCCCTGCCGAACATCAGACTCATGTAAACACGCAAAAGAGAGCGATGGATCCATCCAACGCAAGAACTCAACACTCCCCCTCCTCCCAAGACCAAATTTATCGTCTGTAACAAGCTTGATTTACAAAAAAACCCGATACTCCAAACAATGTGTTCATAATAGCGAGAAAACATAGGAGGGAGCTAAGATGGTAAGACTTGAAATCCATTGACGAGTTGAATAGTTCATTCACTGCTTTTCTCAAATTTCAAAATGTTTGACCTTAAACGATAAAATAGTAGCAAAGCTTAGTGATCCTATAATCCCCTAGTTGAAATTTTCTTTAGATTTGTGGGGATTTCCCGATAAGTAGAGGGGTAAGAATCAGGACGATCACCAATGAAAACAAAGGAAAGTTGCAAGTCAGGGCCATTGCATCACGGGATCCACAAAGACTAGAAAAAGATAGAACTAAACACTCCCCCTTCCCCCGCTGTTATCGCACAAATATAAAAAAGCTACTACTGGACCGGAAACATGCAGCTCTCATTGTTAGTAACCATATATTCTCGGTTTATCGTCCCAAAACTAGCTGCTACTAACAAAAAGCTCAATTTAACAAAGAACTCGATATTCCAAACAGAGTTCAGTGAGAATGTTTAAATCGAATGGGGAGTTACGGTGGTCAATCTCAAATGAGGAAATCCACAGGAGAGTCTAGCAGTTCACTCGTTGCTTTTCTCGAATTTTTTAACTTTCACGGTAGAAATTACGGAACTAATTGTTTAAAATAGTAAGTTCCAATTTCTGAACTTGTTTTCCTTAAAAGCAAGGAAACTGAGCTTGCTGCTAATAACAGCAAGGGTGATAAATATGTCAAAAAAGTTTTACCGAGCAAGGGGGAATGATCAAGGCCAGGACCAATGAAGACAAGGCAACGACGCAAGTCAGGGTCATTGGATCACGGAATCCGCAAACACGAAAAATGAAAGAAAGTAAACAATTAGTTCATAAACCATTTTGCTTTCTATGATCAAATATTTTAAATTTTTTTGTTTATCTTCCCCAGCTTTACTACCAGCAAACTCGATATCACAAAACAACAAGTTGATGAGAATAAGCTGGCCCTGAGGATGTGTACATGGTTGATCTTTTAATCCCCAGAGTAAATTTTCTCTAGATTTGTGGGGATTTCTCGGGAGTAAGGGGAAGGATTAAGACCAAGACCACTGAAGACAAAGGAAAGATACGAGACAGGGCCATTGGATCATGGGAACCACAAAGACAGCAGCAAAGAAGATGTAGGAAAGATGTAGGGCTGAGGAAGGGGTGCTCGGGTGCGGTGAGGATGAGGTGCTGCTTGTGACGACATCAATTTCATGTGCTTTGGGAATTTCCCTAAAGTGGAGGTCTAGGCATTGGAAGAAAAAGGGATATGGCATCTACTAAAGTGATGCCTAAAGCAGAGTGAGGAATGGATGAGAAAGAGCTCCCGTGGGGGTAAGGATATGTCCATAGGTTCAGCAATCTCATGCGGATGAAAAAAATGACAATAAGTTACAGAAGGATCAATAAAACAATCTGGGAAAGCTGGAATGAATAATGTTTCTCCCCGGGTACTAACGGAAGCTGAGCAAAGCACCAAAAATCATAGAGAAGGAAGGAGATCGGGGAAAATTCAAGAGAAGTGCGGACAGAGCCATTTCAAAAGACACATTACTTGCGATAACAGTCAGGGAAGAGATTCAACAAAGAGCACGCCAGAAGCTACATTATATTCCTATGCACCTATAAGCTTAGGTTTATAAAAAAAATCGTGAAATACGATTGATGTTTCAAAATTTAGGTGATTCTACAAAGAGACACGTCCCCTCTATCCAACATAAGGAACTAAGGGGGTTTAGAAGTCCAACGCATCCTCTCTATCCAAACAAGGCCCCTTCCAGCATTTTAAAATTTTTGAATCTTTGAAAAATGGAATTTGAAAAATTGTCTTCAGGGTGAGTTTTAAAAACACGCATCAGTTCACGAATTATTTTTTAAAAAATATACGTATAATCTTCATATCCCTATGCCCAAACCCTCGAATTGAAACGATTTGAGACCCACCACTCGAAATGAGTCAAATGCATCAAAGAAAAAGGAAAGCGTGCAAATCAGGCATCTATCCGTTTGGAAACCTAATTTGTATGGGTTTTAAAGAACAAAACCCCCCTGAAAAACAAACCAACGAAACCCATTTGCCTCAAAACTTCACTTCAACTTCCGTAATTGAACCTCAAAGTCACGAGGAGAGAAATTCAAACACAAATGAAATAAAACCAAGGTGGGGCACCCAAACCATAAGGCAAGAAAAAAAAGCATAGTTGGAAAAGAATAAAGGAATTATTAGTCGTCAACAACCGAAGACAATCAAAGCTTACCACAATTACAAGAACCAACAACACAAGTACATGGAGACATCTCCCGTTTTATGAGTATTAGAGATGGGTGAGAAAGAGAGAGAGAGAGAGAGAGAGAGGAATCACGTGTTTATTCATTTTTGGGCGTCTAAGTAAGAAGATCTGATGATTAGAGGGAAGAAGAATTAGAGGGTCTTTCACCATAAGAATGTGAAAACAGTGTTTTGGCAGGGGTTAAATATGTGGGGTTGTTGATCAGAGTAGATAGGAGGGGCAGCTAGCAATGCCGAGGACAAAGATGATATCACTTTGAACTGGGAGAACCAGATATAGCACTAAGGAGGGCAACACCAGAGCAGATTGATTAAGCAGTGGATGAGAAAGAGAGAGGAGAGGGAGCAAGACCAAGACAATGAGAGGAAAGGTTCATCCCCAGAGGAAAGTTGGGACTCGGAAAGATGGAGGACTTTCGGGAGAGGGGGAAGATCTCAGCTTTTACTGAGAGCCATTAAAAGCTACATCACATCCCACGCCCAAGCCATCGAAATGAAACAGTTCCTAACTCTTTAGCAACAAAGAAGGAGAAGCGCTTGAAAGAAAATTGATGAAAATGTAAATAAATGCAAAGGATAACCGGGACATTGGATCGAGGCATCTAACCCCCACCTCGACCCCCCTTCACCATGAAAATTGGCACCCCCGTATAGCACATATACCGTGTATGTCGTTTTAGGGAGACGGCAAACCATGGAGCACTTCAATTGTTTCCAGCAACATCATTCTTCATCGTAGGGCAGGCACGCCCTTGAGTACCTACACCAAGCCCAGAACAAAAATGAACTCATGCATAAAACCATATTTCCTAAAAGGAGCTGCAAATGCCCTAATAGAAATTGCCTACTCATTTAACGTCAACGGGGTGTACTAACAGCTCTTTGCGTAATAACACTTCATGGGGCGATCATAAAAACGGTTCTTGGATATGAAAATTATGTCTAATTAACCACAGAGCCGGCAAAAAAGTTTACGACAAAGATGATCACCAGGCAAAAATGCAACTAGAGACTAGCGCAAACTGTTAGATATATCATAAACCTACCCCCTTCAAAACTCATACAGACTAATAAGAAAGCCAGGTTTGTCCAGATTATTAAAAATATATTAGTAACTCGAGGTTTGTAATGCTCATCTTCCAATTTTAAGAGAACAATCATAACATAGTCAAGTAATGCAAAGATCGCCAGAAACAGGAACCCAAAAGCATAATCTGTAGTCAACACCACCTTTATTAATAACTAACCACATCTTATTGCCAATCAAATATTATACAAGGGGCGCCAAAATGCCTTACCATATTACCAGAGGCTGAAGAGATGCAACCAAGAAACCAAGCATGGCCAACTCTCCTAAAAAAGAGGCACAACCAAGCATGCTCAGACTAAATAATGGAATTCGAAAAAGACCGTCAGCACTTGAGATTGATACAAGGCGGGAGGGGGAGGAGGAAGAAAAAACGCATACAAAGCTAGTGGTCAACTGAATAAAGCGAGTCCACGATGGAAAGAGGGCAAAAAAGTTCACTCAAAGACTGATAAATCAATGAGTTTTAAGCATGCACAAAAGAAAGCTTAGCAATTTGCAATTTGATAGCTTACCTTGTTATGATTCCAATAACTTGAATCCTCAAGAAAAGAACGATCAAATTCAGAGAGGATAATAAAGAACTCAATTTTACAAGATGAGAATGACAAACTCTAATCAAATGCCCCAAAAAAAACCCACAAATCCAACTGTCACATTATACGTACGATGTCGCTTAATTGTAGTCTCCGAAAATACTACACTCCAAAGCTAGACTCATTTCATAATATCAATAATTAATAAAGATTTGTCAAATCATAAGTTCATATGACGCCAATAGAATTAGGTCCAATGACTCACATTAAGAAAATTCTTAGACTTAGTCATACATCAAAGACAAGCACCGGAAATAAGATGAAGCAAGGTTGACATTCTTAATCAACTGCATGCAAATCAAGCAACCCCATTCCTAGAGATCATCATTTCCTTTAAACATCCCGATTGGTTTTTTTATAATAGTCATGCCAATGACCCTCAAAGCTAGAAATCAAGGGCAATGCTTACTAAAGGTTTAAGACTGTTGTACTCTCCACAAAGCCTTCGTGACTACGTCATCAAATTTTCAGGAAATTCTTCCTACACAAGTAATTATGTCAAAATTATTTATTTTAGACAATGTATTACTTGGAGCAGAAATCGAAGGGAAGTTGCACAAATCTTCCTTATTTATGGTCTAAGACCATTGTCCTCTTCCCAAAGCCCTCCCGAACATGTCTTCAGATTGCCAGAAAACTCCTACATAACTGATAATGTAAAAACCATTTATTTTACACAACGTAGTGAGTTATGCAATCACATCGACCTATTCTTCAAGTGCTCAAAGTAGAACCCCAATTAACTACTTTCTGTACATTCATTCACCATGAAATGCATCTTCAAAATGAACCCATTTAAAAAACAGCATGTGCGGGACAATGAATCTTACCTCCACGAAACAAGGCTACCTTGATCTACCAATGATGAAGTCACATGTACGACAACGCTTAAACCTTATTCCACTGAATCAGGACAGGTACATAGATTATCTAACATTAGCATGTTATTTCTGTTTTGTCTCATTCACACGGAGTATGCTTAGAGTCTAAGGCCTCCCAACATCATACACAGCTAAGCATTATCAATATCCACAATGGTCCAAATTTCCAGTCTATCCAATTATCTCATCCAGAATATTTCTTAAGCCCAATGATTAACAAAGTATATAATTTATAAACCATCGACCATCCAAGGTGGCACAGCATACTATAACAAGCCAAAGTCAGAATGACCTTTTTTCAGTAAAAAAAAATCAGTACCTAAGTAGGTAGATGTAGAACTTGAGCTGGGTATTGCCAGCTAGGGACTTCCTCTGAATCACCCTAATTGTCGCATGTGAGGCAGCTTGTACAGTGCTCAGTTTCGGAGCAATGCGGACTGCTGGACAGCTGGTCGAGGGCAGTTGGTCATGAGGAAATCATGAGAAATTTCTTTACACCGTAGTTTGATGCCTCTTTCCTTTCAGAAACCAAAATGTAAGCACCAGCCCCAGGTAGGTAGTGCTCCAAACTGGGAATATTGGTTGGTCCAAAAATGACTCGACAAATGAAGAAATAAAAAATGTGTTAAATGCAACCCGGACAATCGAATATATACTTTTGGATGATGAAAACACAAAAAAACGTGGAATACAATACTTCCCAGTTGTCCTTAGTTAACCTTTGCTAATAACACAACAGCCACGATCAAACTAATTCATCGCTTCACATTGACGGGGCATTCAAAACATACTGGTAAAAAGATTCCCTCAAACTCAAACAATAATTGATAAGAACAAAATCGCTTTCAGACTTGGGCCTTCTGTACTTTTCGAGGAAATCTTTTCAACAGATAATTTCTGACTTCATGAAACGGTGTAGACAAAGAAAGTGAAATCACCCCCTATGTAATCCATGTGCCATCAGCATAAAGGCAAAGCTGCTGATTTTTATTTAGTTTTCTCATGGCTATAGGCACTCAACCACCACCTTACGGTAATTGGACTTTAGTTCTCATGAATTTTTTTAAGAGCATGACCACTCCGCCACCAATTGTTCAGTGGATTTTGTTCTCATATCCATGAGCATGAGCACTCAGCCAACACCTTACAGTAAGCAGATTTCTCTCTCTCTCTCTCTCTCTCTCTCTCTCCCCCTTTTTCTTCTCTTCTCTTTTCTTTTCTCATAAGCACTGCACTCAGCCACCACCTTATGGTAATTGGACTTTAGTTCTCATGATTTTTTTAAGAGCATGAGCACTCCACCACCAATTGATTGGTGGATTTTGTTCTCATATCTATGAGCATGAGCACTCAGCCAACACCTTATGGCAAATGGATTCTCTCTCGCGTTTCTTTTCTGTTTTTTGTTCTCATGAGCACTCAACCACAACCTTATGGTAATTGGACTTTAGTTCTCATGAATTTTTTTAAGAGCATGAGCACTCCACCACCAATTGTTCAGGGGAATTTGTTCTCATTTCTATGAGCATGAGCACTCAGCCAACACCTTATAGTATGCGGACTTCCCTCTCTTTGCCTCTCTTTTTTCCTCTCATGTCCATCGGTAAGAGCAATTTTTAGCAGCCAAAACTTCAAAATGAAAAATTAGTACTACAATATCCACAGCACATTTTCAAACACTGAAGCAACTAAACTTCAAAGCCTACATCACCTCATGAAAACATAAACTATATGTCTCCTATCTCTCCTCAGTAAACAATTTTCTTTTGAGCTAACACTGGTTGGTTAAAAAACAACAATGCAATTCAGGCTCATCATCAAATCCCAAGTAAGCTATATCACATAGGATGTAAAAAGAAAGAATGATGTTATCTTCAATATTCTACGACAAGTCAACAGAGTTCAACCATTTTTTTATAAAGGCAAAATATCAATTTATGGCCTCAAGTTTGAGCCAACTTTCTGTTTTGTCATTAACTTAGTTTGTTATATAATTTTGTCCCCAACTTTTGTTTTTATTTTGATTTTGGCCAATCTTGAAGCCAAACAGACCTTAATAGACAATTTTCATTTATCGACTAAAAAGGAAAAAAAAAATTCAAAAAATAGGAAATAATATTGAAACCTTTCATTTGTATTTTTTTTATAAAATTTTGATGGACAAATCAAGTGAATTGGAAGCAGAAGTTAACTTTTGTTGCTGAAGTTGTCAAAAAATATGAAAAATCGATGAAGGTCGGATGATGTTCTATTATGGGGTGATTACTACGGATAAAGTAGATTATGTGATGAACGAATGAGAGGTTGAAACTCAACTATTATAAGACACGGGTCAAACTATATTAAGGCCTTGTTTGGCTTTCGCTAAAAGAAATTCATGATTGGCCAAAATAAAAATAAAAATAAAAGTTGGTGACAAGATTATATAACAAACTAAGTTAATGACAAAACAGAAAGTTGACTCAAAGTTGAGGCCATAAACGTATATTTTGCCTTATTTAAATTATGGACAAAGAAACTTGATCTGCTAGATTTTTCTAATTGTCATGCCAATGTTCCAGCCCATTAGTAGCTCATTGACAAAAATAAACCCTCAGGTTCTGTAGCAAAAGTGACAAAGAAAATGTATGCACAGACTGTAGAGTTCTGTGCTACAGAGAGTTGCACACGTGAGTGTGACTATCAAAGGTAACCAAATGCACAATCCTCTCAAGGATACGACTTCGTGGCGTACCCCACGCGAGCTCGTAGTGAACCCTACGCAAGCGAACAGCGACCTCTGTTCAAGGATGGATTTTCCTTCTGGCGGCTCCACACGATCTGCACGATCTCATCGAAATAGCGACTATGTGGCGTACCCCACACAAGTACGTAGCATACCATACGCAAGCACGCAGCAAACCCTGTGCAAGTACGTGGCAAACCCCACGCAAGCAGACGGCAACCTCCGTCCTAAGTTCCTGCACACAGAGCTCTACACAACAGAAGCTGGTTAGTCCCTCACCTTCTGTGCTCCCGAGGTTCAGCCCTTCTCTCCGGCCCGCTGCACGTTGCCCACGTACACACCTTCCAACAACGTCTCCTGCAGCTTCCAACCGAGTCCCTCGAGCCCCCGAGTCACTCTCCAGAAGGCTTCACCAACGATGCAGCCGTCTGTCGCTAGTGCTCCTCGTGTGACTAACTCAAACGAATGAAAGAATGAAAGAACTAAAGCTCACGCTTTCAGTCAGAAAAGAATTAGTAATAATTATTTTCTTGTATTTTTCACTGAGAAGGCGTGGCCCTTTTATACACAAAGTTCAAAGAAGAAAATGCAAAAAGGAAAAGATAAATTAACAATCTACAAAATAAGAAATTAAAGGTTAGTAGACAAAATGAATAATAACATACACGTTCAAGTATTCAGATAGAAAATAAATCAGAATAAGATCATGATATATTTTCCATGAATAGTGCATCATAGAAGGTATCGCAGAAGGTTCTGCTCGATAACTTTCTCCAGATGGAAATAATCGTTGATTTACTTCCATATGGGTAATGATTCATTCCATCCTGATAAAGACACATGTGAGAATGTATCTGGACAGGTGGTGGTGATTTGCAACCAAATAACGGTCATGTAGAGGTCGTAAGAGCTTACAGAAGCCTGTAGACCATCTAGTAGAACCTTTCCATATATAGAGAGATATATTTCCTTCTATAAAAATATTATCTCCAATATGATTATTTGGTGACTAAATCAATATGATTCGATCAGATAATTATCTTGATCGATGGGATTGTATTTCATAATTAAATAATCATCAACTAATCATTTAATTACAAAATGATTCTTATATAAAGTCCTTAATATAAGAAGCTTCTGTAGAATAGAATGTTCGACATTCTGTAGTACAGAGGATCCGGTTCATCGTCAAAACCGTCCCAACAACATGCATGACAAAAGAATAGAAAAAAGGGTAGGAGGTCAAGACCGTTAAGCTTGCGGATGCTCCTGCATGCTGCTGGAATATCAAGAGATAATCTGGCACCAAAGGAAAAAGATAAAAAAAAATCGAATAAGACATCAAACCACACCCCTATCTAATCAGCAACAAAGAAATCGGGGAGCAAAATCGGTTCAACCGTCAAGAAATTCAAGAAAAGAGGGGGAAAGCCCTAGCTAATGGCACTCCCGCTTCTGCCATCCCGCGGCGACACCGCGAATGAAAGAATCAAGGTTGGTTACCGAAGGAAGGGGACTCACGAGATTAACGATGAGCGGAGACAATCGAGGAGGTGGGAGAACGGCGACGAGGGAGGAGGGACGACAAGACGCGCGCTTTTTTGTTCCAACTGTGGGCCGGTTTCGTGGGTCATGACTAAGTGAAATTGAATAAGGCAGAAGAAACCCTAGTCCACTCGATTTTTCAGGGCTAATAATGACATTTTGCTGATTGAATTTAGATCTTGAAAATTAAAACCGCAGCGTGTCGTTTCAAGAAGCATTTTTTCTTTTTTTTTAAGATAAATTATCGATTTTATAGGTTAGTTTATCGTTGAAAAAGTTTTAAATGTGATTCAATCTATATTTTATTTTTTTGATAAGGTATAATAACCGACGTTCGTTAATCTGGCCGTGATTTTATCGGACTTTTATAATAACATACGTGACTTTATTTTTTTTCAGAAAAATTGTACGCGGCGAAAACTTTGATTGTGCTTCGGGTTTTCGTTTATGCACGTGTGATTGTGTTCTGGACACATTTTAAGAACATCAGCAGCTCCACAATAGTTACGGCGGCGTCACCAGCGGCTCCATCGGTAGGCGCCGCCGCTCCGACCTAACCCTTCCCCTCCCACATCGTGACCCCTCCCTCGCTGTTCCCCTACCCCTCCCTCCCTCCTCCGCCCCCTCTTCCCTCTCCTCCACCCCCTCCTCCACCCCTTATTCCACGGCCCCTGCCCCCATCAACATCCACTTCAACGAGCTCGAGCATATTACTCGCATCGGAAGCGGTGCAGGCGGCACCGTCTACAAGGTCCTTCATCGGCCGTCGTCCTGGCTATTTGCCCCTACGGCAACCACCATGAGGACTCCGTCCGCCTCCAGATCTATCGGGAGATTGAGATCCTCCGCGACGTCAACCACCCCAATGTGGTCCGGTGCCATGATATGTACGACCACAATGGCGAGATTCAGGTCCTCCTGGAGCGACGGCGGTTCCCTGGAGGGCATCCACTTGAGCAACGAGCTCCAGCTCTCCCACCTGACCTACCAGATCCTCTCCGGCCTCGCCTACCTCCACCGCCGCAAGATCGTCCACCTCGACATCAAACCCTCCAACCTCCTCATGCGACATCAAACCCTCTAACCTCCTCGTGGACTCAAAAAAACGGGTCAAGATTGCCGACTTTGGGGTCTCCCGTATCCTCTCGTAGACCATGGATCCCTGCAACTCCTCCGTCGGCACCATCGCTTACATGTCTCCCGAGAGGATCAACACCGACCTCAACCATGGCCAGTACGATGGCTATGCTGGCGACATCTGGAGCTTTGGGCTTAGCATACTTGAGTTCCCCCTCACTGTCAGTCGGCAGGGGGATTGTGCATAAATGAAAACCCAAAACACAGTCACATTTTTTGCCAGTTTTCCTAAAAAAAATAGCGCAGATAATTATAAAAGTTCGTCAAAGTCATTTCCGGTTAACGGGCGTTAATTATTAGGCCTTATTAAAAAATAAAATATAAATTATGCTATATTTAAAAACTTTTTTAACTATATGCCACGTAATAAAGTCGGGCCTAGGCCATAAATTGCCTTTTTCTAATGATAACAATTTCTCAGTTCAGTTTCTTTCTTAATTGTTGGGATTGGGTCGGTGCAGGTAGAAAGTCCGATCCATCTCTAATCTTGCTAGCCAAACTAGCTTCGATCTGGCATTGCCATCGGTGCACCAATTTCCTGTAGCCGTGTGTGCTGCTTCTGGCACATACTGAAGAAGTCTTCTGGCCGGGTGTCTCCCCAAGTCTTGTCTCGGATCGAATCCAGGAAGAGACGGCCATGACCAACTCCTTGTGACGGCATTTTTAATGGAGGTTTGCACGGTATTACCGTTCGTTTTTTAAAAAATTTGCGAAAAATAGTCCGAGTTTGAGAAATTACCTGAATACCGTCGAAAACGCGCCCCCCGAATAACAAAGAGGGCGGGTTTTGAAAACGCGCCCCTCGAATACTAAAAAAATAAGAGGGTTTCGGGGGCGGGTTTTGAAAACCCGCCCCTGCCCACAAGTAAACAAATTATCCCCCTCTAGCTTAGTCGGTTAAAGTGTTTCGTTAATTTGCGAAAGGTCTTGGGTTCGATTCCTCTTAGCAACAATTTTGAGTAATGTTTTTTGGTCCTAACAGGAATCGAACCCAAGAACATTTGTAAATTAAAAATTATTTTTACCAACTCAGCTAGAGGGCGGGTTTTGAAAACCCGCCCTTCGAAACCCTATTTTTTTTTTATAAGTATTGGAGGCCCCTGCCCATTTTCACGGAGGGCGGGTTTTCAAAATCCGCCCTCTTTGTTATTCGGGAAAATGCACCCCATCGACGGTATTTCCATAATTTCTCATCAAACAATTTTTGACGAATTTTTTTTTAAAACAAACAGTACATCCGTACAAACCTCATTTTTAATGTCCCCACAATGTTTTGAACAAAGACGCAGAGGAGGGGGATCGTCCTCTTTTTCCTTCCTAATATTGGGCGTATAGAAGCAAGAAGGATCGTCGCAAGAGGCGCCCTCCCAGGTGCAGCAGCAGCCCTTATCCTTCCTCCACCAAAACTCTCATTCTTCTGCCTCGTCGTCATCGTCACCTCTCGTGTGATGAGTGATGATGATGGCATCGGTGGGATGAATTCCCGAAATACACAGAATTGGGATTTAGCAATTGGAATTGATATGCAATTGGTTGGCCGGAGGCTTGGCTTTCTCTATTGATTATTCGTTTCCCCTGCTGCGGTAGTCCTTGTTTGCCTCGTGATTGCCAGGGAAAATCCATTGCAGGTGAAGGCGGGACGAAGGTGGCGGCACTGCGAGAGAGCAGATGGAAGGTGAAGGTGAAGGCAGAGGAGGAGCAGCGATGCTGAGCAGGAAGGACAAGAGGAAGGCGATGAAGAAGGAGAAGAGGAGGCTCTGGAGGAGGGAGAGAGCTGAGAAGGTTAAGGAGGAAGAGTTGGCCGAGATGAACGACCTCGAGTTGGCAATTAAGATGGAAGAAGAGGAGAAGGAGGAGGCGCTGGCCAGGGAGAGGGCGATCAGAGAGTTCCAGGAGAGGGAGAAGGCTTGGATGGAAAGTAAGTTGAAGGAACAAGAGGAGGAGAGGAAGGCCCTGGAGGAACAACTCCAGTTGAAGAAGGACAACTCCCATCATTCTCAGGTTGAGAAACGAACTGTGTTCTTCCCCTTCCCCTCTCCCCTAAAAGGTTGCTGCATGGATGGATTAGTTGTTAGTTGCCCAATCACAGTTTTTCTTTACATGATTAATTCGTTCGTACATCAGCGAAATGTGGCGAATGGTGTGGATGAGGATGATGAATGGGAGTACGTGGAGGAAGGACCAGCGGATATCATTTGGAAAGGTAATGAAATTATTGTCAAGAAGAAGAAGGTGAGGGTTCCAAAGAAAGATAGGGACCGACCAAACACGATGGAGGTACTGCCAATCCAATATCGAAATGTTGGATGCACAGATGATATGTTTGTATTAAATATGGAATTCAACGGGATTGTTGATTTCTTGACAGGATGCTGATCGGCCAACTTCAAATCCCCTTCCGCCACAATCTGAAGCATCTGCAGACTACAATAGTTCACTAACCGTCTCTGCTCAGCAGCTCTTGGAAAATGTTGCTTCCCAGGTGCCTAATTTCGGCACTGAACAGGCAAGCCCTCTTGCTTCCAGTATTACATACACAGTAGGTTCTAGAGCTCGGAGCAGGTTCCTTGTGGTGTGAGCAATTATATATACCTTTGGCTTCTTTCTCAGGATAAAGCTCACTGCCCATTCCACCTGAAAACCGGAGCTTGTCGATTTGGTCAAAGATGTAGTAGAGTTCACTTCTACCCAGATAAATCCTGCACTCTTCTGATTAGAAGCATGTATAGTGGTCCCGGCCTTGCGTGGGAGCAAGATGAGGGGCTTGAGGTCTGTTGAAAAATGCCTTTCTCTGGTTCACGTATCCTGAGAATTTTAGCACGAACCCATATTGCGATTGTATGTTACCTGCTTGTTGGTTTGTTTGAAAAAATTGTTGGCCAATGATGCTGCAGAATATAAGATTTCTAGATCCCATTGAGACTTTGAGAGTATATTTCATTAATTTCTTTTACCTCTCATGGGGAGAAAGGAACTCATCTTGCTAATAGGATGCATCTCGAAGATCTTGCTGTTGTATGTAGCTTCTTTCTTCAATAATGTGGATCTTAACTGAAGATTCAGATAAGTACTGCTGGAGGTCAGGATGCCTACAAACTTGGGCTTCTTCCCTGTATCCTACTGAACATATGGAGAGCAGATTCTTTTGAATTTTCATTTCTGCATGTCTTCTCTCTCTTTTATCTTTGGCAGCAGGCTTGCCAATCCTTTGCACCCTTTTTTTCCAATTTTCATCTGCTGAAAAATCTTCTCCAATCTACAGATGAATGCCGTATTTTTTGCGTGTGGCTTTTGTGTGTCCTTTTCCTTCGTCCTTTTTCCACATATGGTATAGTTTCTTTGGCATTCTTGTTTACATTTTGTGGTCCTTAACTACTAGGAACTATTGGAGAGGGATGGCCTTTTCAGAAGGTTTCAGCAACTAAGAACAATTACATTACTCATGAGTTTTGGGTCCTGTACATTGGTATTCATCCGAAAAGTATGTATTTTGCTGGTTCTCATGCTAGGCTTTAAAGATCTTGAGGAAATAAATTTTTTATTGTTCCAATGTCGTAGAACATATGCATTTAGTAAATATTATACGCTCTATCTGGTCTTATAGGCTACATTTCGGGGAGTAGTCCTTATGGTGACTGATGAAATATACTCTCCCTTCTGATGGTGAATAAACTTTGTGATGTCTGATCTGGTTGAAAATGAGATACTAATACTAAAACTATTAGCCTAGCTTCTTCACATGCTATTTTTCTGTTTAACACAATTTCAGAGAAAGTGTTGTTTGGTGATGTCTAGTCTGGTTAGCAAGAACCTGCCTTCATAGATATTGTTGTTTAATTCACTGTGATGAGAGTGTCTTTATGGCTTCTTAGTGTGGCCTAGCATTTTTGGTAATTACTTTTTTGATGTTTGTTGCTTGTATACACATTATATATCCTTTTTCAAGTATGATAAAACAGTTCATTTCCAGAGATTGAATTGGATGGGGATTTCCGATAAGAGTTAGTTTAATCCTATTGGGATGAAAATGGAATTCCATACTGCTTCTCCTGCTTGTGTTTGCACGTTCTTTTTCATTTCTAATGTGTTCAACTGGTTCAAGGAAATGATTACAACCATTGTTTTTAATTTAACTTCCAGTTACCATTTCGGCTATTCTGTTGACTTATTTTCATATATTTTTTTAATTTTAGTACACAGATGAAGAGACTGAACGCTGTTACGAAGAATTTTATGAGGATGTGCACACTGAGTTCCTAAAGTTTGGAGAACTTGTGAACTTTAAGGTGATAAATAATTTCTTAAATTCTGATTCTTTCTGGAATTGTTTAGTTGCCTATCCCTTCACTGTCCTTGGGAGTTTAATTTGTTGGCTGATCGTGTAAAATTATACAAAATCCATAATCTGGGATTTTTTACGTTACAAAGAATATGCCATGAAAAGAATAGTTGTTTGGTGAAAAAAATATGGCTTGTCATTACTTGAATTTTGCATTTTTAAAGCTGGCAATTGGCATGAAAATGAATATTTCTCCTAAAAATATTCCATATATCATTTGCATTCTTTATCAACTTTGGTAAAATGAGATTTGTAATCATACTAGGTCTGCAGAAACGGTTCTTTCCACTTGAGAGGAAATGTTTATGTGCATTACAAATCCTTGGATTCTACTGTTTTGGCTTACCATTCCATCGAGGGTCGTTACTTTGCGGGCAAGCAGGTATTCATTTTGCTTCTGATTTCAGGTTCTCCTTTCACGTAATTTGAGTAAGTCATGCCGAATTTAAGGTTATTAGTAGGCAGGATTTTATCATTATTCCCCAATTTTTATACTATAATCGGAAATTGAACAGAAGAAACAACCTTTAATTTAGATATCTCTTGTAGATAGAGAGGACATCTGTGGAAATAGAACCAAAATCCTTTGTGGAAACATTCTTCTGCGACGTATGTTCTGCTTTCTTTCAGCTGTATATATTCTGTTGGCAGGTAAAATGTGAATTTGTGAACGTTACAAGATGGAAAGTCGCAATATGTGGGGAGTATATGAAGTCGCGGTACAAGGTGTGATAATAATATATTGCCCCGTTTTGCCTGTCATCTGTGGGGTGACACTTGTACTTTTGGAGTATCAATGCAGTTGTTGTAGCTAGTTTTGATCTGTGCTTTCTTGTTGTTGATAAACAGACGTGTTCCCGTGGAACTGCCTGCAATTTCATTCACTGCTTCCGTAATCCAGGCGGTGACTATGAGTGGGCCGATTGGGACAAACCACCTCCGAGGTATTGGATGAAGAAGATGGTGGCTTTATTTGGCTATTCTGAAGATTATGAAGAGGAGAAATTGTTCACACCGAGGAAGTCACATCAGATGAGAAACTCTGGCAACATTTCCCACTTGGATTCAAAAAGGTTCGAGAAGCGACCATCTGCCTTATTTCTTAAAAATTTTAAAGCTCCAGGATAATTGTGCATGCGAATCCTGGCAATGATCATCTGTATTGCATTTATTGATCTTGTGCACCTGATGGATGTGTTCCCTTTTTCCATTCAATCCTGTAAATTCTTGGAGGCAGTCCAAGACCGCGAAGATCCAGGTCAAGAGAGAGAGGTGGATTCCGTGGAAGCGGTGCAAAGGAAGATTGTTTTAGAAGTCGGTGGAATAATCAGACAGATAGAAAGCTGGTAGATCATGATGATTATGAAGATGGTCGACGTGGTCATGGGGACCGTGAGACAGCCCCTGATGGAGATGGTCAATCTGTTGACCCAGAAAAGGACAGACATACTATTTGCAGTCGCACGAGAAGGAACCGCAAGCGCACCCGCCATAGAGATTCAGATTCTGAAGATAGCAACATGCATAGGTCAGATGAATGTTTGGGTAACGAAGAATGGCATGGTCATGGTCACTCCTGTAGAAGTTCAAAACATCATAAGAAGGGAAGACGGGAGGAGCATAGTCAGCGTAGTGTTCATTGCACGGAGTCGACAGATGTGGATGATGATGAGGGGGGTCAACGCACTAGACATGGGAAGACATATAAGATTTATCATGAAAGTAAGACATACCGCGAGAGTGTTATCCAAGACCGGTGGGATCCCAGAAGGTTTTCTCCGGAGGTTTTAGCTGAGAAACTAGGGAATAGGGTGAGTAGCGCCTCTGGCGGCATTATTCCGGACTCCTCTGATGATGGAAGTTCTCGGTGAATTGCAGCGGATGGATTGGATGTGGTCTGAACATGGTTCACGGGTTTTGTAAAAAGAAGTCAGATGGGAGGATTTAGGGATTGTTTGTCACAGAAATTATTCCAGGAAAATCCTAGTAGTTTAGGAAAACGTTGATGATGTCCCTCTCGTTCTAGGCGTGATTATTACTGGATGACACTAGTAATGTCAGGCTACGAGAGGTAGCCGTTTCTGTTGAATCGGATAATCGTTTTCTTCATTAAACTACAACCCTGATCTACACCAGTGCGAAATTAATATTTGGAGTCAATTGAATTTTACGCATGTTGAAATGAACCATCTTCTTCCAAACATCTTTCATGTATTGCTTCGATTACTTTAAATTGCTTCAAATAGATATGCAGTAAAATGTTAAATAAACATTATTTATGGCTTATTTGAACAATAGTTATTATCGATAACATGTGAGCTGAGTATCTTCTGTTACTATTTTAAATTAATGCTAGTCCGAAAAATATTTCGCGAAATATGCCTGAATTGGGAAATTAGGTGTTTCCACCACCGAGTTCCATGGAAAGTTAAAATACCTAATTGCATGCACACAGCAAACTTAATCCAACTTTCCACGGACGAACTCGTTATTAATACCGATTTTTTTAAAAAAATTTTTTGTTTTCTAACAATGACTTAAGGGCATTATTTTGCTACCCTATTTTGTAAAATATTTTACTAAAGAACCTTATTTTTTGATCGGTTACTATTACTACCCAAAAAAGAATTATCCTTATGAAAAGCAACCCAGCTACAGGCGTTATATTTTGACACTGAAATAACATGGGATACAAAATTTTGTCGCTCCAGGCGACCTCACTTCTATCATGCATTATTTTTCATTAGTTTGGCCTGAATTATAAATTCTACATGTGGGGAAGAATATTGTCATGTCCAGCACTCACTAGGAACGGTGACGCTAAAATAATTCTCCTCAAGTAGAAAAAAATTGGAGTAAATTAAATGCAATGGTACAATGGTTAGGCGCACGTATCCCCAGTTCCAAAAAGTATGCTGGGATTTGATGTTAGCAACATGTGCGGCTTTAGGGCCAAATGAGTGTTGTAAACTTCCTAGAACCATCTTCATCCAACCCCGACAATTGTGACCTCTGGAGTTACAGTTCTTAGCCTTCCGTTAATTTCACGAAATTTCATTCACTGTTTACGCCATGAAAAGCAAAGGAGGATATGCAGAACGTGACATCATGTGCCATGGAGAATCACAAAAATCCAGGTGGCACTATCTTGAAAGTGAGTTTTGTTCCATAATGACGTCATTTGACGAAATATTTTGCCAAATGACGCAGTTTGAAAAATATTTCGCCAACTAACCCACAAAAGTCGGCTTTACAAAGGCCGACTTCGATTTTGGGGAATGAAAGTCGGCCTTACAAAGGCCGACTTCCTTCATGAGCATTGAACATTCCTTCATCTTCTAATTTATCTGAATGCGGAATTGCATCCATTTTGCGCTTGGCTTCCTTCTTATTGATCATGTACTCCATCAACTCTTCCACAACAGGAGGAGGGCAATCTCGACAAGCCTTCACTTCTTTATAACCTCCAACAAGGTGTTGTTTGAATCGACTTATTCCACCATTTGTAACTTTCCCGCAATAATTGCACTTCACTTTAGTCGTGTCATTAGCATTTGGTAGAGTTCCATGACACCATGCGGGATCCTTTCGGTTTGAATTTGAAGTAGACATGTTCAAGGACTTCTGTTGTACCACTTGGGTTACTGGTGGAGACCACACAAGGATTTGCCGATCGTTACCGCCTGTATATAACTCCTGCAGGTGATGATATGGATCAAATGATTTTCATAACGAGGTAGGGAAATAAAACTCCAGCCGTTGACTGGGCCTGCCCTAGCTACAGAACTATTTGCACAAAGCTCCAGAAGAATAAGAGACGGGACTAAAAAGACAGTATGTAGTAAAATTTGCCATTTACAGCAAAAGCAAACTGAATCGGATAGTTTAGCAGATCAAAATGAAGGATTTCTGAGAAACTATCTCGCATAATGACCATTTATACCTGATCTTGTGAACTGTACCAGACCAGCAGCAATTCACATACTCATAATGGCCGCAAAATGTGTGGCAAGTCTTTCCTGTCCACCAATCTGAGGCGGATTTGAAGATACCGGGGGAGGCAAGGCAGCAGTCCCACCAGTAGAGGAACAACCACTAATACTCGGACTTCGGCAGTGATTTTAGGGTACCTGGTGTTGTCGAGGGCTTGATCGATGCTGTCTCTTGTCTTCGATGCTGTCTCTTGTCTTGAGCTTCCGAAATTTGACCGAGACAGGGAGGAGAGGTGGAGGAGGGGAGGGGAAGCGGAGGTGGGAAACGGAGGTGGGGAGGAGGTGAGAAACGAAGGTGGGGAAGCGGAGAAAAAAGTAGGTTTTTTGATTTTTTTTGTCATTTTATTAATTTGAACCTTAGATTTTTAAATGTCTTACAAACATGTCCTAGTCTATTTCAATTGATTTGCGAACAAAAGGCTCGCCTTTCCGTCGCCTTTCGCCTGAGAAAAAGGCGACGCCTTTGTGCCACGCCTCGCCCGAGGGGAAGAAAAGGCGAAATCGCCTCGCCCGCTGTTGACATGGCAAATAATTTTGGGCCTGGGCTTAGAACAGAAACCCAGTAATCCCTCAAGTCACACTCCGAGTCGGCCCAAGATACAGTCGTCACTAGGTCGACTCATGACGAAGTCGACCAGGTCGACTCATGACGAAGTCGACCAGGTCGACTTATGAACGGGGTCGACTAGGTCGACTCACAACGAACACGTTTTTGTAGGGTGATCAAAGTCAACCAAGATGACTCAACAGTAGCTAGGCCTACTAGTAGGGCCAAGTCGACGGAATTCTGGATAAGTCGACCAAGTCGGTCGTAGTCTGTACAGTCAAGTCGACAGGGTTGGAATAAATTTATCACATTTGTTAAGGATCGTAACTGATCCTATTATCCAGGAACGTGATCCCAAAGATCAAGGAGGTTGTTCAAACACTCCCACGATGTTAGGGATCACGATCTGCAACACGATCTATCTGTTACGTGTTAAACACGTACAAATCCTCTATAAATAGCAAAGAATATTTCAAGACAAAGACACGACCATACACAGTCAAAGCTCTGAAGTTTGTTCGTCAACCTTAGGAATTAGATACCTCGACCCGGTTTATAGGTCAACTCCCCTTCCACCGGCAGAGTGAGCTCGTAGGGCCTTTGCCGTCAAACCCCGCCAGCGACACCACCGACGGAGTGAGCTCGTAGGGCCTTCGTCACAGCTTCCCGCCAGCAACCGCCACCGACGGAGCGAGCTTCCAAGGCCTTCGTCACAAGTTCTCCGCCGTCACAGGATTCCACATCGTTGACACCGTTTACCCTTTTTCATTTTTGATGGCTGTAAGCCCTTGTTCTTAATTCGTTAGATTGTAAGACTTGCATTTTATTTTTAAATAAATTCGTGCATCTTCTTACTGGCGACCACAACTCAATTCCTGTGAGTCCTTTGCCAAATATTTCCGACGTGATCCGTTCTATAGGCGAACACGTTTTTGGCGACCACAGTGGGAGAACGTTGAGAAAAAAAGGATCTTAGTCTCAAATGCCGAGAAATACTCGAAGCCGTGAGTCTCAGAATCCCTTAGATGGGGAAAACCAGGAACTTCCTCTGGAAATGAACTTGGAAGCGCCGGCCCCAGGAGGCCAGGCAGCTACAAACCAGTCCACTTTTGATTCACACGCCCAAGCGCCGGCCCTAGGAGGCCAGGCAGCTACAAACCAGTCCGCTTTTGATTCACATGCCCCGTCCGAATTTATTTCGAGACTGGAGTTCCACAAGGAATTGGGGAATGTGCGTCAGGAGTTGACTGATATGAAGGGCATCCTAATCGATGTCCAAACTCTAATAGGGCGTCTTTCTGGCCCGAGAGACGAGGAAAGAGTGAGACCTCGTATGAGAGAGGCCCCCTTTAGGGAGTCTACGTTCATGGCAGACGCTCGTCGGACTACTCAAAGGCCACGTAACGTGACTTTTGAGCAATCTGAGATAAGGACGAATGCTCTCTTTGAACCCGGGAATCTGGTTTCCCCTGGTCGACCCTCTTCTTCACGTAGTCGACCAGCGAATACGTATTGGGATGAGGCAGAGGACTTCCAAGAGGAAACAGATCGGGGGGAGGATTTTATTCCGGCTCGTCGCCCTGGAAAAGAGCCAATGGTCGACGCAGTTGGAGGTCCCTATGAGCCTGGACCCCGGAGTGGTAATCATCGTGAGGAGCCTTCATTTTATGTAAGGGATCCAACGAGCCAGACAATGGGAGAAAGGCCTCCGTATAGCCCGTCAAGGCCAACTCGATTCGCAGGGCAGGGGCCGATAGGCGGTGTACCCCCAGACTTAAGAGAGGCCATAACTCAGGTTATAGAGCAAGTCGTCCCCGGAATAGCTCGGCGAGATGACACCTGTTTATACAGGCCTCCTTATCCTACGTACATTGACAGGGATTTCCCTTTACCTAGGGGTTATAAGGTGCCCGACTTCACTCGCTTCTCAGGCGAAGATGAAATGACTCCACTTGAGCATATTGCTCGCTTCACTCATCAACTTGGCGAGGCGGCCGGGAATGATTTCTGGAAACTAAAGCTCTTCCCGAATTCATTAACCGGGGATGCCTTTACCTGGTATGCAGGTTTGCCGTCGGGGTCGGTAGCTTCATGGACTCAGATGCAGTCCATGTTTGTTAAAACCTTTGCTCGGCTTGATACCCCCATGTCAATGTTTGAGGTTATGCGCCTTAGGCAGGCTAATGGGGAACACCCGGGGTAGTTTTTAATGAAACTTAGAAAGGCCCTATTACGGTGTAGGCCTCCCATACCGGAGAAAGATCAGTTGCTCCTCGCATTAAATGCGTTGTCCATTCCTTTCCAGAAAAAGCTTCAAGGGGAGCGCTTTGCCGATTTATATGATTTGGCAAGGAGAGCCACTGAGTACTATCAGCTCCTAACAGAAGAGGCCAAGCTGACTCGAGCCTACCAAGTTGATACTTATGAAGTCGACGTGGCCGAGTTTGTTAAGGGAGAGTCAACTATATGTGACCTCTTGACTAGGAAAAATTCTAAAACCAAAGCCTCCCAGAAAAATGCCGAGGAAAGGAAGTACTCCTTCGACACAGATAAAGTCGACGCCATTTTTTACTGGCTTTATCAAAAGAAAAGGATCAGGCTTAAGCCTGGTCACCGAGTCCCTTAGACAGAAAAGGAGAAAAGTTGGAATTACTGCAAGTGGCATGGTTCCTTCACCCATACTACCAAGGACTGCCTGTCCTTTAGAAATATAATTCAGGATTTAATAGAGTCTAAAGAGCTCTATTTTCCCGAAGTCGATGAAGTCGCCATGGTGGATGATAATCCATTTGACGACGAAGTCGCCATTCATACATTTGATATATTTGACACTGAGGTTAACCTTGTAGAAGTCATTAACGACTCTGCTATACTCTCGCAGGATTTGCAAGCAACCGGCGAGACCTTGGTGGCTAATGCCCTGATGAAGCGACTGGCTGAGCGTGGGGTCGTCATCCTACCAAAGGGAAGGGACAAGTGGCTTTGCCACTGGCACCTGAACGACACTCACACGACGGACCAATGCCACACATTTAAGAAGTACCTGTTGGACAGTAAGACAGAAGACTGGTATGACCTGACTCCTTTCGAGGAAGCAGCAATGTCGTTGAGTGCCCCCCGAGGACCTTCTCACGTCCTCAAAAGTCCTCCTAGTGTGGATCGCCGACCGGCTTCGCGAGGAGGAAGAGGAGGTTCCCAGGGGCATGGGGGGAATGGAGAGGCAGTCGCCTGGGGTACAAAACGCCCAGCACGGCGACTTGAGTTTATAGACTCGTCCGGCCAGAGAGTCGTCAAGCAGGGGTACACTAGGACTACCCCTGTCAAGGAGATAAGACCTGTAGAAGAGCATAAGGGAGTAGACCGACCCCAACAGGCTACAAGTCGCAGGCCTCGATATGCGTCGCAGACAGTCGACCCCCAGGAATTGCGGAGGCCTATCGCCCAATATTTGGACGAGAAGCTACTGTGCCAAAAATGCAAGCTGATTGCCCATAATCGGATACTTATTACCCAGCTCTGCACAGCGTGCTGCGTCAACTACTTCCTGCGGCTGGTCGACTTGTCCGCAAAAGGGGAGATGCTGGTGAAAACGGTCCGCCCCGAGGGTACAGGTAATTCAAACCCTAGTAAACCTTCCTCAAATAGACCAGAAAGTACTCCGGTGCAGGTGGGATATGACCCAGTCGACGGCCGATTCGTGGAGGTAAGCCGACTCCTTTTTGGTTCTAAGAAACCAAGATTCGTCAAGGCCCTTAACCCTTCGTCCCAATGGCAGAAAGTGGAAAGGAAGGTTGCACCCCCTTTAAGGGCCCAAAAGAGAAAGGAAAGGCGCCTAAGTCACGCCCAAAAAAGACCTAGGATGACCCCTGCGATGCTACCCTCGGAAGGGAACCAAGCCACAGAGAAACAAGTCGCGGAGCCTGAACGGGTCGAGTTTACTGATTACTCGGAAAACCCGGGCTCAAGCTTCAACTACACTCCTTTACGAGGAGACAGGCCCTGCGACTTCGACGCAGAGTAGGGGCCCCTTGTGAGCTGTAACGCTCTCACCTTTCCTGCCGAGTTCGCCTGCAACGACAAGTCGGAGGCGCCGAAAGGTAAAACTTTGGACTCTAAGGTCACTTCTTTTCCATCTGGCTTCCCTCTGCACTGGCTGAGGAAACCATCGGATCGCATGAAACAGCACATGCACTCGTTATACATCACAGCCACCTTTGATGGCGTTTTGGTGGGCCGAGTCTTAATAGACAACGGCGCCACCGTCAACGTTCTCCCACTCACCAAGTTTAGACAGCTTGGGTACAAGCCTAGCGAGTTGGTGCGAACCGATGTGGCTGTAAGCGGCTTTAACGGGAGAAAGTCCAAATGCCTGGGGATATGCTCTGTGCATTTAGGCGTTGGAAGACACGAGCAGGAAACTGCTTTTTTCGTAATCGACATAGCCCCTTCGTTTAATGCACTTTTAGGGCGCGATTGGCTTCACAAAGCTGCCGCGATCCCATCGACTTTGCATAGGGAGTTGATTTTATGGCTTGACTCTGAGATAGAGACCATCAGGGCTGATGAATATTCCTGTTGTGACAAGGGCGTTTTACATGCAGAAACATGCAAGACGATCAAGGACCTCACCCTGGATCAACGCAAAAAACTCGGGGACCCTACTGTCGGACCCCTAGGTGAACCCTCCGGGAAGTTCGATTTTATTGTGAGCTATGGCACCTCTCACCCCAAGCCCGATGAGGGGCCAATCGTGCCGACAGGATGGGGGCCCGACTTCACGGACAAGGACATGGATGAGGTCCTGCAGGAAGTAGTCCCGACCAAGAATGGAGGCGAGATAGGCAACAGTCCTAATGGCGACAAGGGAGAGGCGCCTAAGAGCCAGGAAAGTGCTGCGACGGAGTTGGAGCCCGATAGACTCCTGCACGAAGGGTTGTATGGACAATGATAAAGGAAGAGGCTATGCAGTCGCTGATATCCTCCAGCGACTTCAGGAGTATGCTAGGAAGTCTAGGAAATTAGGTCGCCAAATAAGCAATGTAATTGCTGAGGCTAGCTTATCTAAGTCCATTGATACCGACTTAGGCGGTGTCCAGGGTCGCGAGTCACTTATGATGCCATGTGACCCGCTTGTAAGTATCAATTTAGGCGAGGAATCTAGCCCTCGGATCGTTTTCGTTAGTTCTTCAATGAATAAAGAAATTTTCGATTCTATTAAGGCTACCCTTGAAGAATTCAAGGACTGTTTCGCCTGGGACTATACTGAAATGCCTGGCCTAGATCGCCGACTTGTAGAGCATAAGTTGCCAATCAAAGCAGGATTTAAACCAGTCCAACAGGCACCAAGGAGAATGACTCGTGAAGTCACTCAGGCAGTATTCGAAGAAGTCAAGAAGCTCTTTAAAGCCGGGTATATAAGAACATCGAGATACACCGAGTGGATATCCAGCATAGTCCCTGTCATTAAAAAGAATGGCAAGATTAGAGTCTGCATCGACTTCAGAGACCTAAATCGTGCTACTCCAAAGGATGAATATCCCATGCCCATTGCAGACGACTTAGTCGATAAGACTGCAGGGCACCAAATTATGTCATTCATGGATGGTTTCTCAGGATATAACCAAATTTTCTTGGCTGAGGAAGATATCCATAAAACCGCGTTCAGATGTCCCTTAGGCATTTTCGAATGGGTAGTCATGCCGTTTGGACTTAAAAACGCCGGTGCAACCTACCAACGAGCCATGAACGCCATTTTTGATGCCTCGATTGCCAACACAGTCGAGGTATACATAGATGACATAGTGGTCAAATCAAAAGACGAGAGGTCGCATGTTAATGATCTTAGGAACGCCTTCATCCAAATGAGAAAGCATCAGCTCAAACTAAACCCTCTCAAATGTGCTTTTGGAGTAAGAGCAGGACATTTCCTAGGGTTCCTAGTTCATCAACGTGGCATAGAAGTTGACCAGAACAAAGTGAACGCCATTCAAAGATTGAACCCTTCGTGTAATAAGAAGCAGTTACAGGCTTTCTTAGGAAGGGTCAATTATCTCAGGCGATTTATTGGTAACGTCGCTGGACGAACAGAAGTCTTCTCGACTTTACTAAAGGCAAAGGGAAACTTTGTGTGGGGCGACCAGCACCAGAAAGCATTTGAAGGCTTAAAGGAGTATTTAATAAAGCCGCCTGTACTTGCCCCTCCTCGGGTACGAAAGCCTTATCTGCTTTATGTGGCAGCAATTGACTCAGTCATCGGAGCCATGTTAGCCCAAGAGGCGGAGGACAAAACTGAGAGAGCGGTCTACTATTTGTCAAGACAATTAACCGCTACAGAAAAGCGCTATACAATTAAGGAGAAGTTATGCCTGTCAGTTTTTTATACTGTTACTAAGCTAAGACATTATATTGGATCCCAAGAGGTTCATGTCATTACCAAGTCTCCAGTCATAAAGTACTTTTTCGAAACTCCCCTACTGACTGGGAGAATTAGTAAATGGAGTCTAGTGCTATCTGCGTATGATCGACGATTCAAACCCCAACAGTCGGTGAAAGGACAGGCTCTGGCCGATTTCTTGGTGAGTCACGATCCATCTGTATCGATTGACCAAGAAGAATCCCTTGAAGACATCTGGCAGGGTTGGTTTGACGGATCTTCGGCGAAATCCGGCGTAGGAATAGGCCTTCGCGTACTTTCGCCACTAGGGAAAGACGTTCGTCTAGCGTATCGCTTGACAGTAGATCACACCAACAATGCGACTGAGTATGAAGCTTTGATCACGCTCCTGAAGGAACTATTAACCATGGGAGCCAAGAAAGCCACAGTGATGGGGGATTCTCAACTGGTGATTAACCAGATGAATGGTACTTCTATATGCCAGGAGAAACTCACACCCTATCATCAAGTCGCCCGTAAACTGGTCGAGCGATTTGAAGCGATCACTTTCTTCTTTGTAGGTCGAGGGGAAAATACCATCGCTAACGACTTAGCCCAAAAGGCTTCAGGATACAAGGCCAAAAGAGGAAGCGATTGTATCCCAGAAATAGTTTCCCACCTAGCTCCCCAAGGCGACGCGTTCACTCTGGACATAATGACAAACGATAAGGATTGGAGGAGGCCAATCACCGACTTCCTTTCCGACCCAACACAAAAGGCGAGCCAAAGAATCAAGACTCAGGCTTTGTCGTACACCCTTATAGATGGGGTACTTTACAGAAAGACCAAGGAAGGAGTCCTACTAAGGTGCGTCGACTTAGACGAAGCGACCCCAATTATGTTAGAGACTCATCAGGGGTTATGCGGGTCTCACCAATCTGGCACCAAAATGTCTTGGACTATCCAAAGACATGGTTTTTACTGGCCATCAATGCTAAAGAACTGCATAGAAATGGCTAAGGGATGCCAAGAGTGCCAAAAACATGGTCCAGTGACAACGGCCCCAGCGTCCGACTTAGTCTCAGTCATCAAGCCTTGGCCATTCAGGTATTGGGCTTTAGATATAATCGGGGAAATACATCCGCACTCAAGTAAAGGTGACGCCTATATTCTAGTCGCCACCGATTATTTTACTAAATGGGTCGAGGCTCAGGTGTATAAGAGGATCGATCATAAAGAAGTGATCGATTTTCTTAAATCATCCATCATTTATAGATTTGGAATTCCCCATAATATCGTAGTGGACAATGGCACCGTTTTCAATAATGAGAAAATGCGAGAATTCGCTACGGAGTTTGGTTTCTCAATCACCAACTCGACACCTTATTATCCTCAGGCGAATGGACAGGCTGAAGCTACCAATAAACTCATCAAGAACAATATTCAGAAAATGGTCGGTGCAAATCCAAGAGGATGGCATGAACTATTACAAGACACTTTGTGGGCTTTAAGGGTTACCAAAAGAGAAAGCACGGGGGAAACCCCTTTTTCACTAGTATATGGGCAAGACGCCGTCCTACCTATTGAGGTTCGATACAAGTCGCTCAGGGTGACTCACCCTGATTTACAAGACGAGGCAATGTACCTCGCTTTAGAAGAATTAGAGAAGAAGCGACTTGATGTAATAGACCGACTCGATGTGCATAAACAAAGGATTGCTAGGCATTATAACAAAAAGGTTGTCCATAAGCACTTTAAAGTGGGCGACTTGGTTTGGAAGATGGTGCTACCCCTTAAGTCGAAAGACCAAGTTTTGGGTAAATGGTCCCCTAATTGGGAAGGTCCATATGAGGTCTGTGAAACATACTCATCAAATAGTTATCGACTTATGACGAGAAGTGGGGTCAGACATCCATTAAAGGTTAATGGTAAATATCTCAAACCCTATCGCACGACTATCTGGGAAGCTCATCATAAAATCCTAAAACGAAGGACTCCATTAATTTGGGAAGCACTTAATTCCTAGGAAGTCGCGCTAGGCTTCAGTAACGCTGTCTGGAAGAATGAATTGTGCGTAATGGGCAGAAAATTCATTTGAGACACAATGCACTTGATTTATTGAATAAAACAAAACAATGAAATTACATTCTTTGATTACAAATTTAATTTCCATAACCCGCCAACTTCTCTGAAATCGAGTACAAGGGATTCACGAGCGCGTCGCTTCGCGTTCAACTTGTTTCGCTGGGCATAAAGGTCGACGACCTTTTCTCTATTCTTCTCAGCATTGGCCTCCAGCTCCTCGATTTCTTGAGTATTGATCGACGCAAGCTGCTGAGTCAGGTCATTCTTGAGGTTCGTATAGAACTCTATTTGTCTCTCTGCCTCGGTCAGCTTCTCTTGCACGTCGACCAAACGATGGCGGGCATCCTATGCAGCTTTAGAGGCCTGCCCTCGAGCTTCATTAATCGACTGAATCTTCGAGTCAGTCGATTCCAAGGCGAGCAGGTCGGTGTCGTAATCTCTCCAGCGGGTCCAGTACGTCAACCTGAAGCTCTTGCAGGCCCCCAGTATTTCGTCCGTGACCCGAGGGGATGCCTCGATTCTCTTCAACAGCTTCTGCATCCTCCTGAATTCATTGACGCCTAAGGGGTCGACGAGCAGAAGTTGGCAAAGCTCTTCGATATCCTCGTGAAGCTTCACCCACGGGTCTTTGGTTGACTTAGAAGTCGCTGCAGCAGGATCCTGAAGAATAAGAGGCAAAATATTGTTAAACAATACCCTAAAAGGCCAGCGACTTCGTACGACCAAGTACTTACTTTTGGAGGCAATTTATCCCCGGAGCTCTCATCCGAAGAAGAAGGGGGAGTAGGGATCTTTTGTCGGCCAGCGGGCACCTTCACCCTCTTCGGACGAGCCTATAAAGAAGAATACAAATATCCCCATCAAAATCGCAATGTTATGTTCTGTTTAAAACGAGGACACATACCATCGCTGGTGTAGGAGTTTGGACTGGAGAAGAAGGAATAGCTTGATTTTCCCCCTCATGGGTCGACCGGGTCGTTGGGTCGACCGGGATCGTGACATCCAGAACAGCCTGTTCTTCCTGAACCGAGGCCTCATGGATGTGCTGCTCCTGAAACGGATTACGACGCAGAACCAAAAGTTCATATATGAACTAAAATAAGGATACACCAGCTTAGAACTAAATTTACCTTGGCGACTGTAGCCTTTGTACTGCCCAAGGCATGGGAGATAAGCTGGTGGTCATCCTCAGCCTCTCCCTAGACAATATAGTATGGGTCAGATATGAAAACTCAAAACAAAACTAGAGTCATCAGAGTCTTACCTCTGCAGCCAGTCTTTGTGGATCGTTGACTACAGCTGAAGACACTGGCACCCCAGCTGGTGCCTTGGTAGATGAGGTTGCCGCTGAAGTGGTTGGCGACCTAGATGGGGTCGCCGCGGCTGCAGTTGGCGATTTGGATGGGGTCGCCGCCGCAACAGCTGGCGACATGGACGGGGACGCCGCTGCGGTAACTGGCGACCTATGAGAGGAAGTCGCCGCTGGAGTCGATGCCTTCACCAGTCTCTTCCTCTGAGACAGAGGCACCTCTTCTAGATCTTCTCCTTCCTCCTCGGCCGCCTTGCGCTTTGGAGCGCTTTTAGATCGAGCCTTAGAGGGATCACCTGCGGCTATTTCCCTGGGGCTCGCAACTTTAGCCTTCCCCTTGCTGGTCGACTTGAGTCTAGAAGGAGCAGGGGCAAGGGGGGCTTTAGGCTTGGGTTTTCCAGGGGACCCGAGGAAACATTGATCCTGAAAATGAGAAAGCTTATCATTAATATTAAGAACCCAATACTCTTAAAGTAAAGCTAAGTCTTTACCTTTTGCTTTGATATGCGCGTCATCTATGTAAAAATCAGGCTCCTTGGAGACCTCCAAGAAATGCATCAAGGCCCGCAACTCTTCGTATGTAGTCGACCACAGCACGGTGAAGAACTGCGTGGCGAAACGGGCAGAAGTATCAGATGGGAATTCCATCTGGGAGAGCTGCGTCTTGTGATTGAGCAAGTTGAGGGTCTTCGAGTCGATCGACTTGCATACAATCCTTTTCGCCCGGTCACCGTATAAGCCGCCGGCAGGGTCAGCAAGTGGAACTGCTACACTTTGGATAAACCCAAACTGCCTTGCACACAGTTGAGGGTTATAGACTTCGAAGGTCAGGTAGTCGTCGAAAATAACTGGCAGATCTCTGCGGGTCAATACTCCATTCCAGAAGCCACGAGCAGCTTGAAGATTGATTTCCTGAGCGAGTGTCTTGCCGCCTGGAAAGGGTGCCCAGTCGCGTCGATCTACCCTGCCGAAGTCGACTATGTGCTTTAGGTGGCCAGTGATCGATGTCATAAGCCATTGATCCTTACGCTGGCAGCACTGATCTAGGATGGTCTCCCCATAATAGGAGGATTCGAGGGGCGAAGAAGGACCCTTGAACCCGGTCAATCCCGGCATCCACATGGCCGACCAGAGATGAACTAGCCAGAGCAACCCTCCTGCTGGATGTTTTGGAAATGACTTGATTTGAGACGTTGCTCTGTCCAGATCATGATAAAGAAGACCCAAAACGAAGGGACCCCAGGAGATTTCTTCATTAGTCTCCCTCAGAAAATTGGCCACCGCATAAGAAGTGTGGCTAACTTTCTTCCCAGGGAAGCAATAAACGAATTTGCTCAACCAGGTGCTGAGGAACTCGACCTCCTCCTGGGCGCCAAAACCTTCAGTCGACAATCTCTCATCTGACCTCTTGCCTGCTGAGGCCTTCTTCAGATGCCTATTCACCACCTCCATGTACTGAAGGGCGCCCTTAGGATTAATATCATCTGCCTGAGAGTACTGTCGAACAGGGCAGCCATTGATTTTGCACCTGGTCAAGACCTTCACATCTGCCAATGTAACAGACATAAGGCCTTCTGGGAAATAGAAGCAGTTGACGGCAGAATTCCAGAAAGGCAGCATGGCCGAGCAAACCCTAGGATCACAGTTCTTGGTTGCCACGGACATTCTAAAGAATCTCAAAATCTTCTGATTCCTAAATCTCTCTGTAAAATGCTCCTCCCACATCTCGAGCCATTCTACCATTTTAGACTTAGATGCAGAAGGAAAACACAGGAAAGATCCCTGACCTTCCCAGTTGAGGGGATCGATGAAGTCGGGATGGGCTTCTCAGTGATGAGATAGTTGAGCGGCACCGTCTCCGGGAAAAGATGCTCCGGCAAGATGGGTCCAAGAGTGACGCCCGACCCCTGATCCTCCGCGACCGGAACGGGTCCAGATGGCCCCGCGCGCAGATTATGGAACTCAAAACACTTAAAAGTTGACATCTTTTTAAGGATCGAAGGAGTTTTGAAGAGGGAGACGAAGAGTTTTCTGGGAAGCGAGGGTTTCTGTTTTCTTGGAGAAGATGGAGAAGTGTTGAGCAAGGAAGAAAAGTGCGGGAAAAGGGCGATGACTCTCCTTTATATAAGGTATGATTTATGCTGAGTCGGCACAGCCAACCCAGCATAAAAGGGGGGCTTATGGTGACATGGCAAATAATTTTGGGCCTGGGCTTAGAACAGAAACCCAGTAATCCCTCAAGTCACACTCCGAGTCGGCCCAAGATACAGTCGTCACTAGGTCGACTCATGACGAAGTCGACTAGGTCGACTCATGACGAAGTCGACTAGGTCGACTTATGAACGGGGTCAACTAGGTCGACTCACAACGAAGGAGTATGGTGATCAAAGTCAACCAAGATGACTCAACAGTAGCTAGGCCTACTAGTAGGGCCAAGTCGACGGAATTCTGGATAAGTCGACCAAGTCGGTCGTAGTCTGTACAGTCAAGTCGACAGGGTTGGAATAAATTTATCACATTTGTTAAGGATCGTAACTGATCCTATTATCCAGGAACGTGATCCCAAAGATCAAGGAGGTTGTTCAAACACTCCCACGATGTTAGGGATCACGATCTGCAACACGATCTATTTGTTATGTGTTAAACACGTACAAATCCTCTATAAATAGCAAAGAATATTTCAAGACAAAGACACGACCATACACAGCCAAAGCTCTGAAGTTTGTTCGTCAACCTTAGGAATTAGATACCTCGACCCGGTTTATAGGTCAACTCCCCTTCCACCGGCAGAGTGAGCTCGTAGGGCCTTTGCCGTCAAACCCCGCCAGTGACACCACCGACGGAGTGAGCTCGTAGGACCTTCGTCACAGCTTCTCGCCAGCAACCGCCACCGACGGAGCGAGCTTCCGAGGCCTTCGTCACAAGTTCTCCGCCGTCACAGGATTCCACATCGTTGACACCGTTTACCCTTTTTCATTTTTGATGGCTGTAAGCCCGTGTTCTTAATTCGTTAGATTGTAAGACTTGCATTTTATATTTAAATAAATTCGTGCATCTTCTTACTGGCGACCACAACTCAATTCCTGTGAGTCCTTTGCCAAATATTTCCGACGTGATCCGTTCTATAGGCGAACACCCGCCTCGCCTTTCGCCAAAGGCGTCGCCTTTTCACGCCTTTTACAACTATGCGAAGCATTGAACATTCCTTCATCTTCTAATTTATCTGAATGCGGAATCGCATCCATTTTGCGCTTGGCTTCCTTCTTATTGATCATGTACTCCATCAACTCTTCCACAACAGGAGGAGGGCAATCTCGACAAGCCTTCACTTCTTTATAACCTCCAACAAGGTGTTTTTTGAATCGACTTATTCCACCATTTGTAACTTTCCCGCAATAATTGCACTTCACTTTATTCGTGTCATTAGCATTTGGTAGAGTTCCATGACACCATGCGGGATCCTTTCGGTTTGAATTTGAAGTAGACATGTTCAAGGACTTCTGTTGTACCACTTGGGTTACTGGTGGAGACCACACAAGGATTTGCCGATCGTTACCGCCTGTATATAACTCCTGCAGGTGATTATATGGATCAAATGATTTTCATAACTAGGTAGGGAAATAAAACTCCAGCCGTTGACTGGGCCTGCCCTAGCTACAGAACTATTTGCACAAAGCTCCAGAAGAATAAGAGACGGGACTAAAAAGGCAGTATGTAGTAAAATTTGCCATTTACAGCAAAAGCAAACTGAATCGGATAGTTTAGCAGATCAAAATGAAGGATTTCTGAGAAACTATCTCGCACAATGACCATTTATACCTGATCTTGTGAACTGTACCAGACCAGCAGCAATTCACATACTCATAATGGCCGCAAAATGTGTGGCAAGTCTTTCCTGTCCACCAATCTGAGGCGGATTTGAAGATACCGGGGGAGGCAGGGCAGCAGTCCCAGCGGTAGAGGAACAACCACTAATACTCGGACTTCGGCAGCGATTTTAGGGTTCCTGGTGTTATCGAGGGCTTGATCGATGCTGTCTCTTGTCTTCGATGCTGTCTCTTGTCTTGAGCTTCCGAAATTTGACCGAGACAGGGAGGAGAAGGGGAGGAGGGGAGGGGAAGCGGAGGTGGGAACCGGAGGTGGGGAGGAGGTGGGAAACGAAAGGTGGGGAAGCGGAGACAGAAAGTAGGTTTTTTGATTTTTTTTGTCATTTTATTAATTTGAAACTTAGATTTTTAAATGTCTTATAAATAGGTCCTAGTCTATTTGAATTGATTTGCGAACAAAAGGCTCGCCTTTCGCCTGAGAAAAAGGCGAGAAAAGGCGACGCCTTTGTGCCACGCCTCGCCCGAGGGGAAGAAAAGTCGAAATCGCCTCGCCCGCCTCGCCTTTCGCCAAAGGCGTCGCCTTTTCTCGCCTTTTACAACTATGCGAAGCATTGAACATTCCTTCATCTTCTAATTTATCTGAATGCGGAATTGCATCCATTTTGCGCTTGGCTTCCTTCTTATTAATCATGTACTCCATCAACTCTTCCACAACAGGAGGAGGGCAATCTCGACAAGCCTTCACTTCTTTATAACCACCAACAAGGTGTTTTTTGAATCGACTTATTCCACCATTTGTAACTTTCCCGCAATAATTGCACTTCACTTTATTCGTGTCATTAGCATTTGGTAGAGTTCCATGACACCATGCGGGATCCTTTCGGTTTGAATTTGAAGTAGACATGTTCAAGGACTTCTGTTGTACCACTTGGGTTACTGGTAGAGACCACACAAGGATTTGCCGATCGTTACCGCCTGTATATAACTCCTGCAGGTGATGATATGGATCAAATGATTTTCATAACTAGGTAGGGAAATAAAACTCCAGCCGTTGACTGGGCCTGCCCTAGCTACAGAACTATTTACACAAAGCTCCAGAAGAATAAGAGACGGGACTAAAAAGACAGTCTGTAATAAAATTTGCCATTTACAGCAAAAGCAAACTGAATTGGATAGTTTAGTAGATCAAAATGAAGGATTTCTGAGAAACTATCTCGCATAATGACCATTTATACCTGATCTTGTGAACTGTACCAGACCAGCAGCAATTCACATACTCATAATGGCCGCAAAATGTGTGGCAAGTCTTTCCTGTCCACCAATGTGAGGCGAATTTGAAGATACCGGGGGAGGCAGGGCAGCAGTCCCAGCGGTAGAGGAACAGCCACTAATACCCGGACTTCGGCAGCGATTTTAGGGTACCTGGTGTTGTCGAGGGCTTGATCGATGCTGTCTCTTGTCTTCGATGCTGTCTCTTGTCTTGAGCTTCCGAAATTTGACCGAGACAGGGAGGAGAGGTGGAGGAGGGGAGGGGAAACGGAGGTGGGGAGGAGGTGGGAAACGAAGGTGGGGAAACGGAGACAGAAAGTAGGTTTTTTGATTTTTTTGTCATTTTATTAATTTGAAACTTAGATTTTCAAATGTCTTATAAACAGGTCCTAGTCTATTTCAATTGATTTGCGAACAAAAGGCTCGCCTTTCGCCTGAGAAAAAGGCGAGAAAGGCGAGAAAAGGCGACGCCTTTGTGCCACGCCTCGCCCGAGGGGAAGAAAAGTCGAAATCGCCTCGCCCGCCTCGCCTTTCGCCAAAGGCGTCGCCTTTTCTCGCCTTTTACAACTATGCGAAGCATTGAACATTCCTTCATCTTCTAATTTATCTGAATGTGGAATTGCATCCATTTTGCGCTTGGCTTCCTTCTTATTGATCATGTACTCCATCAACTCTTCCACAACAGGAGGAGGGCAATCTCGACAAGCCTTCACTTCTTTATAATCTCCAACAAGGTGTTTTTTGAATCGACTTATTCCACCATTTGTAACTTTCCCGCAATAATTGCACTTCACTTTATTCGTGTCATTAGCATTTGGTAGAGTTCCATGACACCATGCGGGATCCTTTCGGTTTGAATTTGAAGTAGACATGTTCAAGGACTTCTGTTGTACCACTTGGGTTACTGGTGGAGACCACACAAGGATTTGCCGATCGTTACCGCCTGTATATAACTCCTGCAGGTGATGATATGGATCAAATGATTTTCATAACTAGGTAGGGAAATAAAACTCCAGCCGTTGACTGGGCCTGCCCTAGCTACAGAACTATTTACACAAAGCTCCAGAAGAATAAGAGACGGGGCTAAAAAGGCATTATGTAGTAAAATTTGCCATTTACAGCAAAAGCAAACTGAATCGGAGAGTTTAGCAGATCAAAATGAAGGATTTCTGAGAAACTATCTCGCATAATGACCATTTATACCTGATCTTGTGAACTGTACCAGACCAGCAGCAATTCACATACTCATAATGGCCGCAAAATGTGTGGCAAGTCTTTCCTGTCCACCAATCTGAGGCGGATTTAAAGATACCGGGGGAGGCAGGGCTGCAGTCCCACCGGTAGAGGAACAACCACTAATACTCGGACTTCGGCAGCGATTTTAGGGTACCTGGTGTTGTCGAGGGCTTGATCGATGCTGTCTGGCAAAATAACAGCTGCATTGGCGGGGCGGCTGGCACCCTTCATACCAGCGGATGAGGAAAACAATTTCCAGGTTGTACTGATAAAAGAGTAGCGCATGATTTCTCCCAAGTGGCTCTAGATTTTCTTGACAAAGCAACATTGGTGGAACAGATGATCACGGGATTCTGCAGCAGAGTGGCAGAAGACACATTCCTCCGAAGACCAAATTCCTTTTCGATACCAGAACTGAGCCGTACGCAACCGCTCCGTCGCAATTAGCCAAACGAGGAAAGAGCATATGGGAGGAATTTTGTTTATGCCAAATCCAACTACTCCATGGAACGTTCTGCCCCTTAACCCGCAATAGGCCCCAGGCATCCTTGATGGAGAATATTCCATTTTGTTGCCAGTCCAAATCAATCTGTCAGCTCCATTCTTTGGATAGTCTGCTGGATTCAGTAAATTTGACAGCAAATCATAAAAGGTTTTTTCATCCCCCGCGGGCATTGAGCCTTCCACAAAATTTTTCCAAGCGCCACTCCGAAACAGTTCCCTTACTGTAGCATCTTTGGGGATACAAGAATTCACTCTTTCCCTTGAGCTAATTACCGAAGTTAGACAGCCAGTTTCAGCCCATCTATCATGCCAGAATGATATTCGACTTCCATCACCAACTTTCCAAGCGAGATGATCTTTGATGAGGTTCCTTAGTTTCAAGATTCTCTTCCAAAGCGAAGAGTCAATACCCCTTGCCCGCATTGTCCAGATGCTTCTCGATTTCAGCATCTCTTTATGCACCCAAGCTGTCCACAGGGATCCGATGGGCATATATGCCAAATATGCTTTAAGATTGCAACTCTATTCCACTCCAGAGGACGTTTCAGTTCAAGACCCCCCTCCTCTATTGGGCAGCAAACCTCCAGCCATTTCACTTTAGAGTTTTCCCCGGAGGTACTTCTACTCCATAGGAAACTGGCCATCAGTCTATCCAACCTTCTACACACTTCCAAAGGTAATGGGACTATACCAGCCCAGTAAGATTGGATTAAAATAATACTGCCCTAATCAGCTGCAATATTGCAGCATACGAAAGCTTCCTAGTTGTCCATACCGAAATCCGCTGCGTGATGGTATTAACCAGGGGGGCGCAATCCGCAGTTGACATTTGTTTGGAAACCAAGGGAATTCCTAAATATCTCATCGGGAACTTCCCCCTTTGAAATCCAGTGCTGAGTAGTATGTCCTGCTGCACTTTAGGGTCAACCTTGCCGAATAGAACTTCACACTTTTCCTTGCTTATCCGAAGGGCAGACATGGCCGAGAAATCTTCGAGGGCATCCATTATGACCCTTATCGCTGGTTGTTCTGCCCTTACGAACAATAGAACATCATCAGCAAAGATTAGATGCGAGATGGCCGTCCTGGCACACTTACTGTGGAACTTGAAGTTAGGATGCACCGTGGCCGCACGTAAACTTCCCGAGGCTACTTCCATGGCCATCACAAATAGGTACGGTGATAGCGGGTCCCCTTGTCTAATACCACAGGTGCTACGAAAATGGCCACATAAATGGCCATTGATATTTAACGAGCAGGATGGCGTAGTGACACACTCCTTGATCCAACAGATCATTTTTGTCGGCACCCGAAAAGCACGGAGGACTGTGATTAAATAATTCCAGCTCAGAGAATCAAAAGCTTTAGCAATGTCAAGCTTAATTGCACAACTGTTCGGGCCTTTCTTCGTGCTGTAACCAGCAAGTAGTTCCTGTGCAAGAAGGACATTATCCACGATTCTTCTACCAGGGATGAAAGCAGATTGCTCCTGACTTATGATTACCGGTAGGACTTGTTTAAGCCGATTGGCAATAATTTTTGAGATGCATTTATATAAAACATTGCAGCATGAAATTGGCCGGTAATCCTGTATCTTCGCTGCTTCAGGTTTCTTCGGGACTAGTGTGATTGCTGTGGCATTTACTTCTCGGAGTAGTTTCCCTCAATGGAAAAATTCCTTAACAGCTTGAATAACGTCCGACCCAACCACTTTCCATGCAGATTTGTAAAATTCCACTGTGAACCCATCAGGTCCGGGAGCCTTACAGCTGGCCATGCTAAACATGGTTTCCTTGACTTCACAATTAGTTACCTCTTGTACTAGAATTTCACTGCTCTCCGATTTGATGACATTCCTAATGAGGACTGACAGTCGCTCCACATCTTGACACCCCGTGTCCAGCCTGGTTAGAATTCCCTCGAAATATTTAACCATCTCCTCTTGCAGGTGTTCCGGCTTAGTAATTACAGAGCCATCAGATAATTGTAGCGAAGTGATAGCATTGCGGTTGGCTCTTCTGTTAACTTCCCCGTGGAAATATGAGGTGTTCCTATCCCCCAGTTTCAACCAATTGGCTCGCGCTTTCTGCCTGTAGAAACTCTCCTCCATTCTTGCTAATTTATTAAATGCTTCCAGGGCCAGCTTCTCCTCCTCCATCTTAGGTTGACCATTCAAGCTTTCACTTTGAAGGCCTTGGAGCTTTAGCTGAGCCTGATCTACCATATTTGAATTACTGGACAGATGCTCCCGGTTAAGGGCTTTTAACTCGCGCTTAAGGTCCTTCAACTTACAGCATAAACGGAACATGCGGAGACCATCATACTCCTTACTCCAGCCTCTAACAAGTGCTTCTTCATAGCCATCATGATGTCTCCAGAAGTCAAAGTACTTGAAAGCAGTAGCCTTCCTTCTGGTGTCACCCAAACGCAGAACACAGGGCGAGTGATCCGAGGTTGCTGGTGGAAGATAATGGGCCTCTGAAAGCCTGTAAGATTCAATCCATTCCTTATTGACGATTACCCGGTCCAGCTTCGCAATAATGGGTGGAGACCGTTTATTCGACCATGTAAAATGACATCCTGCTCCACGAAGGTCGTCGAGGCCAAGAGTATTCATGATTTGGTTCAGCACATTGTCAGCTTCACGCCATCTCTCCCTGCCACCAAGTCTCTCATCAGGGCTACGGATAGCATTGAAATCACCCAAGATACACCAGGGTTCCGTAACAGGGCCAGTCCTCAAAAGAAAATTCTATAAATCCATCCTTTCCATGCGATCAGTGCTACCATATATAAAAGTTGCCAAAAAAGGTCTGGGTATTCCAAAGATCTCCACTTTAGTATGAACCCATTGGCAGCCTTGAGAAATGACTACCACTCTACATCTCTTATCATCCCAGGAAATCTTCATTCGCCCTACCCCATTGTTTCCGGGCATTGTGATATAACTCCACTGTTGACGAAATAGCGCATGGTTTGCTGCTTCCATGCTCCTTCTCAGCTTCGTTTCATAAAGTCCCACAACACACACGTTATATAAACTTACCAGCCTACCTACCTCCTTGATATGTAAGGGGTCATTCAAGCCCCTTACATTCCACGAGAGAATCATTATGTGGGTTTACGGGGGCTGGCCCCCATGTTGTCCCTCCTACGCCCCTTCCTTGCTCCCTCAATTATGGCACAGGTGCTACCCGAGCTATCACTCTCGATCATATGTTCCCATTGGTCATTGCAGCCAGCCATGTTGGGTGACATACTCCGCTCATCCTCCTCAAATTTATTTCCATTCGAGCGTAAATGCTCAATAAGTTTGTCCATTCTATCAATCTCCTGTTGCCCCCCAGGCAGAATCCATTGCTCCTCCTCATCCGCCTGTTCTGGTTGATGAATCACTGATTCCGGCACAAATTCCCCATCATCTGACACGTCTTTATTCTCCCCTGCTACCGACTCATGGGAGGGTTGGTCATCCTCTTTATTTCCTTCAACGGCAGCAGGAGAAGCTATAGTCTTCTCAACATTGGTCTTCCGCATTCCCTTTCCTAGCTGGGTCTTGACACGACTCATTAGGGCCATTGTTCTCATCCATCTCGGTCTGAATTGCTGGTGTTTGCCTCTGCGATTGTTCCCCTGAATTCCAACTGGAACTTCAACAGCCTTCTCTACAGTAGCTAGACGTTTGCTGCATCGCTCCTCATCATGCCCGAAGACTCCACAGGTCCTACAACATAGTGCTTTCGTCTCATAGACAATTGAAACAGTAAACGAGTTCCCTCTGCTATCTATTGCTTCAATAGCTTTGCTCAACCCATTTCGTGCGACACATTCGATCTACACTCGAGCCGTACCCATATTTGCCGGGCTGAATGACCTCGCATCAGTCTTCAATAGCTGGCCAACGCTGCTGGCCAGGTATTGAACTCCGCGCGGATGCCATAACTCCAGTGGAATTCCATAAAACCTCAACCAGCATGGGAGGGCAGTTGGCTCTTCATTTATTACAGTGCCAGGCTGCCATTTTCTTAATAATAGCGGGCAGCCTGCTATATGCCAGTCAGCTTTCCCAATGATCCCATTCAAGAACTGCTCATTGTCAAATATTAGAATTGAAGCGCTTTTGTTGATTGTTCTAACCTCCACTAGCCCCTTCCTCTGCCACAGCTGCATACAAATCTTCTTCAGAATAGGGTAAGGGGCTGGATTACCCAAGAAGTATCCAACCAGAGTATGACACCACTTTGTTGCTCCATAATTCTCCAGGACTGATGGGATGAGCAACTTACCTCCCCCACAAAATTCAGGAAATTTCGGAAGCCCCTCGTCCAGGCCAGAGGGAGCTACAGCTTTCGCAACATTTGACGTACCAGGCCTGGAGAGGTCCCGAGCGAAGGAGGTACCCTTAAGGATGTCTTTAAAGGTAGGCGCCACACCGCCGGCCAGTCCATCCACTGCAATGCTTTTGGGTGAGCCGCACAGGGAGTGTTGCCGATCACCAGCACACATCTTGACTTCGAAGGACGCAATTTCAAGGTCCATAACATCAGTCCGCACTTCCATGCTTATGGAGATCAGCACAAGAGCGTGAAAGTAGGAGCCGTGAAGGCCCCGCCCAAGAGGGCGTAGAGAGATATGCCAGAAGATTCTTGAGAGAAAAAATTTCCAACCCTATGAGGCCCCCCGGATTTAAGGATTTATGGTTTAGGGTTTAAGGGTTTATGGTTTAGGGTTTAGGGTTTAGGGTTTTTTTTTTTGATAAGTAATATTTCATAACCCATAAAATAGTCTGTACAAAAACCACAGGGGCATACCCCTGGAAATCAAGCTATCACGAAACTAACGTATACTCCATATACATACCTAAAACAAATAAATCAATATATGTACGTGGCAGTGACGCAAGAATAAATGTAGCCAGTATCCTAGGAGGCAACATACGCTCGCCTATGCGACGCTTATTACGTTCCATCCACACATAATAAACACATCCTGCAAACATCCGAATGAAGGGCCGACGATGTCATAGGGTAGCTCCAACTGGTGTGACTAGCTGATTCATAATAGCGCTGAATCTACGTGGAAAATTCGGCGCCACAGGTCGACCAAGAGTGTACTGCCATACCTCCGTTGAGTATGAGCATGTGAAAAATAGGTGGTCGAATCTCTCTCTTCTCAATCCACATAAAGCACAAGTCGAAGAAGAAGAAATACCCAGAGAAAAGAGCATATCCGAAGTGTATAGCCTTCTCTGAACGGCTAGCCACAGAACAAAGAGAACCGTGGTACCATAGCCTTAGACCAAACAAAGCTAGCCCAAGGAACAGTCTCATATTCGCTGCAAATATATCTCCATGCAGAAGCAATAGTGAAAACACCATCGGACCGTAAGGACTAGACAACCTTATCAGGTATACCTGGTGATGGGTAACATGTAACCGGGAGGAGCTCATGTAGTCTGTCAAAGCACGCACGCCTATGCCCGTGAATCCTCATATCACCATCATCAACATAACTCTGCCAGCTCGGATCCAAAAAGAAATCTGCCACAGAAACCTTATAAGGAATCCATGATCTCTCGAACTCCTCATGCCCAAAGATCTCCACCAAAGGACCCAATGGTGACCAAGAATCATACCAGAAGGAAATCCTACTCCCATCACCCATACGCCATGAAATAAGTTGACGGACAAGGTGCCTCAACATCAATAATCGTCTCCAAATCCAAGAACACCTAACCGGCGGCCTCACCTGCCAGAACGACTTGCCTCTCAAAAGATACGTCTTCACCCAACGAGCCCATACGGAGTCCTCCGGATCAGAGAACAGGTGCCAAATGTGCTTCACCTTCACCGCTCGGTTCCACTCCATAACCCGTTTAAGGCCCACCCCCTGCTCTTTCGACCTGCATATAATACTCCACTCTACCTTGGCCTTATGGTGGTCCATTGATGGACCCGACCACAAAAACCTCGACATGAGCTTCTCCAATCGTCTGCAAACCGACATCGGCAGTGGAAATACAGACGACCAATATGTCTGAGTCGCAAATAACACCGAGTTTACTAGCTGCAACCTCCCAGCATACGACAGATGTCTGCTTGTCCAATGACAAATCCTACTAGTAATGGCATCTACCAACGGCGTGCAGTCCTCTGAAGATAGCCTCCTAGTAATAAGAGGCACGCCCAAATAGTGAACCGCAAGGTCCCCTCGGACAAATCCGGAAGCAGCCAAAATCTGCGTCTGTACCTCCTCCGGAACTCCACCAAAGAAAATCTCACTCTTCTGTGCATTCATTCTCAAGCCAGATTGATCCCCAAATCTCAACAATGTGTCCAATACACAACGTACGGACGACAGCTTTCCACTAGAAAATATGAGCAAATCATCCGTAAAACACAAATGAGACAGCCGTACCTTCCGACATCAGGAATGAAATCCAAAATCCGGTGACTCTGTGGCCTTCCTCAACATGGCAGAAAGTACCTCTATGACCATCACAAACAAATATGGCAACAAAGGACACCCCTGACGAATTCCTCCGGAACTGCTGAAAAGGCCCTGCAGCTCACCATTGATACTAATGGAGAATCTGGCCGTGGTAACGCACTTCATGACGAGCTGGATGAATGAATGCGGAAATCCAAAGCACTCCAATACCACCTGCAGAAAGTCCCACTCGATCGAGTCGTATGCCTTTCTTATATCAATCTTCAAAGCATACCTCGAAGGACTCCTCTCCGTATGATAGCCCCTAATCAACTCGTGTGCTACCATGATATTATCCACTATCCGTCGTCCAGGTATAAATGCCGACTGCTCCGAACCAATGATCCCAGGAAGCACCTCCCTGACTCGCGTCGCCAGTATACGAGTGATGCACTTATATATGGTGTTATAACACGAAATAGGCCTGTAATCCGTCAATGCCATCGGGTTCGCCTTTTTCGGAATGAGCGATATGATAGTGGTATTCGCCTCGCGAAGAAGGCGACCATGAGCAAAAAAGTCAGTCCTCCACAGCCTCAGTGACCAGCCCTCCCACAACCTCCCAAGAGCCCTTGAGGAATTCTACCGTGTATCCATCAGGACCAGGTGCCTTATGGCGTCCTAGGTGAAACATCGCTGTGCGCACCTCCCCCGGCGAAACCGGAGCCACCAAACCACCAATTTGGTCGGACGATATAGTCCCAGATATAACTGTCCTCACCATATCCCGATAAATCTGTACCTCATGCGGTGCTGCTGTAAATAAAGAGCTGGAATACCGGATCGTCTCATCCCTCACCTCCGACGGATCAGATAACATCACTCCATCATCTCTCATCAGTGACATAATCGCGTTCCTATTGTGACGCCGCTTCAGCATGCTGAAAAAATAAGCCGTGTTCCGATCCCTGAGCTGTAGCCAGCGAACACGGGCCTTCTGGCGTAACATACTTTCCTCCAGCTTAGCCAAATAATTAAATCTGGTTGCGGCAGCCCGCTCTACAAGGGATACCTCACCATGCGAACCTTGGGCTAACAGCTCAGACTGAACCTGCTCGAGATGCAATCTCGCCTTGCCAACCCGCGTATGTAACCCACCTAGTTCATCCCGATTCAGCTTCTTCAATTTCGCTTTAAGCGTGGCAAGGTAGCACGTACATAGGCCGCCCATCATACCTCTCTGACCACGCCTGTCGAACCAATGGCTCATAATGTGGGTGTTCCATCCAAAAATCAAAGAACTTGAACGGAACACGACGCCCCTGTGATCTCTGCATAAACCATACTAAGCACGGGGAATGATCCGAGCAACCAGGAGCCAAAAATCGAGCCACATAATCGGAATAGTCTCTCAACCACTGCATGTTCACCATCACCCTATCCAACTTCCGGAGAATAGTATCTTCTCTACGATTCGTCCATGTAAAGAACTCTCTAGTAGACCGTAGATCCTCTAACTCCACATCTCTAACAACAACATCGAACTCCTCTTCCTCACCATGCCAACTCAAATCACCACCCTGCCTTTCCAATGGTGTCCGAACAACATTCATATCCCCAATTACACACCAAGGTTCCCTAGCACATCGAGCTGAAGCATTTCGCAGGAACCGCCAGAGATTACGTCGCTCTCTGGCCACATTAGAACCGTACACAAACGTAATCCGATAAGAGATACCAGTCTCGACAAATGTAACCGTAGCATGCACCTACTGAGGATTCATATCGACCACGGTCAGTTGTACACGAGCTGGATCCCAACATACCCATATCTTCCCAGTCATAGAGGCACCATGGGAAACAACATATCGCTAAGATGATAGAAAATAACTATGACTCCATAATTCAACCGAAGCCCGCACTCTAGTCTCCAACAAAGCAAACAAGGATAACCTATGAATGGAAATGAGCCTGACTCGCTGACATGTAAGGGATCATTAAAGCCGCGCACATTCCAAGCTCCGAATAGGCATCATAAGAAACAAAATAAATCATCTAGAAGTCCCGCCGGACTTCCCCCGAGGCACCTGTGACAGCGCCTGCTGAACCAACTTGTCCAGCCTTCCTTTCTTCTTCTCTTTCTTCATCAGCTTCAACAAAGGACGAGATTCAGCATCGGCAGTATCATCTCCATAGGCTCGCATGTCCTCCTAGAAGTCGGAGCTCAAGGACTTCTCCTTATTCAGAGCACAACTTCCCAAGTAGTTAGACGTTTCTGCCTGTAAGGCCCTCTTCTCCTTGTCAGATGGCGACTCAATAGTACAAATTGGGCCATCTATATGCTCATCCTCCCCGGGTATAACAGCATCCATGTCATTCTGTCCCTCATACAACACAAGTGCCAATTTAGGATCACCCACCACCCCGTCATGGGCAGGATCCTCAGTCACATCAACCGCAGAATTAATCAACTCTCTGAGTGGAACATCATGTCGTATCTCTTCCTCCTCATGGATAACCTACAGGACCTGAAAGGCATTCGCTGAATTCACATCCATCTGCGGTACATCAGGAGGAACTACCATAGCGTTCTCAGCACGGTCTGTCTCTACATTAGTCCTATGTGCCCGGGCCCTCCTGTGTCTCTTCTCTCAATGCCTGAGGGTTTAGGGTTTAGGGTTTTTAGGGTCTAGGGTTTATGGTTTAGGGTTTAGGGTTTTTTTTTTGGTAAGTAAACATATTTCATAAAAGAAAAGAGGATAGATGACACAGCCTAAACGGGTTGGTCATTACAGGGTCCTAGGAGCTACTGTGTCCAACACATCCTACATGATCCATCAGTCTAGAAACAAGTCTGCATGATAGTTAAACAGTAAGAGTTAAAACATCGAAATAGAGAATAGCCATCCAACAGAGCCAAACTTCCAAATCATTTCTGCTTCCGTCACGCATCGCTCCAGCTGGGATTCTGGTCAGGAGAAGTGGAGGGGTAGTCATCGCGCTCATCCAGCCACAGTTCGCCTTCAGTGCTTGATCCCGACGAGGGAGAGGTCGCAACAACTGGGTCCGGCTGCCATGCTGGATCTGGAACATCCAAGAGTGCCAATGTGTACAACTCCTCATGCAGGTCGCCAATGTAATCTGGTACTCCCTCAAGCTCCCTCAGTGATTGTTTAACTCGCCGCATGCCTTGAGCCTGTTCATGGGAGATTGCACCTGATCAATTTGGTCTAGTCGGGCCATAACTCTTCGGATCACCGATGAAGTGAGTGCCGGAGGGCGCGGCCTCCTGGAATTGTCCACAATAGCACTGGTGATGAGTTCCAACGCATCTCGAAAGGTAAGTGGGCCGGACTCCAGTCCTCCCCGTCTAGTCTCGACGTCGTGGGTGACATCTCCCGCTTGGTCTTGGTCCGCCGGCAACACAAATCTCAAGTCAGTGTTAACATAACACATCCTCATCCTTTGACTCGCCAGTTCTTCGATCTTGGCCAGCATTCGCCGCCATCCTTGGCTCTAGTAGTTGAGCTCCTGAATCTTCAGATTTGTAGCAACCTTCCATATCTTAACACATTTCCTTAGCTCTACTTTTTCCAGGCAACTCAACCCTTTGCTGCATGAGTGAATTCGCAGGAGGAGGATGTCAATTCTCTCGCTGAGTCGACCGAGCATTGCCTCCCTCGAGACCTGGGTTTTGAACCTCTCCATAGCAGCAGCATTGTGTCGATCCCACTCAACCGGACTCCACCACTCCTGTCCTCTCCTGATAAATTCTCCACAGTTCCCATTGTGCCTCGCAAATAGGGTAAGATCAGTAAGGACCCCATTAATTTCCTCACAGGGTCCTTCCATCCTACCTACAATAAGTCTTAGGGCTCGACAGAGGAGTAATTTCGCGATTTGGTTCTCCTCTTCGCTCAGATCATCCAGGAACTTTTGAGTAAGTGCAGCATAGTTCAATTGCCTCTGCTTATGTTTCTGCTGCATACTCTTCTCCAGACTCAATCAGGCCTCTTCCTTATCCTGTTCCTCTTTACCCAACCTCTGTAGTATGGCCATATCAATGGGTTCACCCCCACTACAATACCATGCTCCAGGAGACCATTCAATTTCATCCTCATCTAGCTGCTCAAAGCTTCCTCGGATAGTGTTGGAGCCCTGCATTTCCACATCAGGGACAACCTCAACAATCTTCCCCACCCCACCCCGATCCTAAGGCTGATAGCTCATTTCTGGTATTTCGGTTTGGACTCCCAAATCCCTCATCTGCACTAATTTCCTCCTCATCTTCCTTCTTTCCAATCTCCTCTTTTTTTTCCTGTCTCTCCATTCCTTCTCTACCCAATCTCTAACATGCTTCCCTAAAGTGGCAGTCGGTCTCGCCAACGCTATCGATACAGGAACCTCATCATTAACCACATTTATGTCCTCATCCTGACTACCCAGCTTGGGATAGCAGATCCAGTTACCCACTCGTCTAATCCACACCGACGCATACGACTGCGTCCATTCCAGTTTGACTCTTTCCCCAATCCTATCCACTACTCCTATCAGTAAACCGACCTTCTTATGTGCTATGTATGTACCATCCCTATACAGAGAGCAGATAGCGTCTGGGTCTTTTACCTCATTTTCCGGGTGACCAGGGCGTTTTTCGCCACTTCCCTCAGTGGTTTTCTCATCCGTGGTATCCTCTTTAAGAGCTGGCTGCTTTCCTTTCTGCTTCGCACGCATTTGGGCAAACTCCTCTGGGCCAATCTCCTCCACTGATGGTTCTGTTTCGTAGTCTGAGGATGCCTCCGACCCGTCGACATTTTCCCCTGGTGTGCTCTCCATCCACCGCTTCAGTAGTTCTTCATAGATCCTAAGTTGGTCTGGGTCGATCTCCTCCTCCACCTCATGGGGGTTAGGGTTAATCCACACCGGCACCTCCTCAACAATGCGGGGGTTTTGCTCCGTGCCCGGTTCATTAACAGCATTAGGGTTGGGATTGGTAGACGACTCACCCACATTGCCCTCATTTCGCTTACCCATCTTGCTCCTACTCGAGGTCCCCTTTTTCGCCTTGCCCTTACCTTTACTTCCTCGCTTCGCCATATCAGTCTCTCTCTTCCGCATTCCAAGTCTTCCTTCTTCCAATCATGTATATAACTTCCACTGCGTTTCACCCTTTTATTGGCCATGGGCCAGCCCACACCTGATTTATGAGTTAATGGGGCATTGCAGCCCTGACTCTCAAGGCTACAGACCACGGGCTGATCGGTATTTCCGCATTTCTTCTCCGACACCTCTCGATCCATATGTAGTATATGGCCGCCATATATGCCCTGACAATCATTTTTCCTTTCCGGGTCTTCTAAATTTGGTTCAGTGTTCCTTCCAAGTCTTCCCACGCTGTACCGTAGAAAATAAACTCATACTCCTTGGCCAGCACTCTCCAAACTCGCCTGGCGTACGAGCATTGGAACAAGACATGATTTGCCGTCTCATCATCTTCATTACACATCAGGCAGGTGACAGGGCCAGCATTGATAGCTCCAATGTTATGCCAGAACGAGGCAGACCGCAACCTACCTTTAACCAGAAGCCATAATATAAACGATATTCTTGGGGGAACCCCTTTCTGCCATACCCACACTGCCCAGTTTACTTTTGATCCCTGCTCTCTCCTTTGATTTTGTTTATCCCATGCTTTTGCAATCGAGAACTCATCCTGATTCCACCGCGGTCTATCCCTACTGCCAGCTCTCAAATTTGTTCTACATCTAGAGTTATATACTATACTAAAAACATCCTTTGCAAGAGCATGTGCATTACCTCTACAAAATTCCTCCCAGTCCCGGCCAGCAAGGACATCCGCCACTGTAGCAGCGGGTTCTATTCGGGAATTTGCCATAGCTTCGATTGTTACCAATGACCTAAGATCTCTCAAGCCTGTCCAGTTATCCTCCCAAAATGATATACGACTGCCATCGCCCATTCTCCACGAGACCAGTGATTTCATGATATGGGCGGTGCTTAATAAGTTCTTCCACATCCAATAACTTTTATATGGCTTCCTAGCATACCAAATGGTGGTGCCCTTCAGATAATGTGCCTTAATCCAAAAAGACCAGATATTATTGTCCCCATCATCCAGCAGATGCCAGACATGCTTTTGGAGTGCAACCTAATTCCATTGTAGCGGCCGTTTCAAATTTAGTCCCCCCTCATCAAATGGTCTGCAGACATCATTCCATTTCACCCGAGCTGGTCCACCACCCCATAAAAACGCAGCCATGATACTCTCCATCTTATAACAAATCTTCCTAGGTATCGGGATAGTAGTGGCCCAATAAGTCTGAATAGAAAAGATTATGGCCCTAATAAGCTGAACCCTTCCCGCATAAGTCAACGCTTTCGTAGTCCATGTCTTAATACGCTTGACAATCTTGTCAACCAGAGTAGAACAGTCCAGACATGACAACTTATTCGCTGACAGTGGTATCCCAAGATATCGAAATGGGAGACTACCTCTAGAGAGACTAGTGCATGTTTTTATGGATTCCTCCTGTTGTTCCGCCGCTTTTGACAAGTAAAACTTACTTTTCATAACGTTCATCTTTAGTCCTGACCATTTGGCAAACTCCTCCAACTCAGCCATAATAATTGTCAACGATGCAGTGTTTGGACTTGAAAAGATAAGTATATCATCCGCAAAAAGGAGATGTGTTATCCTTTCCTTCCTACATCCCCAATGATGTGTAAACTCTTCCTTGAGAGTCGCTTTATTCAGCATAGAGGATAGGGCCTCCATCGCCATTACAAACAGGTATGGTGATAATGGGTCCCCCTGCCGCAATCCTCGCTCATGCTTAATAAACCCATGAAGCTCCCCATTGATACATACAGAAGAAGTAGGCGTTGTAACACATTCCATAATCCATCCAATGAATCGGTCAGGGAACCCGAAACTACAAAGTGTCCACTTGAGAAAGCTCCAATTTAGAGTATCGTACGCCTTTTCTATATCAATTTGCAATACGCATCCTTTGGCACTCTTCTTATTTCCATATCCACTGAGCAATTCCTGTGCAAGTAAAATATTGTCAACAATTCTTCTGCCGGGAATGAATGCCGATTGTGTCGGACCCACCAAAGATGCAATAACTCCCTTAAGCCGGTTGGCTAGAACCTTCGAAATGCACTTATAGATCGTATTGCAACACGAGATTGGTCTGTAATCCGCAATTGCACACACACCTATCCTCTTAGGCACTAGGGTGATCGCAGAAGCATTTAATTGTCGAAGTAAACGACCATTCATAAAGAATTCCTTAATGGCTCCCGTGACGTCAGATCCCACAATCTCCCAGGAATCGATGAAGAATTCAAGGTTATACCCATCAGGCCCTGGGGCTCTACCCCTCTTCAACTCAAACAAGGTATTCTTAATCTCCTCATCATCCACTTCCTTGATAAGGCTGGTCCGCTGGTGACTATCAAGAGATTTTACAAATTCAATATCAGGCTGACCATTCATGTGCTGGTGGCATACAACCCAATTCCTACTATAGAGAGACTGGAAATGCTCAATAACAATGCGTATAACCTGATCTTTATCCTTAATTTCAGATCCGTCTTCGGCTTTCAGCGATAAGATATTATTGAGATTCCTTCTCGCAGTAATGCTTCTAAAGAAAAATGCATTGTTGTTATCCCCCAGCTTCAACCATTTAATTCTTGACTTTTGACTGAGCATGCTGTCCTCAAACCTAGCAGCCATGGACCATCTGGTATATATCTCTTTTTCCTTCCTTATTGAGTTTTGAGTAGGACTTACCGAGTTACATTTCTGCCATTCAGTCAGTTCAGCTGTCAAATCTGCCACCTCCTTCGACATTCCATAAGCTCTTCCTCTATTGAATTCCTTTAGTTCCTTTTTGAGCTCCTTTAGTTTCCTCCACAATACATACATTCTGGTACCCCTAATCACGGTATCCCACCCTTTCATAACTATTCTTTTATAGCCCGGGAGTTCCATCCAGAAATTATAGAATTTGAACGGCGGCCGTCTTAGCACTCTCTCTTTGATTGTGAGCAGTCCAGGAGAATGGTCTGAGGTTAGTGGCAAGAAGAAGGATGCAGAGGAGCCACCAAAACAACCCAGCTACTCACCATTTACTACAATCCTGTCTAGCTGACACTGTACAGGTACCTCCCGTTTATTCGACCAGGTATACAATTGTCCAGTAAATGCCAAATCATCCAGCCCAACCTGGCATAATGTTTCATTAAGGACCTCTAGTCCCAAAGACCAACCTTCTCTTCCACCTCTTTTCTCATGCGGCCATCTGATGGCATTGAAGTCTCCCATCACAGTCCAAGGCTTGTTGCCCACCTGCACTCCTTTCAGAAAATTCCAAAGGTTTACTCTCCCCACGGGTTCATTTTCTCCATACACAAATGTAATATACGCCTCAAAGCTTTCCTTCTTATGTTTAGCAAGACAGTGCACCCACTGTTCATTCACTGCAAAGACATCAATTTGGACAGAAGTATTATCCCAAATCACAACAATCCTTGCGGTTTCTTTTTTACTATAAGCCATTATTGCCTTCCAACCAGGTTTCAGCTTCCCCCGAAAGGACTCCTCATAACATCTCCTCATCTTTGTCTCCAATAGGGCCATAACCCCCACATTATTACTTCCAATAAAACGACAAACCTCCTTCCAGTGCATTGGGTCATTCAGACCACGCACGTTCCAAAAGCCAATCATCTTCGCAATCTTCGATGTCCTTTACGGCCACCTTTCACAGGGGTCCATTCATTGCCTTCGTGATGTCTTTGCATTTTCTTGATTGAATTCACCGACTGAGGAGACGATTCAACCATAGACGAAGTACACGATGCCTGCAACGCTTGGATACATGGACCAAGTATTTCTTCATTCTCACTATTAATCTTCAGTTTCAGAGCCTCTGTAAGGATAATAGTTAGATCACCCTCCCCCATTCTTGCCCGCACTGTTAATACATCTAAGTAGTCCTGCTCATTGTTACTTATGATTCCCCTTGTCTGCTCGTCATCCAGTGGGGAGCAGTGTGTTTCCTCAGCATGTAACAGCAACAGTGGCCTAGCCTCATCCACCTGCTGCTCATCCGATCGTATACTAGCATTCTCAATTACTCCTTCCAACTCACCCACCATCTTAGAAGGCTCATTTATGCTCTCATCCCCAGAGGCATCAGCCAAAGCCTCCTCCTCTAGCGCTTCAAAGTAATTGGTTTCCCTCGGCTGGAAAGGGACTAGTGACTATGAATTTTGGCGGTTGAACTCCTCCCCAATTAATTCCTTGCTGATAGTGATGGGCATATCCTGGAGGATGCCTCTCCCATTGAACCCTACTGGCGCAGGTCCAATCTCCATCCTATTAATGCCATCTAATCATCTCGAGCTTTCCCCTTTTTCCTGAACTCCCATCTGTCTCCATTCCAGTGCACAATTCCCCACTTGAACTGGTTTTGACCTGTCACCAACATGCACTTTCTCCACAGAGACTGTATTACTCCTCTTCCTTCGATTGGCTCTGCTACGGCTTCTTCCTTTCCTATTCCCATTATGTTTTAAACACTGTCCAGTAGAGTGTCCAAACACTTTGCAGTGCTCACATTGCAATGGGATGTTTTCATAGAAGACCTCCACTTGTATTCCTTCTCCCTCCTCTCATTCAATGTCAATGGTTTTCCTTAATTCATTTACGGCAGCGCAATTAATCTGAATTCTTGCCGTCCCCATATTTGTCGGACGTTCAGACCGCCATCCAATTTGATTGGGACTCCCAATACGCTAGCCAGATACAGGATTCCTTCCCGATGCCATAATTTCAGGGGAATCCCAGTTAATTGTACCCAACACGGAATATTTCTCAGCTCCTTATCCGAAAGCTGCAATCCTACACTCCATTTTCTCAGTAGAACAGGACAACCAGCTATATGCCAATCACTTCTACTCAGGATGGCTTCCATTTGTTGCTGCTTTTCAAACCTCAATAAGATCCTCTTATGTCCTACCACACTCACCTGACTTGGACCACGTTTACCCCATATCTGAGTGCAGACCCTCCTTATAATCGTAGGATCCACATGCTTTCCAATCATGAATCCAACGATACATGAACCCCATTTTGATTTTGCTCCCTCTTTCCATTCCACAGGAACTTTCAGCTTCCCCTTCTCATTAAATGTCACCGTATGCTGCTTACTCTCAGAACCTCCCCATGCATTCAAAGCAGACTTAAAGGACAAACCTTCCTTACTCACATTATTTCCCCCCACAGAATCCTGACGTCTCGCATTTAAGTTCGTACCCACCTGGGTATTCACCGCACTTCCCCCACGAGGCGGGAACGCGCTATCAAACTCCAAAGCTGCATCCATGACAGGGCACGCCATTAAAACCCACCACAGTAGTTACCCACTCTTTATCATGGGAAAATGGGATCCGCCGAGAAGCAGTCAAGAAGGAGGATGGAGGAGGAGTTGCAGGGAGGTGAGGGTGTTGTGCGGTGGCGCAGCTGGCGAGGTACCAGCCAGCGACCGCAGGGCGGGAAGAAACGGTTTTGGAACAGTGGCGGGATTCTTAGAGAGAAGGAGGAGAATTTTAGAAAGAGAAAAAAACTATCGCAAATGGGCCCCTTAGGGTTTGGGGTTTGGGGTTTTGGGTTTAGGGTTTCGGGTCTAGGGTCTAGGGTCTCGGGTCTGGGGTCTAGGGTCTAGTCTAGGGTCTAGGGTCAAGGGTCTAGGGTTTTAGGGTCTAGGGTTTAGGGTTTAGGGTTTAGGGTATTTTTTTTTTTTTTGTAAGTTAATTACATTAAGACGAAATTGGCTGCGGCCATAGGCAGCAGCCAGTACATGAGTCCCTAATCCTAGCTTAACACAGATGAAGGAAGTAAGTCCAGGAAATCAAAAGTTACATCCTCAAAAAGAAGGAACCTAAGCGTTCAACTATCACTCCCAGTGGAGCCATCATCTTCCGGGGTCGAGGGGAAGTAGGAGTCAAGCTCATCCAGCCATAGGTCTGATCCCTGACTTGAGTTGCCAGAACTCGGCGAGGCAGGGATAACAGGATCAGGGGGGTGGTCCGCATCAGGGGCCTCCATGAGTGCCATCACATACAGTTCTTCATGCAGGTCTCCAATAAAGGCAGGTACACCGTCCAGTCCATTCGGCATCTGCCTCAGTTCCCTACACTCCCTGAGCCTCAGCATTGGGGATTCCTCTCGATCAATTAGCTCCAGTCTGACCATGGCGTTTCGGACCAGAGAGGAGGTGAGTGCAGGAGGCCTTGGTCGCCTACTATCAATGATAGCACTTGTAATAAGCTCAACGGCCTCCTTAAGCGAGAGGGGGACAGGCTCCACAATTGGCACCACTCCATCATCAGACTCCTGTTTGTCTTGCAGAATAAAGTTAAGGTTAGCACATTGGGGGATCATCCTCTGTGACACTAGGCCTTCCATGTTGACCATCCTGCACTCCCATCCTTGAATATGCAGGCTGAGCTCCTCAATCTTCCGCCTGGCTGCAACTTTCCATGCCTTGAAGCAGCGCTGAAGGGCCAGTTTCAACGGGTATCTCGTGCGTTCCCCACCTATCTCAGTTCTCAACAGTAGGGCACTGAGTCTCTCATTCATTCTGTTCAAGGCAGCCTCACAACGAACTTGAGTTCTGAATCGATCCATGGATACATCATTGAAGTGATCCCATGCTTGCATTTCTCCAATGCCTCTCTCAAAGCTTACAAATCTTTCACGGTTGGCATTGTTCCTGACAGTGAGGTTGAGCTAAGAGATAATCTCCTTGAATTCTCATGATGTCCCTTCCAGATGGCCAGCTATCAGCCTGAGGGCTTGGCACTTAAGGATTCTGGCAATTTGGTCCTCTTCCAGAGCAAGATCATGGAGGAATTTCTCAGCAAGCTCCATAAGATTGGGAATCTTAAAAGCTTCCCTCCTACTGAATATAGCTACACAAGGAGTATTACCCTCAAAACCAGTACTATCAATGGGGGGATACACGTCCACTTCAGCCATCTCCACATCCCTACAATACCAAGCCCCCGGCCCCCAATCCATCGGTTCCTCATCCATGAGATCCATTGCAGCCCCCGCCAATTCCACAGATCCACTCTCAACGTGGTTCCCTACCTGATCAGCCGATACTCCACTCCAAAGGCTATGCAATTCCCGGTCCACCTGCACACCCACTTCGGTCACCTGCCTAACCCTTCGATGTCTCGCAATCCTCCGCAGCCGCCGCAATCTTTTCTTTTCACGGGTCTCTCTCAGGAACCAATCCCTAACCCTTTTCCCAAAAGGGGTAGTTCGTAGGGCCAGATCAGAACCAGTAGGCGGGATCGCACTTCCATTCTGATCCTCATCCATATGACCCGGCATGGGGTAACAGGTCCATTTATTAACTTTGCGGACCCAGACAGACCGGTATGTGTGAGTCCACTCGAGCTTAACCCTCTCCCCAATTCTATCCACAACACCCCATAATAATACAGCCTCCTTATGCGCAATATATGAACCATCCGGGAATAAAGTGCAGGTAGTGTCATCAGTTACCTCAAAGCCGGAGTAACATGACTTGAAGCTCCCCTCAGCGCCTTCAGAGTCCGAATCCTCAGAGAGGTCAGACAACTTCCCCTTCAGCGGGTCCCTCATCCCAGAAAACTCCTCCGCATCAGATTCGTCCTCCGATGGGTCCAAGCCATCTGGGTCCTCCACAGGCAGATGTTCCGCACACCAACGTAGCAAGTCCTCATACGCCAAATCGCGCAGTGGGTCTTCCTCATAATAGGGTTTAGGGTTTTAGGGTTTAGGGTTTAGGGTTTAGGGTTTTTTCTTTTTTTTTTTTTGGTAAGTTAATTTCATATTAAGATAGATAGTGGCAGCCCTTCATAGGGTAGCCGATACATAGTCCACACATCTGGCCCACACATCCTGGCTTAGCACAGTCATAAACTAAGTCAGAAAGAAGCCGAAAAAGTTACATCAACAAAAGAGGGCATCTAAATTTCAACTATCAAAAGAGGACCAAAGGAGTTTTCAATCTTCCGGAACTGGGGTTAGCAAAAGTCATTCTCATCCAACCATAGTTCCTCAGTGGAACTCGAGTTTGCAGAGCTCGGCGAAGCGGCTGACAACCGGATCAAGCTTGCCAGTTTTCCCATCAGGGAACCTCCGTCAGCGCCAGCGTGTAAAGCTCTTCGTGCAGGTCCACCAATGTAGGCTGGGACCAAACAAGCCCTCAATTCCATGCAGCATCCGCCTATAACTCCCAACACTCTTTCAGCCCTTAGCATGGGGTTTTCCTTCCTGTGCAATTAGCACAATCCCTGACCAAGGCCTATGCGAGCCAGTAAAGGGGGTAAAGCAAGGGGGGTCGTGGCCTTCTGGAGTCAATGATGGCGCATTTGAGAAGATTCCGAGCCTCCATAAAGAGCGAGAGAGGGGCAGGCTCTACCTCCGCAACTGGATGCTTCATCCGGTTCCTCTTGTGTATCCTGCAACACAAAATTCAGGTTGGGATTAAACGGCCTCATTGCTTCACCACACAAGGCCCTCCAACTTGACCATTCTGCGTTCCCATCCATTCGCGTCTTGAGACTAAGTTCCTCAGATCTACAACCTGGCCGCGACCTTCCATGCCTTAAAGCAGCGGTGTAAGGCCTGTTTGAGCGGCCATTTTGTCCGCATTCCACATAGTTCAGTCCTATGGACAGAAGGGCATAAATTCTCGTCATTCATCTTCTGTTCAAGGCAGCGTCCGCGTCTAACTAGGGCTCTGAATCGGGCCATCAGCTTCATCAATAGAAACGAATCCATTCATGCATCTCTCCAATGCCTACTCTCAAAGCTGACAAATCTATGACAATTAACATTGTTTCCTGGTTGGTGAGGTTCAGCTCCGAGATACAAACTACTTACAAGCATTATCCGACTCTCCCATCAAGATTCAGCAGTCATCAACCTAACCGCATGGCATTTAAGTATTCGTAAGCGATTTGATCCACTTCTTTCTCTACGGTCGTTTAGGAATTTGTCAACCAATTCCATAACCATTAAGACCCATGAGAGAAACTCATCTTGCTTGGGAAATTCAAATCATGCGTGCTTACAGCCGAGCCAGCAAGTTAAAAGCGGCAGGTTCCTCACCCCCACAGTACCAAGCTATCCTGGTCCCCCACTCCATGATGATCCACATGACCATCAGATCTAAGCCAGGACTAACAATCCCAATAGAGGTGGTTCGCAGTCATTGTCTCACTTTCAATTCCATCGTAGTTTTGTCAGCCAGCTCGTCCAATCTGCCAACTCCCCAAGCCTTACACAACTTCACGCGCCCACCTGCACACCCCGACTTCTTAGCCACTTGGCACCACCCTACAATGTCTCACAATCCCGCCGCAACAAGCGGAGTCCTTTTAGTGTCCATTGGTCTCCGTTAAAGAACCCATTCCCCCTTCCCCCCATTTAGCCTAGTACCTAATGTTCCAAGGTAGGCTGGCCCCAGTCAGAACAGCCAAACAGCCCCTTCATTTGCTTGTTGCAGACCCTCATATCCCGTAAATCCAGGCTTTGGAAAGCCAATGTCCAAACCTTATTAACCCTACGGACCCCATACAGACTTGTAGGAATGAATCCACTCAAGCTTTTACACGCTCACCAACTCTATCAACAACACCCAATACCAGTCCAGCCTCCTTATGAGCAATGGTAATGATCCCGTCCAGAAAATAGAGTTGCAAACAGCAGTCATCAATTACCTTAAAGTCGGCCTGAGAGAGGGCCATCAGTTTTGCGCCACTCATCTCCGAATCATCAGAGAGGGCCCAGTTCCTTCCCTCCTCTTTCTGCAAAGGCCCTAAACCTAGCAATAACTCCACCTACATCAAATTCCATCCTCAGAAGAGTCTGACTCAATATCCTCCGAATCATCAGAACACCACTCCATCCCATCCCTCAACAGCTAAGTGTTTCCGCACATCCAAATCAGGAAAGTCATCATACCGCAAGCAAACTGAGGGAGATCCTCGTCCCCATGCGGGGTGTTAGGGTTCTGCCAGAAAACTCTCTCAGTGATAGTCATCAACTTGGAATGGGCACTATGCTAAGAACTGACCCTACCCGGCTGCTTCGAAGCTTTCGGCTCGCTGTTGGAGGACTCACCCATTTTTTTTTTTTTTGTTCCACGCTCTTCTTCTGCTTCCAACGCCTTGCGCTTTCCTCCGCATATCATCCCTTACGAGCCATTCATACCGCCAAGGGCACCATTCACGCAACCATAAGAACACACCATGCTGGATACGACCCATAACCAGCCCATAGTTGAACTCACACATAGGTGGACGTCACACATCCGGCCCAGTGAAGACGCCCATGTCAACCCTCAAAGGAATACGATTTAGATATCAGCGTCCACAGCAGCATTTAATTTTGATAGCCAGCGGACCCATGAGCTCAGGCTAGAACCCTCAGTCGGCCACATTTGCACACCGCTCAATCCATAAGTGAAAAATGGTTGTCCAAGCAAATATTTGATGATTCTCTATCCACTCCCTAAGCTTCCCGCAAGAGACCCATAAGAGGTGAAGGAATCCTCAGAAGTTGGTCGGCCATCAAGTAAATTCACAATATTTTCCCACAATACGCCAGATTTTTCTTGGCTTTAACACAGAGAAAGAGTAAGCATGGTCCAGTGTCTCATCATCACGCAAGCAGACCCCTTACACATGGGGGACCCAATAACTCCAATGCGGTGCCAGAATTTTCCGCAGTACGCAACCGACCTTAAACCAAAAGCCACATCAGAAATGAGATTCTTGGAGCCAACCCTTTTAAAACCAGACCCAATTAGTCCAAGTAGGTTGATCCCCTATTTGCACATCACCTTTCCAGTGCATAGGACAATGAGAATCCCTTTTCCCTTAAAACATCGGCTGATCTGGCAGCCCCAACAGTCAGAGTAGGCAGTTTCAGGCAATGTCGAGATATTTAGATCAAAAATTTTCACGGCCCCTGGCCAGCCTAATGCCAATAGTAATAGGATTGCCAATCATCAGAAAGAGAGGACATCTCTAGACCGAGGCAGACGGTTTATATTCGACGTCGCGAGATCATGGACTGTAGTTCAGCGCCCTGAGATCACCAGAAACTGTCCAGTTATCATCCCAAAAGGAGATCCTGCTACGCGCCCGCCCCCATTCTCCAGGAGATCAGTGGCTTCATTAAGTGGCGAGCAAGCTAAACAGGTTCTTCCAGACCCAACCTACTGCTATTTGCCTCTTCTCTTCGCCATCCAAATAGAGGTGCCTTTAAGCTTGAACTTGCTTAGCCCAACTGACCCATATATTCCTGTCATCCCCTTCCAAGATTTGCCAAAGGTACTTCAACATTGCTATCCTATTCCAATCTAACTGGCCGTTTAATTCCAAGCCCCCCTTCAAGTTTGACCTTTGCATATTTCATCCCAGCACACCTTCGCCCTTCCTCACCCACCTTCACCCCAAAGAAAACTTTCACATCAAGCTGTCCAACTTATAGGCATACCTTACGCAGGGAGCGGGATGATTCTGGGCCCAGTAAATCTTTGCATAGCGAACAGCACCTGCCTTGATTAGCCTGGACACTACCCGCATAAGACAAATAATTCATTTAGCAGAGACAACTTACTGGGTTTAGGGTTTAGGGGGATTTAGGGTTTTAGGGTTGTAGGGTTTAGGGTTTAGGGTTTAGGGTTTTTAGGGTTTAGGGTTAGGGGTTTAGGGTTTAGGGTTTAGAGGGTTTAGGGTTTAGGGTTTAGGGTTTTTAGGTTTAGGGTTTTGGGTTTAGGGTTTAGGGTTTTTTTTTTGTTAAGTAAAATTTTCATTAAGGGGTAAAAGACATTAGCCCACAGGCTTGTACATGACCCACATAAGACCTTGATATCCCATATATAATATTATCTCCTCAGGTGCCTCCCAAAATACATGCATCGGCCTAAGAGTCAACCTAATTTCCCGAGAAGCATCAAAAGGAAAGTTAGACAACTAACCTAAGTACTCTAAGCAGCACAATGCATAGATTATAATTTCAGCATGACGAGAAAGAAAAACATCCACCAAGAGTTTGGTTATAATCCATCAGTAATTACGCAGGAAAAGAAGGCAATGCAAGCCTCATTCACTTGAAGGATACCGTGGTTCCTTCCCAGCCTTTGACGTTCACAGAATGTGGAGATCCTCATCAGTTAAGTTCAACTTCACTGCCCTCCTTCCCCGGTTAAGGTGTCATCGAACGAAGGTTTCCTTGGCTGCCACTCCACCAGGCCAAAAGAGAAGAAAGGAAGCGGGTCCTCATGGCACCTCCTGAGCAGTCCCTCGCTTCTTCATCAGCCCATGATAGCAGCTAGGTCGAGTAGTCCACCAAAGAATTCCATACCGCCCTATCTACCTGCAAAATAAAGTCCATTAAAGCCCTGCACTTGTTCCTCTTTGCAGCTCGGTTTAGATTCCATCTGGATCTTCTCGCAGTTGCTGCCTAACATAGCTGCATCACAGGCTGACCAAGCTCTCGGGAGCAGCTTTCAGAGTCCTCCCATTTTCCCACATAAATTTGTCTGAATGATGCTGTTAAGCCGGCTATCAGGTCCATTGTGAGCGGGGGGATCCAATTGGCTGGCCATCAGCGTCCCGAAGTGACCTTGCGAGACGAAAATTCCTCCCATTGCAGCATGAACCCTACCATATAAATGAAGCGCCTCCTCCTTGCTAGAGTCATCCCTAGAAAGCGCTTGAGCCTCCCTCATTGGTCGTGGAGCATCATTGTCCGCAGGCATCTCAGAACCCTGTACATGAACAGGCTGGGATAACAACTTTCACAATGCCAGAGGGGGACACTCCGCGCAAAGTCCTCAGGAATCCTCAATTCTTCTAGCATCCCTGTACAGACAATCCTTTAACTCATCCCATTTCGCCTAATTCCGCTAACAGGGAGTCCGTCTTTTCTCTTCATTTACCAACTCCCAATTTTCCATCAGTCTAAAAAATTCCATCTTCTTCGCACAGACATCAGAAACAATTCTCAAGGTGTTTCCGGTGCAGATTCCATCATTTAAACCTCCTGTTTCAGCCCTAAGGATCTGCCTCATGAAGACAGATTAGGGTTGGCATCTCTAACTTGCAACTCCCAGACGGTACACGGGGGGTGCTGACTGAGCCAGAAGGTCCCTTCGTCCATCCCCTGCAAAAAGCTTTGCTTGTATTCCCGTAAAAAGCTTTACTGGATTAGGTGTGTCATGAAACTGCAATAGGCGAGAGGTCTCTACAGACTGTTCACCCACCTGCTCCAATGATAAATTTCAAGGCTGGAACTTTGACAACCGTTTCATCTGCATCCAGGCTATCAAAATTCCTCCATAATTTTGTCAATTAAGGCCCTCATGGAGCTGTCAAACTGGTTGATGTCCTGGGGTGTTGAGGCAACATCAGCTCCCGAATGCTCATCCCATCCCCCCGTGATGCAAGGTCATCATGACCCCAGCACATCCTTCCATCCCAGAATAATAACATCCTCGTCTTCCATCAGTTCCTCCTCATTACAAACAAAGCCACACTCCTCCTCAGGGGAAGGCCAGGCTTACCAGCTATTCTCCCGTCATACCCCAGGGGTAGACATCATCAAAAGATGCACAATGTCCCTCAGCATTCACTAGTTTCCACCTTGCTCATCCGTCTGAGTTCCCTTACTCAGAAAGCTTCTCATCAGTCAGGTTCCCTTACTCTTCTCATCTGCTCATCAATTCTGAGATCCCCTATTTTCAACCTGAAGCATATCTCTTTCACCCAATTTTTCCATTTTTCCGTCCTACCCTATCTATCTCTTCTTCGCATCCGTCATTGTATTAACCAATCAGTAAAACTTCTCTTGACCGATAATGGCAGTGGCACGATATCCCTAGAAGTATGAACGTCACTAGCCCTCAATCCTGTCTGGCCAAAATAGGGCAATCACACTTTGGGGAAGCGGAACCAATCCGGCAAAACGCCGACCCACACCCGAAGGCATAAGTTTTTCATCCACACCAACTGTAACTCTAACCCCTACTTTCTCCACAATCCCCGGCATGTAGGCCATTTCCTCCTTATGGGCAATATAGTTTGCCACTACTCTTGTAAAGATTACAGATATGCTGATTGAGTCCGTTACCTCAAAGTTCCGAATCCGTATCTGAAGTACGGTGGAGATGACGAAGACGGAGGTGACAACGACGGAGGCGGACTTGGATCCTGCCGGTCGTGCTTTTTAACCGTTCCGTCTCCGCTGTTCTCTCCTCACTCCTCCGATACATCAGAACTACTATCAAAGTGCTCCTTCTACTGGTTGGCGCGTTCGACCTCCAGTCATTGGCCTGCCCGTATCGCACTACGACTCCCCCCCCCAGATTCCCGCTCGTAATTTCGTGTTCGCTGCTCTCCCTCGACGTGAGACCCCCCGATCGACCGCCTCGACGGCCCCAGCACTACTTTCACCATGGGTCTGGGTCCCACTTCCCTCCCCCAGCCTCGACGGTGGAGGAGCAGATCTACCTTGCAACCCCCTCCGACGCCTCTCATTTCCACCTGGTGTCTATATGAGGGAGGATCGAGAATGCCCTAAGGGATGAAATAGAAGAAGGATTCGAGTGTACCACTAGGGGTTTTAGTGACAAAAGCACTGGGGCAACAGTTTAACAGGAATAGAGACGGCCCTAAAGTACCAAAAGACAGGTGAAACCAGGGCCCCCACCTACACTACAATCCATGCGCCACCCCAGGGAGAAGAATTTAACATGAGGGGTCACCGGAACGCGCTGGACACACCTAGGACCAGTCACCACCCAAAGAGACTTTATCCAGAGCACAACTGGCCCCACCAAAAAAAAGAAAATGGGCCCCACACAGGGAGAAACTTCCATATCCCAATCTTGAAAGTCTAGCCCCAAACTCCATCTCCTTTGATTGGCGTCAACTTCCAACTAGAGTCCCACCAGCCCCACACCATCTCGCCCCATAATACATCACAGGGTATCGTATTGAGCCAAGGACTGCAATGATAATAGACACATATTCCAAGCGTTATACCTCCATTAACTGCCCTGCATTTCTCAATCCAAATATGGTAAGAGTGAGAGCATGCATATTCTGACAAAATTCCTTCCTCGATTCGCTTTCCAGAGCTGCCCGAGCTGCAGCAACGCATCCTCACATGTATTACGGCCATCCAATAAATTCAGTTTCCCAAGCGGATCAGCATTTCCCAGATTTTCTTCACTTTCGGACATTGGTGAGATCGCAAGATCCGTTGTCTCTATAATAGTCTTGCAGGTTACACATAATGGAGAATCAAATAATCCAATCTTGTGCCAGAAATCCCGAGTTCTCAATCTCCTCCCATTTAGCCATCATCCATAATACAAAAGAGCACTCTCTCGGGAGGTCCTTTTGCCAGAGCCAGGGACGACCAATTGGATTGTAGGCCCATCGCATGTCATAGATGCCCAAGCCTTGGATATGGTAAAAGTTCCCCCCATCCAAGAGGGGAAAATCAATAGTAGTGCCATCCCCTGGGGCCCAGGAAGACTGGATATGGCATTGCCAAGTTTTGTTAAATATATGCCATAGGTCTCCCCACCTGCTTCCCTTTCCAAAAAGGACTTCCATTCAATTTTGAGCTATAGCACATCTTTGACCTAGGCTGACGGAGCATATGCGTGAGAAAACAACTTCATGCCATAGCGACCATACCTCTAATAGCCCCCCCCTTGCCCCGTCCAGTTGTCCTCACAGAAGGATATACGGCTACCGTCACCTCATCTTCCATGATACCAAAGATCTACATGAGGTGTACTCGTTTCCCAGATGTATTCTTCCACATCCAGGAGCAGTTCGCAGGACTTTTTAATCGTCCAAAGAATGGACTGGCCCTTCAGCTTGTTTTGCTTTACCCACATGATACCATATATTGCTCATCCTCCGCCTCTCCATGAATGTTCCAATAGATGCTTTTAGCAAAGCTATTCTGTTTCCCATAATAGAGGCCTTTTCAGGGCCAAGACCCCGCCTTCACTTTTGGGCTTACAAACTTCGCTCCATTTGACCTTTATGGCTCTACCATTTGACCATAAAAAATTCGACATCAAGGAGTCCAGCTTATCAACAATCTCTGCAAGGCAATGGAATAACCAGAGACCAGTAATGTTTGCATTGCAAAAAAGCACCGAATGGATCAGGATGACTCTACCCGCAATACGACAAGCTCTTTTCCGACCATCCCTTGATATTCCTTGCAATCGCATCAATCAGTGGCATACAATCTAAATAGGTTAGCTTATATGCATGAAAGGGGAAACCCGAGATAATCCTGAAAGGAAGCTCGCCATAGAAAGGCCAGTTGCATCCGAGATATCCAGCCCCTTCTCCTCAGCAGACTTGGCACAGATAGAACATACTTTTTCAGTTTACTAACAGAGATGCCCGAGGCTGATTAGCCAAAGACATTCAAACATTCCAAAAATTGATAGTGATTGACTCAGTACTCCGGCCTAGTAAAAGAGGAGGAGATCGTGCGCAAAGAAAAGATGTGTAACTCCGCGTCTTTTCGCTACTCCAGTGTAATTTAAAGCTCGGTCCGTTGTGTCAGCTTCCCTCAATTAGCCTGAGAGCATTTCCATACTCATGTCAGCACAAACAGGTATGGGGATAGCGGGTCACACCTGCCTAAGACCTCAAGCATGAGTTTGATGATGCCATGCAGTTCACCATTAATAAAAATAGAAGGATGTCGGGGTCGATATGCACTCCATGACCCAATCTATGAATTTTAAGAGCGGGAAGCCAAAATCTGTCAGTACAGATCTGATGAACGCCCCATGTCAAGGAGTCGAATGCCTTAAGCAATATCCAATTGCATGACACAGCCGTTGCGCTCCCTCTTTTAGCACACTACCCATGGATTAGTTCCTGTGCTAACATTATATTATCCACAATCTTCCTTCCGGGGATAAAATGCGGACTGAGCTGGCCCAACCAAGGTTTGCAATAATAGTTCTAAGCCTATCCGCGCGAATCTTCGATATAGCAATTGTATACTGTCTTACAGCAATGAAATCGGTCTATAGTCCGAGACCCTAGTCACAACAATCTTCATCTTGGTCACCAGAGTGACCGCAGAGATATTAATGCTGTCCTCAACATGCGTCCATTTGCAAAGAATTTCCCTGTACTGCACCAAAGAAAATCATTGCGCAGGATGTCCCCACGATGCAAGAAAAGAATTCTGGCGGAATTCCATCAGGTCCCCGGAGATTTCCCCGTTTTAAAAGACGAGAGGGACCTTAGGCGATTTCATCATCCTCAACCTCTGCCGTTCGACGAGTAATTGACATTGCACATAGCATTTACTCTTGTCAGCATCAACCGCTGGAGCCTAACATGGTAATCATTTGAGGCCGTGGCAGAGGATGCACCATAGAGACCTGTCAAAATGATTCACAATTTTCCTGAAAAATCTGCATCCTTCCCAGTAAGTACCTCACCCACTGCATTTTATTAGAGAGACAAAGTTGTTAGTGTTCCTCCTTACCCATCATGCTTTTGAAGAAGAAGCCGTTATATTCTATCTCCCCAACTTCAACCATCGGACTCTAGATTTCTGGCCTAAGAAACTTTCCTCCAATCTGTCCAGCATGGACCATTTAGTGATAATTGCCTTATCCTTTCTCCTTATGCTATAGATCACGGTACAAGGGACACCCAGGTTTACCCTCTGCCAGTGCTGAAGTTCCTCCCGGTCCACGGAGACCTTCACAGAGATCCCATAGGCATTATTTTTGTTGAAAGACTTTAGTCTCAGTTTTGCCTCTTTCAGCTTCCTGCAGAGGATATACATCCTGTGCCATAATAATTTGTATTCCACGCAGAGCTTACAGCCTCCTGGTACCCCGGAATATTCTTCCAGAACTCAAAGAACTTAAAGGGGGACTTTCTAACATATCCATCATGGAAATGCACCATCCCCGGAGAGTGGTCGGAAGTAGCATGCAGATGGAAGAAAGCGTTTGAATTACTGAATTTGTCCAGCCATTCCTGATTAACTACCACTCTGTCTAACTTGCAATGAATTGGTGGATCTCGCCTGTTAGACCACGTGTAGAACTGCCCACCCGAGGAGAGGTCATCCAGACCCGCTCTCCTCAGGCCAATCATCCAAGACTTCATCCTGCTCCGTCCACCGAGGGCAACCTCCTCTTTTTTCAAAGGGCTTCCTAATGGCATTGAAATCCCCCATCACACACCATGGAAGGCCATTTACATTTTCCGTTTCAAGGAATCGCCAAAGAGCACTCCTAGCACTTGGTTCATTCTCTCCATAAACAAACGTAACATACAATTCATCATCACTATTAACACGCTTAATAGCACAATGAACCCACTGAGAATCCACTCCCAGCACATCTACCCGCCACAGCAGGGGGTTCCAAACCACCCATATACGCCCAGTATCTTTACCACCGTAAGCCATAACATTTTTCCATCCCTCATGCAGTTTCCGACTCATGCAGGAGTAAAAACACCTTCTGATCTTGGTTTCCAGTAGCCCCATAATACCTATTTTATTTCTATTTTATAAAATTACTCACCTCCTTCCAATGTATGGGGTCATTTAGACCCTGTACATTCCAAAAGCCTATCATAATTACCTAGCGGCGGCCCCTAGGGCCCTTCTTTACCCTTATTTGCAGCTCTGAACTGCTGATGTTCTCCTCCTTTCCTGATAGACATGGCCGTTTGTGGGGAGCTTTCCACCATCGAAGATGTGACTGAGTCCTGGAGGGCTTGGATGCATGGCCCTAGGCTTTGGCTGCTTCCCTCTGAGAGTTTTATCTTCAGTGCCTCTGTTAGCATCAGGACAAGGTTCCCCCCCTTGCTCATCATACACGTTGCAAGCTCTTCTATCTTAGCGCCTGTTGCCAGCCGTTCCTGTCCACACTTGTTAGTAACATCAGATAAACTTTCATGATTAAGCAGCAGAATCGCCTTCTCAGTCTCATTATTCACCCCAGGAACCTCCTGCACATCATCAGCACTGTCATACTCATCCCATGGAATGTGACCATCCCCAATAATCTCCTTACTTCCCTGGGGTCTATTATCAGATTGGTCTGAGCTTCCCTGCATCATATCATCCACATCGGGAGTAGATGAGACATTACTTTCAGCAATAATTCCTGGCAGGGGCTGCATTGGTAGTTCCAATTCATCTTCATTCGACACAATAATCCCATACTCTTTGTCCATTTCTGGAAGAATTGCAGGCAGGCAAATGTTGCTTACTTGCTTCCACCTCATCCGTTTCACTTATTTCCAGCTGATAACTAGCCCCACTGCATTCGCCTGGCAAGCCAACATACGGTACCATCTTCCATCGGTCCTCCATATAGCTATAAGGGTATGGTTTCCTTGCTCAAACAAACCACATTCTCCACTTCCCTTGGTGCTAGTTTTATTCTATTTAACTCTTTCTGCCTCCATTTCCAGCCAGGGATATGAACATCTTACACTTTGACCATTTCCCTCACGGTTCATAATATTGTAAGACACAATAAGCATTTGGTCATCATATTTCCCTCCTTGGACTCCAAACCATGCCCTTGATTGGATGATTCCCCTCTACTTCCTCAGTCCTCTACTTCTGCTCCGACTACGCGATCTATGGATCCGGCATTGGGCCGTTGAGTGGCCAAAGACATTGCACTTTTTACATACAAGAGGTGTATTTTCATAGAATACATCTATCTTGATTCCACCACCCTCTTCACCTTCCACTTCAATTACCTTCTGCAATTGCTTCACAGCAGAGCAGCTTACTTGGACTCTCGCCGTTCCAATATTTGCCATACGTTCCGAACGTCCATCCACTCTCAGAGGGACACCCAGGACACTAGCCAGGTATACAATTCCGTCCTTGTGCCATAATTCAAGCGGGATACACCGACAGTTGCACCCAACACGGGACAGCTCTGAGTTCATTGTCAGACAGCTGAATACCCACACTCCATCTTCTCAGTAGCATAGGACACCCCGCAACGTGCCCAATCACTCCGATTTAGAACTCCATCCACATGATCATTATTGTCAAATCTTAGCAAAACCCTCTTAGGGCCTGCAGGGCTCACTTGTTGCAATCCCCTTTTCCCCCAAAGTTGGGTACAGATGCGTCTTACAACAGCAAAAGGAACATTTTTTCCCAATCATGAAACCGATAATGCAGGAATCCCATTTCGTTCTTGCTGATTCTTTCCACGAAGCGGGAACTTTCAATTTTCCCGCTTCATTGAATGCAGGTTGGTGCGGAGCCAAAGGGGTCTCACCCCCTGCCTTCAATGCTTCCTTAAAGGAGAGAGCCGGTGAGGGTCCCATTCCCTGACTCATTGGGACACCCTCACCGCAGCTCATCCCAGGTTTACATCCCAGCTCCGGGAAAGCCTGCTCATACGGGAGCTCACGTTCCATTCCGTCTAGCAAAGGAGCACAATAGAATTAAGCCGTAGATGGGCTCACCAAAGGCGGGATCACCCCCCTTCAACGTTTCGCAGGTCGGCGAGGTGCCGACCTCTAGACGACCAATCAGGAGAAGTTTTTGGCGGGAAACCAGCGGGGGTTTTCCAAGATCGTAGAGAGAAGGGAGAGGATTTTAGAGAGAGAAAGTTTCAGTGCAAATGAGTCCCCCTTA